>JARVZY010002405.1:0-141000 GCA_030686995.1 Artemisia argyi | reverse complement strand
TCTACACAACCTCTTCACACCAATCTACTTCACAACTTTCTACTTCACACCTATCTACTTCACACCAATCTCCTTCACTACTTTTTACTTCACACCTATTTACTTCACAACAATCTCCTTCACTACAAGCTACTTCCTAACTCTTCTCCTTCACAACAAACTACTAACCAATCACACTATCTATAAACCTAGCTAAACTATCTAATATCAAATATTCATAACAAATTATACAAAGAGATAGATACTATTTATGATGCTCTAACAACTTGGATGTGGAGGTCACAACAAGTTGTAATACATCTTGTCTTGAAGGATCGAAGTATTCTTCTCTTGCACTTGAGAGGATGATGTTTGGATCACTTTGAAACAAAGATTTATGAATGTATGATAAAAGGATTAAGAGAATAGAAATGGAGATCTAGAACAGAAAGTTTAGGAGTGTAAAAGGTGAGAAAATTCTGTGGAATGAACTAGTATTCATAGGGTAAAAAACTACTGTTCTGGAGCGTGGCCGGTCCCCTTAATAATTAAGGGGGTCGCCTTATGAATTAAGGGGGCCACCCTCTCTGGAACGTTGGAGTAGTTTGTCCTCTTGTGAGGAAGGTTTTTCTGGATAAAATTTTCCATTTTTGGTTTGAAATTTGAAATCATATATTTATAGTGATTTAAACATATTCTTTTTATTCCAAAAATGTTTTATAAAAGATATTAAGTGTTTATGACATTTTATAAAAGTTCTAGTGATTTGGAAAAATTTTCCTTTGATCATAGATTGCAACAAACACTTTGTTTATTCATACCTTAAATGATTTGGATGTTAAGAGAATATTAATCACTAAATACTTGTTTACGTCATAAATTTTAGTTCAATGGGTTTATGTTTTGTAATTATCAAAACATAGAGATATTGATAATATGTTAATAATGTTTTTAGGCATTATTTATGTCAACAGTCGCCCATGTGAATTAGCAATTATCACCGGTCATGCATGGTTTCCATTACACTATAAGCGACTCAACCCAATGCACATGACCCATGACCCATGTTAATTACCCATTATATTGTCGATCACCATGAATGTATTGGTTGATAACATGACACTATAAGCCACTACAACCCAATACATATGACCCATTACCCATGTTAATTACCAATTGTCAACAGTCATGGATGTGTCGTAACAGGACACTCTAAGCAACTATCCACCCAATGCATATGACCCATATGATCGATGTCAAATACCCATTAATTAATGAATGTGACTAGTGATAACCTAATGCACATGACCCATGACCCATGTTAATTACCAATTGTCAACAGTCATGGATGTGTCGTAACATGACACTCTAAGCAACTATTCACCTAATGCATATGACCCATATGATCGATGTCAAATACCCATTAATTAATGAATGTGACCAGTGATAACCTAATGCACATGACCCATGACCCATGTGAATTAGACATTATCACCGGTAATGCATGGTTTCCATTACACTAAAAGCCACTCTAACCCAATGCACATGACCCATGACCCATGCATGTTAATTACCAATTGTCTACAGTCATGGATGTGTCGTAACATGACACTCTAAGCAACTATCCACCCAATGCATATGACCTATATGATCGATGTCAAATACCCATTAATTAATGAATGTGACCAGTGATAACCTAATTAATGCACATGACCCATGACCTATGTGAATTAGCCATTATCACTAGTCATGCATGGGTTGCACCGGCTTGGTAGGTGTATACCATTTCTCACAGACACTAAGAAGCAAGTATCCAGGGACCTTCCCGATCATATGTTATCCGAGATCGAGAAAGTTTGAACTCGGATTGAGCTTGACTCGAAAAGCTCGATTTATCTGTAAAGATGTGTTTTATTACAAAAATTAAATTTGAAATATAACCTAAGAATTGAATTTGGTTCGACTTCAGCTCGAAAAGCTTGATACATTCATAAATAAGTATTTACACTTAGTACACTTACATATTAAAAAAACACATATTTTATATCACTTACAAGCTTGAGAACTCAACAATAACTTGAGTCGAACTTATATAAGGTTGAGCTCAACTCATTAAACATTTTGAGATCATTTGATAGGCTTTCAATCTCCAAATTTTTAGTATAGCGCTCAACATCCCGCCCCTTAATTTTCTCCAAAATTTCAATCTCCCGCTCCGCTCATATGGCGCCCCTTTTTCACCCAAAATCAAAACATTAACACTACTAGCTTAGTAAGATCTATCTTCTATCTATTCATCTCTTCTCCTCCTCTCTAGAACCGACTCACACCACCGCCACACTTCAACGCCTTATCTCGCCGTGGTTCCACCAACCATCGCTCCTCCACGCCATCACCGTCATCAAGACAAGGGAACTGTATGGGAGACTTTGTTTGCTTCGGTTGTTTGGTTCGAGATAACCACCAGCATCACAGTCGAGCCACCATCACCCTCATCTCACCTATCCTACTCTGTTCATGGGTATGCTCAAACACATATTTAATTTATATTTTCTTAAATGTGTAATCGAATATAAAACGATTTACATTGATTTTCGTGGATTAAACTAGCCTAAAACATGTTTTTGATTATAAATGCGTGTGGTGGTAATCGTTGCAGGTAGAGTTATTAAGACGAAATAGTTTTCCTGTTTATTGGAATCGAGACAATCGACGTGTTCTAAGAGGCCACTTTTTTGCTTGTAAAGGGAGTCTTGATTGGTTTCCACTCTGGGAGGATGTTGCTGAACAGTTGGAGTTTGCTTATCGCAGTTGCGTAAGTTATCTATAAAAAGATTAACATAACATCTGTTATATAGGAAATTAACTCAAATACGGTTGCTTTTTGTCAAACTGTTTCATTTGTACCAAATGTTGGTGATTTGCTTGCTTGGTAACATGTTTGACATTTATTCGTTCCACGTTTGGCACTGCATAAAATTGCAACCAATTGTATATTATTTGTTGCCATTTGATATGCAACCCGTATGTTTGTTTTTGATGCTAAACTTATATTTGGGATATCTAATGTTGTCTTCTTTTATGTTAGCAATAATTTCGTTACTTGTTTCTTGCAGGGGCTACATGCTATTTTCACGGGTGAGGATGATACATGGGATGCCTGGCTAAAAATTCCCTCAGATGGATTTTCTGGAACACTTCATTTTCGAGGCATGAGTATGCTCCATCTCAGTCACCAAAGCCAACCAATGTATATTTTTACGGTTTCATGGTTGGCAGATCTTATATTATGCAGCGTTATTAGTGCCTTAGTTTCTTACATCTCCCATATTTTTTTTTGCAGAAAGAAACTGGCATTAGACTCAGATGTAAGCCACTTTTTATGTTGTTAACAATTTCATTTTCTAATGATAACACCATTGTATTTCTTAATTTATATTGCAGGTGACCACTCCAATGGCCATTGAAACTTTGGAAAACGTACCAGTAATGGAAACAGTGGTAAGTAATAAAACATCCACATTTGATTTTTTTAGTTTTACGTACATGACTAATGTACCGTGTTTTATATATGCATATAGGAACCTGTTTAAACTATCAGACATACGAAAACACTTAAGCCATGAGAAACCGGTTCTACAGGTTACACCACCAACTATGATACCAAATATTAGTGAACAAAATACAGAACTAAAATTAGTACCAACGAAGCGAAAACATTTGGTCGCTAGTGAAACCTTGCAAAAGCAAGCTAAGGCGGTGAAGAGTCAACAGGTTTTAACTTATGATAGTTGAGAATTTGATTATATACGACATTACAATTTTATATATATTTGCTTCATTTATATACATTCGATTTTTATTGAATTTGAAATACAATCCTCCACTATATAATAGCCTAACATGACAGTGCCACATAAGCGAAAGAATGCCATGTCATTACCTACTAGATTGCCTACATGGCACACACTATTCATGCACTAAATCCAGAATTTAAAAATATGGTCATTCATGGGACTCGAACCCGCGACCTTGCATTCAAGACATAAGAATGTAAACCACTAGATCAATTGAGTATTTGTGTTTAAACATTTCAAAACAAAAACTACATGCTTAAAATTAAATGCAGTTATAACTCTCCTATTTCCCTGCATTCATTCATTTTAGGGATCTCAATAATCAAAAGATCATTTGAATTTTTGAAACTGAATTACATTCATTCACCCACCCTACAATCAAGGGATATCGGTGGCAAGTTACAATTATGTTACAGGCATCTTTAATTCAATTATCAATCAATCCATTAAAGTATTAAACACAACAATATTTAAAATTATTCCAAAATCACCTTCAGAAAAATCACCATTCACTTCACACACGATTGATCATCATTGATTGTGTATGCAGACATTATTTTAAAAGCAATCAACATTTGCACACAATGGGTTTTGTATGCACACGTGATTTAACCACCAGAAAAAGCTCAACGGCTACAACATCATCATTGGAGGTATCTTCTTAGTTACTTAATCTAAGGTAATTTTTATTTTTTATTTATAGTATTTTCTATTAGTACGTTATTAGTCATTCATGTTTTATTGACATCGGTAAGTTGTTTGCTTTACAAGATTCTGTTTCATTATTTATCACACTTAATGTTTGTTTAACCCAAATGAGAAGTGTTGTTTTGTTTCTTTTTAAGGTATGAATCTTGAAGAATATAAAACGAAAGTCTCGACGAGGAACAATAGTTTTGAAGGTATAAACTAATCAATGGATTAGTCATTTGTGATTCTTTGTTGTAACACTTTATCACCAGATTGATTTAATCACTCTTGAGTTTAGTGTTTTGAAATTTTTAAAGAAAGTAAAACATCTTTGTTATGGGAATTTTTGCACACCATGTGTTTGGTGAAATGCCAATATAGCTTTGAGCTTCTTAGTTACACTCACTTTTTTGGAAATCTAATCCTTTTTCGTTACAATCTTTTGAACGTCATATAATTGTTATATTCTCAGGAGTAGTTTCATTAACGTTGCTAGAGTTTCTACAATCCCAGGTTTGTGATGGTCAACCCACCTATGTAAGCAATACATATGTTTATAATGTTATTTTAGGGAAATGGCATTTTTTTTTTCTTTTTGTAGAAACAATGAGGGGTGAAGCTACAAAAATGGCATCTTTTTTGTTACTGATTTTATGTGCGATCAATGAACATGGATCATAATTGTAAGTTCAATATTTGTGTATCATTTCGTTAAGGGATAACCAAAGAATATGGCCTTTTTGTACATGTATCATACATATATGTAAATCTTTCACCTTTTCAGTATTTTTCTGTAAGAGAGTCTTAGAATCCGAGTTATTTTTTTTTCATATGTATCATCTATAAATTTTGTATATCTTTTCATGTAATGGTATCTCACACATCAATATTCTATTATTTTACAGTAAGAGCGTCTTAGAATATGATTTATTGAAGCTCAATAGTCCCATTGATGATAAAATAGTACAATATTTGTTGATAATGCACTACATGCATAATGCCATTATTTTTTGTTGTTGTTGAATTTATTTGAGAATTTATTTTGGTGATTTGGTTAATTAGGTGTGGCTGGAACACATGTGGCATCCACAAATTAAAGGACTTACATTATTGGAAAATGTTGGATCTGGGGAAGCCTTCGTTCATACCCAAGATAATCAAAGTATGTAGTGTAATGTTTGTCGGTCTAGTAGGTATTTTGTTCGTGTATCTTATGACATATGTGTGGAAAACTAGAAGGGGGGGGGGGGGGGGCGGTTGAATAGTTTTACCTCCTTTTAAAAGTTTATTACCAAAATATTTTGTAGCTTATTAAAACTTTCGATTCGATCTCAAGTGAATTCAAATGACAACTAATATAAGCAATTCTAATGTAACAATGAAAGTATTGAAATGTAATGAACAAAAGATAGAGTTAGAAAGATCAAACCACAACAAGCGAATTTATAGTGGTTCGGCTACAAGGACACCTTCCTTGCCCTACTCCACTCCCCGAGTACCACACTCGAGAGTTTTCTTCACTATGTCAACAAACTCCTTATGGTGGAGAAACCTTACACACCTTGGCTTACACGAGTTAACGACACTAAGCTAAATGTCGAGTTCTAATCGTAGCTAGAACCAATCTCACGACTTCTTCAAGGCTTCACACCTTCTTCACAACTTCACGACTTGTTCAAGGCTTCACACCTTCTTCACACCTTCACAACTTCACACCTTCTTCTATGCACAACTAATTCACAACTACTAAACTACTTTACAACACACCTATTTTCTACACACAACAAATTTACACAACCCTTTTACAAATATCTACCACAACTACAATATGAATCTAGCTATTCACAACACTATTACAATTAGATGGGTGTAAAGAAGTGTTCTTCTTCTTGCACTTGAATGGATGAAGCTTTGGATCACTTGGAAACAAAGACTTATGAATTATATGATCAAAGGATTATAGATCTAGAGAAGGAGGTTAGATCAGAAAGTTTATAGTGCAAAAAGGTGAGTAAAATGTGTAAAATGATCCAATATTTACAGGGCCAGATTTTACTGTTCGGGAGCGTGCCGGTCCCCTTAATTAGAGGCCGGTCCCCTTAATCATTAAGGGGGCCGCCCTCTTGAACGTTGGAAAAGTTTTTCTGGATAAAATTTGCCCTTTTGGTTGGAAATTTGAAATCATATCTTTGTGGTTTAATATAGCATTACCAAAAATGATTTACAAATATATATAAAATGTTTATATCATTTTATAAGATGTTATGACGTAAGACAAAATTTCCTTTGATCATGTAATGCATAAGATGCTTAGTTTATGCATACCTTAAGTGATATTAGATGTAGAAGTAGATATTTGTTACCAAATACTTGTTTACTTCTAAATCTTGACTTAATTTGATATAAGTTTTGTGATTATCAAAACATAGGTTTATTGAGAGATATTAATAACTTTTTTAAGCATTATTTATATCAACAATCTCCCCCTTTTTGATGATTACAAAACTTAAACTCATTAACTCTAAAATTAATTTTTAAACAAGTATTTTAGTGAGTTTATATTTACTTCTCCCCCTTTTTGTAGAATCAAAAAGGTTTTGCCGACAATCTTCAAACGTGAAAAATTGACGGGTAGAAACTCCCCCTTGATGTGTACTCCCCCTCGTTTGGGCGCACCAAGAGAACGAGCTATGGAATGCTTTGCAAAAAAAAATATTAGAAGCACAAGTATATGCATGCAAACATGTATAAGGTGATAAAAAAATAAAGCATGTTTGAAAAGAAAGCATTCATATTAAATAAGTGTTGTGTCAAGACACAACATACAACTAGCAATTTGAATAACAAGTAGAAGAGCTAGTTTACAAATAAGCAACAAGGAAAATACATCATCATGCAAAAAGTACATGGTCTTCATAGAGCTTGCAAGCAAAAGGGTGGTAGAGGCTTTATTTATTAAGCATATGAGATGCTTAATTAGGAGAGCATGATGGTGATGGTGAAGGAATGGGTGAGAATTGTGGTGGAGGAATGATTAGAGAGGATGGTGGAGTTGGTGGTGGTGGTGGGTTGGTAATCAAATGTTCAATATATGAAAACATATATTGAATTTCATCTCTAAGGCCAAAGATGACCGTGCGGTTGTGGATGCAACAAAGACAAGTATCCCCATGGGATTCAAGTAGCCTCCAAGGCTCGGGATTGGCAAAGAATGGTGGTGTAATTGGTGGAGATGAGGAATGAGTATCAAGTGGTGTTATTGGTGAAAGTGAGATGGTAAGATGGGTGGACATGAGTTCTTGTGTAGGAGGTGGTGATGATACTTGTGGTGACAAGTATGAGTTGATGTAGTCATTGATTGATGAGGTTGAGGGTATGGAGGATGAGGAATTTCCATTAGTGGAAGGTGTTTTAGATGGTGCATTGGGTGCACTTGGGGATGAACATTTGGGTGGAGGTGATGGTGTTTTGTTGTCTTCATTTGTTAAGTCAATGAAGAGCTGTTTTGGGGGGATAACCACAAGTTGTTGTTTCTTGGAGGTTTTGGAGTGTGAGGTGCTTGGTGGAGTCATGATGATTAAGATGGTGAATGATGAGATGAAGAATTGTGATTTTGGAGGGAATTTATAGTATGGAAATGGTTGATTTAGGTATGTATTTGAAATGGTTGAATAAGATTCTAAAATCAGTTGGGTTAAAATGGGAAATGGTAGTTGAAACTAGAGAAAGGGTTCACACGATGCAAAAGAAAACAGTGAATCCAGTTCCAGATGGCCGGTCCCCTTAATTGTATGCCGGCCCCCTTAATAATTAAGGGGACCGCCTAGGGAATTAAGGGGGCCGCCCATCTGGTGTTTTCCCAGACGACCAAAACCCAAAATTTGCAAAATTTGGTGATTTTTCAAGTGTGTTTTTCCAGCAAGCTCTATTAGAAGTACATACTCTAGGAATGATGATATATAAACATATATATATAATCAAATTATGCTTGGAAATTAACATATTAAAATCTATCTTGAAAAGAAGCATGGCATAATATTATGATAGAAGCATAATAATAATAAAAGTCTAAACATCATTCTAAATAACATAAGTATTTCCGAATAAATCGGACAAATAACAAACCATACAAATGTCTAAAATAAACAAGCAATAGCAAGTAGCAACATGTCAACATCGTCTACTTCTTTTTCTTTCCAAGCATCTTCCTGAACATCTTCCCAACGGATTTGAATCCCCCTCGAAGTTCTTCATGCATTTGTTGTTGACGATTGATGATAGACGTTTGACGAGTGAAGAGAAGCTCATCGGTACGTTCATGAGGAAGAGGAATTTGATACTCGGTATCATCAAGATCGGAAAGATCTTCAACAAAGGTTGTGGGGGATGGAGTACTAACACGTGAGGTGTCTTCCTCCTCATCATCATCGTCATCACGATGAGATGTAGAACAACGAGGCCTAGAATACAAAGGAACACGAGATTTTCCTTTGTCACTACGAGGACGGCGAGTACGAACACGAGTAAGTTGGTTCAAAGTAGGAAGGATATGAACGTAGTAGTCTCTTTGAAGATGTGGGTAATGTTCCATCACATAACGATAAAGTCGTGTGAGAAACATATCGTAAGGAAGATTGGCATTTGGGGTGTTTTTGGCGGACATGATTCGATGAACAAAAAGATAAGCCAAATTGTATTGCTCTTCAGCAATAACACAATAAAGCATGTGGGCAATGCTCGCCGTGACATGATCACGGTGACCACCAGTACCAAACGCATTCTCTCGAATGAGTTCTTCCCACTTCTTCATATCTTGGCTTAGCTCTTTGAGGAGGATTTGATTGGCATGAATATCGACATTCTTCGACTTGATTACTCGACTAGTCGTACGACGTTCTAGTTCAAGCATTCGACGAATGTCTTCAGGACTAGGAATCTCAGAATAGTAGGGGCCATCCTGAGGACGATTTCTTTCAAGAGTTGAAAGATCCCATTCATTTGAGAAAACGGCTTGGCCGTTGAATGGGATTCTAAGAATTTGCCCAAATTGAGCAAGAGTAAGAGTGATGAATTGATTTTGAATCATGAAGGAAATGAGGAGATGACCATAGGGATCGGTTTGCACTGTCACTTGGCTATAGAACTCGAGGATAAAACGAGGGATGATAGGTTCGTTGATTTGGAAAAGACATTCAAAACGAATATTGGTGAACATTCATTCGGTTTGATCATTTTCATAGAAAGATGGATCGACAATTCGTCCTTCGTGAATGTTTCTATTTTCAATAGGATGATAGAAACATGCAACTGAAGGAGACATGCCGGGAGTAGAAGAGACATTTGGAATGTATTGTTTGGTTTTGGAGACATCACCAACCGTGGTCTTAGGCATTTTCACCTAAACAATATAACAACAAAAATAAAATGAATATAAAAACAACTATCATGCATATGTTATATATTTATATAATTATATGCACTATATGTGGAACGAAATTCTACTTCGACACAAAAAAAATATTCAATGAAGTAGTTTCATGATGTTCCTTTTATTTTGATTTTAAACTCGTTTAGAATATATAATATCAAAGAGTATGATATCATAATTCATTTCGAAATAAGGCTAGATATATATTAGATTATATATCTTCCATTCCATATGAGTTTGACACAACATAGGTTTGTCTAAAAGATTAAAATGTGAATTTTAGTTTTCAAAAATATCATTTTTAAGATGAACCAAACGCTCCCTTAACTAGATAAAAATATCCTAAAACATCAATATATATATTGATAATATATCTAGATGACATCTATTGATTTTAGTAGTATTAACAAGTTTTATGAACAAGTTTTAAGTTTCAAATAACTACATATAGTTATAGTTTGTTCATGAACCAAACGCCCATGTTGTCTTCATGAACCATTTTCTAATAAATTGAAAAGTATGTGTTGATTGTTTAGGACGTTAAAACAATGTAATGTAGTAAGTTTTAATTGGTTTTTGAGAGTTATATCAACAATGTGCCTCTTGAAAAATAAAATTTAACAAGGGTTTCTGGGCGATTAATGATTTTGACAAAATGATATGTTATACTAATTTTGAGTTGCAATACATCATTCTAATCCTATGGGAAGCATTTGGTAGTACAATTTCTCGCTTCTATTGCACTTAAATTCGAATTAAAATAGGTTTTAATAAAATGCATAATAATTGATTAGACACCAAATCGAATGAAATGTGATGAAATGCATGTTGGAAAACTTACAAAAGATGTTGTTATATGTTTGGTTGATATTTGCCCCTTGCGAAACAACCCCGGATTGGTGATATGATGGAGGATTTTGAAGTTTTTGGGTGTTTTGGTTCGTACTCAGTAGCAGTGGGGAAGAACAAATGAGTAAATGGAGTGTTTAGGAATGGAATTAAGAAGGAAAAACGGATTTAGAAGTGTCAGATGGCCGGTCCCCTTAAACATTAAAGGGACCGCCCTCGATAACAAGCCGGTCCCCTTAATTATTAAGGGGGCCGCCTTTGAAATTTTCCAAATTTCGCGGAATTAGTTTCTGGAACAAAAATATTTATACGTATATAATTAGATTTATAATATATCAAAAATACGTAAACGTTCATTGGCACGATGATAAAATTCTTAACAATTTTTAATTACCGTTTCGATAATTAAAATATACCTTTGTCAATTTTGGATAAATGATCAAAGTGCTAAGTTGATGAAGGGTTTGAGGTGTGTTCAGGAATATGTGAATAAGTGTATATATATATATATATATATATATATATATATATATATATATATATATATATATATATATATATATATATATATATATATATATATTTTATATATAAGTATAAATGTGAGTGAAAGATGGGTTGATGGGTGAGGTTTGAAAGATAGTAACGGAGATAGGATATAGTCGGCGAGAGGAGTTTGTTTCATCCATAGTGTTCACGTACGAAGGCGTTCTTGCATTATAAAAGTCCACTTGACTCATATCGCTTCATCATCATGAGTCTCCTAAAAGAAGACTTACTAGACTAACGCGAGGGGGGAAGGAAAGGGTTCGATAAAGAACGATATCCTGGAGTTCTAGAAAGTCAACTAATGACGTATCTAGGTTATGTGCAAGCAATTATATATATATATACATATATATATATATATATATATATATATATATATATATATATATATATATATATATATATATATATATATATATATATATATATGTTGGGATCATAGTTTTCACTATTTTATGAAGTCTTGGTCATTTGTAATAATAGGTTGCTTAAGTTATTTATTTCTCACAATATTGATTAAGTTACAAGTTTACTAGGCTTTAGCAAAATGATCCATGGGCTTGAAGCCCACACGTTTTCATGAAAGGATGGAGTAGGAATGTTGCCCTAGCTCCTTCCCTATATATAGTATGCTTAGGTCTATGTAATACTTGGTTGGTTATGTGAAATATTAAGGAAACTCTTGCAATTCTAATTCTCTAAATTCTCATAATCATCCCATTCTCATTCTCATCTCATATCTATCATTATTGTGCTTGTGTTTACTAAATGGTGACCTAAGAAGTGGTATCATTCGCTAGAGGAAGGTGTAGTTATTGTTTTCATTGATCTTTATCTTAAAAGTCGTTTTTTATATCAAATTTTTTGTGAAAATTTTAAACTTTCTTGTTTGTTTCTTGGTTTTTCTCACATCTTTGCTTACAAACTTGTGTTTAAAATCGAAACAAACCAAAAAGTTCCAAATTTTTACAAAAATTCAACTTGGTGATTTGTATTTTTATCGAAATTTTTTTAGTTTTGAAAAAAGTTCTTAAAGTTTTCTACTTTCTTTAAGATCTACTCATTTTACACACAAAAGTACAAGTATCTTGAAATAAAAACGAGTTTTAGGATTGCTTTCTTTGTAAAACAAAAACTACCAAGTTATCGAGATTCTTTATTGCTACCATTTCGAGATCTTCTCTACGTGCACTACCTCGACTTCGTTTGTGTGGACTCGGTATTTTCTTTCTTGTATAAGAAAGTTAAGTACTTCGACTTTTGGGAAAGTTTTCGAAATTGTATAATTTCGAAAACTGTTTTTCGCAATTTTGTGTTTTTTCGCAAAACATACAATTTTTGAAATCACAAAGTTATCGCAAACTTATTAAGTTTCGAAATCTGATTATTTCGCAAACCTTAAAGTTTCGCAAAACCTTGATTATTTCGAAATTTCAAGTTTTTCGAAAACCTGCAAAGTTTCGCAAACATTGATTTTCGAAAACCTGACAAATTTCGCAATCCTAATTTCGCAATCACAGCTGAACCAGTTTTCGAAATCATTGGAATTCCATAAGTTTCGCAATCCCTGTTTCGCAATATGAAGTTGTGCTTAGTTTTTTCGATACTTGGTTAATTCTACACTTTCTACAAGATCCATTTCTACACAAGTGTTCTAAGATGTCTCAACCACCTAATCATTACTTCCCTCATACTCAGCAACCTCAACATCAGCAGTATCAGCAACATCAACATCAGCAGTATCAGCAACAACAATACCTTCCGCACCAAATGAATCAACAACCTTCTCTCAAACAAACATACAATCCACTACATCATTACCTAATGATGCAACAACATCAGATCATTCCTCAACAACAATCATATCAAGTGCCACAACAAAACACTCAGTTTTCCTCTAAACAACCTCACTGGTTTGACAGAATGTGTGAAGTTATTACAACTCAACAATCCCGACATGAGGCAGGATCACTTGAAACACCTCCAATGCTAACACCTGGGAACTATGTTCAATGGTCAAGTCGATTCTTACGATTTGTTAAGCTAAAGAAACCTCATGGGAAATACTTGAAGCAAGTGATACTTGAAGGACCATTTGAGTGGCCAACTAGATTTGAAGCTGGTGATCCACATGCTGATCCTCCACGTCCTCCTGGTGATAGACCCCTTCCAGAATCTGCACTCACTGAAGAACAGAAACTACATCGTGAAGCTGATCAGTATGCAATGGCTTATATACTTCAAGGTATACCTAATCCGATCTATCGAAGTGTCGATGCTCAGAAAACAGCCAAAGCTATGTGGGAACACGTTCATCTCCTTATGGAAGGCACTCAATTGAACAAAGATGACATGGAATCCAAGCTATACATGGAATACACTGACATCATAATTGAACCTGGAGAGTCACTTGAATCCTACTATCATCGTTTCACAAATGTGGTCAATGATCTGGAACGTCACAAAATCACAGTACCAAGGATCGCTGTGAACTCCAAATTTGTTGGTAGTCTTGGCCCTGATTGGCATAAATATGTGACATTTGTTCGTCAAACAAAGAATTTGCATGATGCTCCATATGGTTTGTTGTATGATTTTCTGAAACACCATGAACCTGAAGTGGAAAAAGATCGAGCTCTACGAGGAGGATACACACCAACTTCTACATCAAATTCTTTGGCTCTCGTAGCTCAGTCTCCCTACGCTCCACCACCAATGTCTAATCATGCATATGTTCAAGAGCAGAACTACTTCAGTTATCCACAATCTTCCACCTCGAACCAAATGGTCCCTTATGATTCATCTCTACAGAATGCTTCTACTCAACTTGTTCCGTTAAACAACAATGATGCTGTGTATTACTCCAACTCCAATGCCGATGACGATGATGACTTTAATACGTTGAATCAGGGACTTGCTCTTATTGCTCGTGCTTTTAGGAAATTCTCCAACAAAACAAACAACCATCAACGTTCATCTTCTAACACAAGGAATCAAGCTGTTGTCAATGATGGAAGAGTGGAAATTCAGAATCGTAACTTTGGTCGATCTGGTTCAGGAAGTTCTTCAGGAAATTATGGGAATGGTCAGAAGTTTAGTAGCAATGGTGGGTTCAGGAACAACTCTGGATCTTCTCAGCAAAGGTCTGAATTAGTTGCAACTAGAAACTCTAACTCAGGGAATGCAGTGTGGTGCTACAATTGTAATGAACAAGGTCATATAGCGACAGCATGTCCCAAACCGAGAACTCGGGGTAGTATGTTTCACAAGCAGGCATTACTCATGGCTCTTCAAGATGAAAAAGATGGACATTTCCCTGAACAAGATAACAACTTCATGGCAAATGTGAACAATGATGATGACATGGAAGATCTGGAAGCCAATGCAGCTGTGATGCTTATGGCCAACATGCAGGAACTTAAGCTCAATGATTCAGGTCCTGTGTATGACACTGATGGCTTGTCTCAGGTACATGACCTCAATAAATGCTTTATTAATGAAATAGTCTCACCTTCTGCTTATGAATCAGATGTGGCGCAAGTTGTTCCATCTAAATCATCTTCATCATCTCAAAAAGATGAACAAATAAGCACAGTTGTCATATTTGATGATGACACAGTTGTCTCATTTGATGATCCTATTGAGAATGATAAACATGATCATTTAGAACAACATGAACCATCATTTGATCCAGACCCTGACCTAATATTGTTATCTAAACAACTGGATGCTCAACAATTGCAAATCATTAAATGCAACGAGAAAAATAAAGTTTTGAAAGAACAAAATGCGTCACTTGCAAGAGATATTGAGTGTTATAAAATTCAGCTTTCTAATCAGGAAGACAAGATTAAAAATGCAAAAAGTTTTGAAAAAGCTTTTCAAGATTCTTACAACAAAGAACAAGATCTTCAACGCAAAATGCAAGATGTAATTGAGTCAAATGGAAAGTTGATTTCGAAACTTGAACGTGAAAAGTGTGAATTGAAAATGCAAGCTGAACGTCTTCAAACAGCTCTTTCAAAAACTGAAACAGAATTGTCAAATTGCAAAAAGGAGTTTTGTGAACATAAAATACGAAAAAGGAAGTATATAGATGAATTACTCGGTGATATTGTTGATCTTGAAAAACAACTCAAAGAATTTCGTCACATTGTTTACAAACACGGGAACTCTGTCACAACAATTCAGAAATTTGCTTTAAAACCGAGACCCGATAAAGGATTTGCACTTTGCGATTTCAAATCAATGTTTCTTCACACAGCATTTAAAGAAAATCCCAAGATTTACAGTATAGATCACATGTTTGATAATACTATTGTGCGTGCTGTTGTTTTTGATACTGAGGAAGAAAAAGAACTTGAAGACGAGAGTCGATCAAAAATGAGTTATGTTCAATATTGGACACCATATGACTATTCAAAAGCTCCACCTCTTTCTAAATCCTTTGTTACTAAAAAAGATTTACCTGAGAAATCATGGTTTATCGAAGAGTCATATGTTTCATCTCACAATGAGGCCCCTGTCCAAACTGTAGCACAAATAAATGGTCCTTTACCATCATCCGGTGAACTTACACCTTTACCGAAAACTTGTCGTGTCTTAAATTATTTCAAAACCTTTATGGAAGACATCGAAATTTTGGAGGAAACAATTGAACGTAATTCTGAAATAAAAATTGAAACTTTTCAATCCGCTTACGAGCGAGAAAAGAGAGATATTTTTCAAAAACAAATGAAGCCAATTGTTCAACACCTCCGTCTATGTGCTACACGTTGGGATCAGGAACTTCAAAAGGAGGTCAAAAATATGATAAACATTTTCAATGCAACTGAAAATGACATTTTGGTTCAAAAGCATAGAAATAGAGTTTTAAAAAATGATGCTGATCGACTCTTGGAACAAGTTCTCAATGCTGATATTTTGTCTATTATCATGAATGATCTTTATAATTCTGGTACTTCTATGCTTAAGCATGATCATTGTGTTGATAATAACTTGTTAAATATGGAAATTGAGACACTGAAACATGAGAATGACAATCTGAGGATAAAGAATGATGATGTGACAAAACAGTTTTCAAAAGAAATTTGTCAACTCAAACAAAGGCTTGAATGGTGTCAAGCTCAGAGTCTTAAAAAGGAATTGAAACTTCAAAGTCAAAATATTTCTAACTCTTGTCAGCTTTGCAAAAACCATGAGTCTTTCAAAAACTTGTGTCTCAAATACGAGAAAGAAATTGCGGATTTAAAAATTGAAAACGCCGAATGGCAACAAAACCGCGATGACATTAAATATTGCACTGGTTTACTTGAGTCTGAAATTCAGGATAAAAATCACATCATCATTGATTTAAAAGAGAAAGTTAAGCTACTCCTAAAAGGAAAAATGGTAGACACCACGGTGATAGCACCAGGATTGTATCAATTAAACAAAACAACTAAAGGAAATGTTGTTCAAACCTCTAATATTGATAACTCCACTTCTACAGGACTAGTCTCCACTAATAGCGTTAGCAGACCCAAGCGAAAAAGTAAAAAGAAGAATAGGATCTTGCAACGTAAGAGAGGACAACTAGAAGCTCAAGAAGTAGAAGACCAACTTAGGAATTTGAATAAAACTCATGTTGCATCAGATTTAGATTCTAATTTGGCAAATTGTAATCAAAATCTAAATGTAACGAATGATGAACCTTTGAATGTTTTGAATATTAATGCATCTTGTGTGTTTTGTCGTAAAAGCGTATCATCTGGTGATCATACAAAATGTTTAGCTAATTCTCTTCTCAATCGTCATAAGAAACGTAGGACACGCATTCCTTCTAGGCCCACTATTGCCTCTAAGTCTAACTTAGGAAAGCCGTCTTCTACGGTTTCTAATGAAGCTGAAGTTACCCCCATAGGTGCCGAGAACAAATCTAGGAATGAGCCAACGACTAGTGCATTTAACATTAAGAAAGCAAAAACTAGTTGGAACTGGCAACGTTGGTTACAATACAAACCAGACTTTAAATGGATTCCTAAACTGTTGAATACATGTGTTTCTAACCAACAGGAACCCGCACTGTCCTTGGGTTCCACCCTTACTTCTGTTCCATCCGTGTCTTCTTTTGGTGATGCAGGTGGTACAGATTGTTCTCTGGATTGTTGATAGCGGATGCACCCGACATATGACAGGCAATCTCAAACTGTTACACAACTTTGTCTCAAAGTTTATTGGTACTGTCAGATTCGGGAATGATCATTACGCTTTAATTATGGGATATGGTGACTACATCAGCGGGAACATTGAAATCAGTCGTGTTTACTATGTGGAAGGCCTTGGACACAACCTTTTCTCTGTTGGTCAATTCTGTGATGGGGATCTAGAAGTTGCATTTCGTGAGAAAACTTGCTTTGTTCGTGACTTACAAGGAAACGACCTTATGTCTGGCTCACGTGGCTCCAATCTTTATACAATTTCAATGTCAGATATGATTGCAACATCTCCGATATGTCTTCTCTCCAAAGCGGAATCGACTAAATCTTGGTTATGGCACAAACGTCTTTCACACTTGAATTTCAAAACTATGACTGACCTTGCTCGGTTCAAACTTGTTGATGGATTTCCAAGATTCCGTTTCACCAAAGAACACTTATGTCCTGCCTGTGAACAAGGAAAAAGTACTCGGGCTCATTTTCCTTCAAAACCTGAGCACAGTACGAATCATGTTCTGCAACTGCTTCATATGGATTTGTGTGGACCGATGCGTGTTCAAAGTATCAACGGTAAACGCTACATACTAGTAATCGTCGATGACTTTTCCAGATGGACTTGGGTTTATTTCTTACGAAGTAAAGATCAGGCTCCTTCAATGATCATCACCTTTCTCACTAAAATTCAAGTTCAGTTACGCAACACGGTACGAATAGTTAGAACTGACAATGGAACTGAATTCAAGAATCAGACACTTAGGTCTTATTATGAGAAAGTGGGAATTGAACATCAAACATCTATTCCTAGAAGCCCAGAACAAAATGAAGTTGTTGAAAGACGCAACAGAACGTTAGTGGAAGCTGCTAGAACTATGTTGATTAATGCTCAATTACCAGATTACTTGTGGGCAGAATCTGTTTCAACCGCATGATATACTCAAAACCGTTGCATGATCACAAAACGCCATCGCAAAACACCATATCAAATTGTTCACAAAAGGAAACCGAACATCGATTACTTTCATGTATTCGGAGCACTTTGTTATCTGAAAAATGATCGTGATGATTTAGGTAAACTTAAAGCAAAGGCTGACATTGGAGTGTTCATTGGATACTGTGAAAATTCTAAAGGTTTTCGGATATGGAATCGTCGAACAAGAGAAATTCAAGAAACCATTCACGCTAATTTTGATGAGCTCACACAAATGGCTTCTGAGCAACACAGCTTAGGACCCGAATTTAACCGTCTTAACTCTCCGGCATCTTCAGCTGAACCATTGCCACTTAACCGCAAAGAATTAGAAACCTTGTTTGCTCCACTATTTGATGACACAATTGAATACCGTCCTACTGAGGTCTCACCTAATTCCGCTGCTCAACCTGATAACATTCAAGTACCAGACTCACCTCGACAAACTACTACAAGTGTTGAGAGAGACGGTCCTCCAATTGTATCACCATCTACAGCAGAACAAACTGGTTCTAACTCCCGCCATCCAGCTGAAGATCCAACACCACTATCAGTTCCACAACCCGCAGAGCATAATCCTGATGCGTTCTTTAATCCGTTTGCACCAGCTACTACAGTTCCTGATATAGCTGAGTCGTCAACACGCAATTTGGATCCTGCTAACATGCGAGATACTTATCAACTACACCCTTCAACACACAAATGGACTCGAGACCATCCACTAGTTCATATTATTGGCCGTCCAGATGCACCAGTAATGACAAGACAACGACTTCACACTGATGAAGAAACTTGTATCTATGCACTCACAGTTTGTCACGAAGAACCTAAGAACATTAAAGAAGCAATGACTTATGATAACTGGATTGAATCGATGCAAGAGGAATTTCAGCAATTCATAAGATTAGAAGTCTGGGAATTAGTTGAAAGACCTGACGGAATCTTTGTCATCGGCTTAAAATGGATCTGGAAGAATAAGCTTGATGCAGAAAGGACTGTCATACGCAACAAATCACGTCTGGTAGCGAAAGGATACTCCCAACTGGAAGGACTTGATTTTGCTGAATCCTTTGCTCCAGTGGCTCGACATGAAGCTGTTCGGATCTTTTTGGCTTATGCTGCACACAAGAATATGGTGGTTTACCAAATGGATATGAAAACAGCATTTCTTAATGGAGAACTCCGTGAAGAAGTTTATGTTAGCCAACCTGAAGGCTTCATTGATCCTGAGCGTCCTAATCACGTTTACCGACTCAAAAAGGCACTCTACGATGTCACACCCCCAATTTACCTGACTTGCAGCGGAATGGAATACCTGGGGGTGTCTGTCATAGCACCACAGTTACAGTTACATTGAACGACCTAAAGTGTCGTTTGGAAAATACTGCATTTTATCATTGAAATAATTCAGAGTTTACAAAATAAGGTCCCCAAAATGTGTTACATGTTCATGAAAAACAAGCCATACTAGATCAAATGTTTACATAAGTGCATGAAATAATGATGAGACGCGTCGACTCCGCGACTCCATGAAAGTCCAAATGCATGTCTCATGAGCTACCTTAATAACCTGAAATACATTGCTAAAACGTCAACACGAATGTTGGTGAATTCCATAGGTTTGTAAAATGTACTGATGTACGGCCACCACAAGTAAAATGCAAGATAAAAATCTCGTGAAAATTGTACAATAGCCTTAAGCTCATGACACCGAAGCTATGACTGATGAAATTCTATGCCCCTCCCGAATGTTCTGCCGAAACATTCAAATGTAAAAGACATGACATGCATCCGCTTACTGTTGGTATCCACTACCACGGATGGAGGCGTCACCCTCGATAGATCTATCCACTCACTCTCGCTTAGTACTTGAAATTAACGGTTCATGATGTTACAGGGGACTTAGCACTTGGCAAGGTAACTTAAGCTATGTACATGTTTGAATACTTGGGCTCGTACTGAAATAATTGATGCAATGTATTCCCCCCGTGGGATTTGAAAACAATCAAAAATGTTGAATTGAAAACGGGGCTATGAAAACTCACCTTAACTGATGAAACCGTGATGAAATGAAATGAACACCAATGAACAATTTGCTGTCGTAACCCAATATGATGGTACCATGAACATGTACTGAGCTGAAAAACAAGGCGCGCATACTAGCCGCAACCTAATATGAATGATGTACGATCTACTTTAGATCATGAAATGATGTTATGAATGTCCATGCACATGTTTACTATACCACTCTACTCTTTGAAAAACACTTGTTGTTATCAAAAGTATATATTCCAAGAATTTGGAAAATATTGCTATTAGAAAATATAAATGGCTAGTTATAATATATATACTTATATATATATAACGTAAGTTTCCATGTTAGTGTTGAAAAACTCGGGTTGTAATCCTTGAATTGATGAAAACATACTCATAATAACTAATACTACGTTAGTTATAAAGCTCGGTACTTGATATTATGTTTAGCTTAAAAATGCACTTCGTAGTTTTTGCGCCAAATTATATTAAAAGCTGTCAATTATAAAAGGGTTTTAGCCGATATTCAAACGAGTATATCTTTGTCGTTACTTGTCCGTTTTACTTGTTCTTTATATCCACGGTTTCGTCTTAGTATGTAGTAATATATTTTGGAAAACTCGGCTCCTCCGGGTTACGTCTAAAGTCTCTTTTTGACCGACGAAAAATGTCCAACAGCAACTATTTTTCCAGAAAATACTTTTCGTCAACAATCTTGCAAAAATCATAACTTCTTCGTTATAAGCTCTTTTTAATCCGTTCTTTCGCCTACGGATTCGTTTTTGAAAGTATTTTCTAAAAATTTTGCCAAAGTTTCCTTGGTGTTTACTGATTTTCCAGATTTTTACAAAATGGGACAGCATGTCTAAAATGAGTTCAAAATCATGTTTCCAAGGTTAAAAACCAATTTCTACCATCACCAATCCTCTTGTAATCACCACATGACTAATCTAATCTTACCATACACCTTCTTAGGGTGCCATGGACTCCTAACCAAGTTATTAGAGCTAGGGGATTCATAACAAGAAAGTTAGGGTTTGTATGTTACTTTTTAGCCAAAATAAAGTGTAGTATAGCTACTTGTACATGGTTTTTAGCATGATTCTTATGTAATACATGTAAAAATAGGATGATTCATGAAAAAATAAAGATGAAAACTTACTTGACCAAATGAGATGATTATTGGATGATTATGCTTGATGTTCTTGTGTTTTTGTTGCTTGTATCTTGATTAGACTTGTAAAATGAACAACTTTTGTGTTTTACTTTATGGAAGAAGATCACTTGATCATGGGGAGGTTTTTGGGTCGTGGGTTTGAGATGGGGAAGAAGAGAAAGATGAACTTGATCTTAGTTGAAAAGTGAGAATTATGATTTGTATAAATTTGGTAAAGTTATGTTTTAGTGTTTATTAGTATTATACTTAGGAAAATTAATGCCAAGGGTTAAAATTAGGGGCACATGGCCGGTTTTTCATGGGGTGAAGGGGGGGGGGGGTTAGGGTACTTGGTAGTTATTTAGAAACCTTGTAAGAAATTTGCACTAGTTAGCGTTTTTAGTTACGATCGGGTATCGGTTTTATTAGAAATAAATGTTCACGAAGTATACCGGGATGAAATAAAGTTAAAATAATGTTAAAAACATATTAAAAATATGTTGGGTACATTTACTGAGTGATCGGGTGATAAATGTTTAGTTTTAACGAAAACCGTCGTTATATTCCTACGCGTACGTTAAAAATAAAATAAATTTCCAAAATACTGGGTAACTGAATGTTATAACTTTTATGATGTTAGAATGGATATAAAAATATGTCGGGACCATTGTGGGAATATTTAGATATATTCGTCGTGTATAAACCGAGTGTTAACGTTTACTATAAATACTTATACGTAAAACGTTAAATATACTGAATATAGTAATTTGAAAATCCTGAGAGTGGTATAACATGTAAATGACCTACTGATGATATGCAGACTATCTCCAGTCCGTATGCAGTGTTCTTAACACTAATGAAATGAATTCGCACCTAACCCAATCCGGTTACGCGAATTTGAATATCCGTAAACTAAATTTATGATGAAATGTGTAATGCTCGTGAATGATGAAATCTTTTCCCGCAATGAATAGTGTTCCACGAATAGTAAATTTTCAGAATGCTTCTCGGAATGTCAAACTGACACCAAAAATGATGAATAGTAAACTGATGAATAGTGTTTTGATGAATAGTGTTTGATGAATAGTGTTTTTCCAAAGTTCGGGAAATGACCTGAAATGACCTGAAATGGTGAGTTGTGACAGTCTTCCCCCCTAAAAGGAACTTCGTCCCGAAGTTCAGTTTATGTTGGTCTCTGAGAATGTATTGATGAAAAGGTAATGATATTCGAGAATTCTAGCGAACTCTAACGATAGGAATTCGACTCTGTTTCAACTGTTCGACCACACGGTCCATGATTTCTGTTGGTTCTCTTACCAGGTCTGAGATTGTCATTTGGGATGAATCCCTTCCAATGGAATCATGAGTGACTCATCTGTAAGTCATTTCTGGGGATCTGAAAATGTGAAATATGTTCGTGTAATCCTGTTGTTCTCTGACAATGTTCAAGTCTGACGGACACTATGCCTTCTCTGTCAAAATATAAATGGTCCAGTGTATATTGGTGTAACTTTCCAAGTTTTCTGAACGATAACATGCCTTTCCTAGGCAGAACTTTCTGCATAACTCTGCTTACCAACCTGAAGTTTTAATGGTTTACAACTTATTGAACTTGTAATTGATTCTTGACTTGTAGGAAATTTCTGGTTATCTCATGAATGCCTACTGAACTAGTGAGTTGAGCTTTTTCTGAGTTTGGCCCATCAATCGATGGTCTGCGCTTCTTAATGTTTTAAATGTGATACTGGTAATATATACTGCTGAATTCTGCCAGAACTCAAGTTTGTATGCTAGTTGGTCGATTCTAAAATGAATCTTAAATAGTCCAATATGCTAAAGGTTCAACCTTTCTTGTTATCCAATTTGTATCGTGCCAATCCAAGGCAATGCTTTTAACTTAGTTTGTTCTCCTACCTGACTCTGGTTGGTTTGTTGTTCAGGATATCCAATCCAAATGATGTGTTATGTACCAATCTAACTTCTGCCAGTTTCCCGTTGTTGGTGTGATAACTATTGTTGTAGATGAATTTGATTTATGTTGAGTGATTAGTCCAACCATTTCTAGGGTCAATCACTCATGCTCTGAGCATACCTTCCTATGTTTAAATTGTTCTCTCGCTTTGACCATCGTTCTGAGGGTGATAGGTGATGTTCACATCTAAATGGGTTTCTGAAGGAAATCCTGAAATGATTACCTGAAGTCCAAGTTGAATCGGTTTCCTTAACAGGAAAAACTGAAATGGGTACAATAAACCTTTGTGACTAATTCCATAACGTTCGGTCCTTCGAACTTGGCGTTATCTGAAGGGATAGAATATAGGTAACAATTTGATTCCTTGTGTTTTGTTCCAACGGATGATAAGACATATGTCCTTCTTTGTCTAGTGGGTTTGGTCTCCACTACTGAAGTTCGTGATCAATTTGTGATGTTCCTCCTAATTCCTTCATCACATATTCCAAATATTCTCTATTGTCAAGTCACAAATCCTAAATGCATAAGCGATGTTGTAGGGAAATTTGTTCTGGAAATTTGTCTCGCGATTATGAGTTTTGGTTGAAATCTTTTTCTGAATAAACGAATTTAGAAAATGGAGCAAATGATTTACTGGGTAATATTTTTCTTGATGATTCAAAATCCAGTAGTTATGAAATAGGAACTGTTTTCAAACATGTTGTGATTAAGACTGCTTACCAAAGTTTGATGTTTATGTATATTTCTCATTGTACAATAGTGTTGCTAAAGTTTGACCAAAAAGGATCGCACTGGTTCAAAATAGGAATTTCAGAAATCATTTTTCCACAAGGTATGTGATTTATGTAAACGCCTCAACTTTATTTAAAAGTGAAAACACTGAAAAGGATAAAATGGTAGAATAGGAAATGTTCGCTTAAATGCATAGATGTCTAACACTTAGTTCCTGAGGTTGGATAATGTCTATTGATGGTTATCTGGCATAACTACAAGCATAGGTATTTAGACTAACTTAAGTCCTGAAATAGTTTATCGTTGTAATTGGCAAGACGAATGTATCACTTGATGTTGTGTCGATGAATGTCTATTCTGTTTTCCCATGTAGATGAGGAGATATGTTCTGGCTTGATCCCTTGCTTGATATGAAGGTGAGGTTATCTGAAATTTCTAGAGACATAATACCCTAGAGGAATCCACATCGATATTCTTGATTCAAACAATTGTCCTTGGTGAAAATTTACTGCAGGAATGTTTATGTATGGATGAGGCCATGTTTAAATGAAATGCTCTAAAGTCTCAATTAGAAGCTTGGTTTATTTCTATTGTGTTGTCCTGCGGACATTTATATTGAGTTCAATCCTGTAGCTCAGTATAGCTAGTACCCTTGAATAATGACATTGGACAACTAAGTCAGAGATGGTGATTCGGATAGTCTCGCAGTATCTTAGGATTGTTGTTGAGTTATGAATTCTCTCACTATATACTTCTAGTCCTGGTTACTAGTTCTGTACTCCTTTCATTGCTTTTATTGTATAAAGGAATCCTGCATGTAATTGATATGGAAAGTCTCTTCTAGGAAAATCAATGGGAAAATCCAACTTAATGGCTAAGTGAGTGACAGGTAGGGTAAGTATCCAGGGATAGTTCGGCAAAATGGATGTTTATGAATGAGTTCCTTTGTTTACAAAACTTTTGGATGAAGATTGTTATCAACAATCCTTTGAAAAGGTAATTATTTTCTTCATGGCATAATCCTTCCTGAATTTTACATAGGTGATCAGGCTATGTATAATTGAGGACTAATGATGCGATGTTAGATTTTTGTCAAAATATCATAACTTTCCTCAAAAGTTTTAGATGGTGTTCAACGCATTGTTATTAAAATGGTATCCTGATGTTTCCTTTCAAGTAACATGAAAATTGCTTCGCGTAATAATAGTAAATACTTGGTGTAATGACAGAAAAATCAATGTATAGGGTGGTAATAAAATAGCTTACTTCAGAAAATTTTTCTGTAAAACAGTTTCCCCATATGATAGTAAAATAGCTTGATTGGTGTATTGGATACGTGGGTGAATCTTGTCAAATGGTAATAGTCTACTAATTCGTCAAATACGAAATCAACCTAATACCTGATGAGACAATGCTAAAATGTTGCTAAACGATGGTTATGATTATCACCTAGGTAACAAAGGATAGATACTACATTGGATGGGAAAGTGCTTAATACCACTAGGTCATGTCATCGTACCAACGGTAAGTACAAAAGGAAAGATACAACCCTAAAGGCTCGAACTACGGTTTATATATCGAAACAAAGCTCCTCCTGCTGAAGCATTGTTGTTATCCTTGATGTTTCTAACATCCTGACGGTTCTCTTTCAACAACTCACGCTATTCCTTGGGAGATTCAGTCTTGATTCCAAGTTCCCGAGTTTTCCTTGTTCCTTAGTTCCGGGCAGTCATTCTTGAAATGCCCAAAGTTTCCACATTTGAAGCAATTCCCTAGGATTTTCTGATTTGTGAGTTTCCTACAATTTTCAGTCCGATAACCCTGCTTCTTGCACACTCCACACGTTTTACTGCAATGACCTTGGTGATATTGATTACACAGGTTGTAGTAAGGTAACTTTCCAATATACCTTCTCTTTGTGTGCGGTTCTGCAGCAAAGGCTCAATTCACTTCTTGTTATTTGGGTGATAGTTGAGCAGCATTGCAACCTAGATTGTTGTTCCACTTCCTCTTGTTGTCACTGTTGTTTCCTGATGTCTCGGCGTGAACTATGAGTTCCTTTGCCTCGATCGCCATTTTGATAATGTACTTTTCAAGTTTCTTGCTTTCCGGTTCATCCATTGCAGGACCTAGTCGTGTTGATTCATAAAAATGGGTAATGTACTTGTCAACATCATTTCCTACCATGGTAAAGTTTAGTGTTTCCTGTTCCCTTGTTCGTAATTCACTTCTTACACAAAATGTTATACCCATCATCCTTCTAAGTTTCTCCTAAGAGTGTGAGTAGGCAGTATCAACTCCTACCATCTTAATATGTTTGGTCCACCATTCCTGGGCATGATTTTGAAAGGTGCATGTGGCGAACTTAACCTTGTCTTCCTTACGACAGTCGCCACATTGAAATATTGTTTCTATGTCTTCGAACCATTTGAGAAATTCCTTTGTGTTTCTAATTCCGCTAAAGGAGGGAGGATATAAGTCTGGTCCAGGGACTTCCTGGTGTCCCTCTGTGTGAAATCAGGTTTGTGGCATCATAAGGTTGGGATAGTCCTGAAGTGGTATCTGAAGTTGTGCATCTATCAAATCTTAGATAATGTAGGTTCTGAACCATTCCTGAAGAATCTGCGGATGTTTCTGTTGAGTCCGTGTTATTGGTATTATCTACTAGATGTCATCTAGTTCATGGCAAGTGGGAATGGAAAAGGAAATGACAATGATGGTACCAGTGAATGAAATACTACCCTCTATCGTGCTACCTCGCGACATCCAAAAGGTAAAACTAAAGTACACACTGTGGGAAGGCCAATAGTGTAATAAGTAACTGATGGTGGTGATAGTACCTGAGTAGTAAATGCCCTACTAGTGATGGAAAGAAAACACACTATCTTCCTTGCAATAAGCATCCTAATAAGTCCATTAAGATTAATTCTGAATACACTACCAAAAGGCATTCTATGTACGGGCTGAATGATAGGAAGACTCTGTTCCTATGGCAAATCAATAGTACTAATGGTGGTGTAAGTGCAACTGATGGTATAATGGTAGTGGAAGATGACAAGGCATCTTCAATGTCGGAATCCGATAAAAGGATGTCAGGGTGAGTATCTGAAGACATGTCATTTGTGAACCAGGTCAATAAAATGATATACATATACGGATATGAGTATAAATAACTCGCACAGGGGATGTATAAAACAACATGTATCATGATTATGCACTTATGATGAAATGATGAGATGCTATGCTGATGTGGTTATAGTCTAGGGTCCAAGATACATCCTAGTTCGCTATAACCTTAGCTCTGATGCCAATCTGTCACACCCCCAATTTACCTGACTTGCAGCGGAATGGAATACCTGGGGGTGTCTGTCATAGCACCACAGTTACAGTTACATTGAACGACCTAAAGTGTCGTTTGGAAAATACTGCATTTTATCATTGAAATAATTCAGAGTTTACAAAATAAGGTCCCCAAAATGTGTTACATGTTCATGAAAAACAAGCCATACTAGATCAAATGTTTACATAAGTGCATGAAATAATGATGAGACGCGTCGACTCCGCGACTCCATGAAAGTCCAAATGCATGTCTCATGAGCTACCTTAATAACCTGAAATACATTGCTAAAACGTCAACACGAATGTTGGTGAATTCCATAGGTTTGTAAAATGTACTGATGTACGGCCACCACAAGTAAAATGCAAGATAAAAATCTCGTGAAAATTGTACAATAGCCTTAAGCTCATGACACCGAAGCTATGACTGATGAAATTCTATGCCCCTCCCGAATGTTCTGCCGAAACATTCAAATGTAAAAGACATGACATGCATCCGCTTACTGTTGGTATCCACTACCACGGATGGAGGCGTCACCCTCGATAGATCTATCCACTCACTCTCGCTTAGTACTTGAAATTAACGGTTCATGATGTTACAGGGGACTTAGCACTTGGCAAGGTAACTTAAGCTATGTACATGTTTGAATACTTGGGCTCGTACTGAAATAATTGATGCAATGTATTCCCCCCGTGGGATTTGAAAACAATCAAAAATGTTGAATTGAAAACGGGGCTATGAAAACTCACCTTAACTGATGAAACCGTGATGAAATGAAATGAACACCAATGAACAATTTGCTGTCGTAACCCAATATGATGGTACCATGAACATGTACTGAGCTGAAAAACAAGGCGCGCATACTAGCCGCAACCTAATATGAATGATGTACGATCTACTTTAGATCATGAAATGATGTTATGAATGTCCATGCACATGTTTACTATACCACTCTACTCTTTGAAAAACACTTGTTGTTATCAAAAGTATATATTCCAAGAATTTGGAAAATATTGCTATTAGAAAATATAAATGGCTAGTTATAATATATATACTTATATATATATAACGTAAGTTTCCATGTTAGTGTTGAAAAACTCGGGTTGTAATCCTTGAATTGATGAAAACATACTCATAATAACTAATACTACGTTAGTTATAAAGCTCGGTACTTGATATTATGTTTAGCTTAAAAATGCACTTCGTAGTTTTTGCGCCAAATTATATTAAAAGCTGTCAATTATAAAAGGGTTTTAGCCGATATTCAAACGAGTATATCTTTGTCGTTACTTGTCCGTTTTACTTGTTCTTTATATCCACGGTTTCGTCTTAGTATGTAGTAATATATTTTGGAAAACTCGGCTCCTCCGGGTTACGTCTAAAGTCTCTTTTTGACCGACGAAAAATGTCCAACAGCAACTATTTTTCCAGAAAATACTTTTCGTCAACAATCTTGCAAAAATCATAACTTCTTCGTTATAAGCTCTTTTTAATCCGTTCTTTCGCCTACGGATTCGTTTTTGAAAGTATTTTCTAAAAATTTTGCCAAAGTTTCCTTGGTGTTTACTGATTTTCCAGATTTTTACAAAATGGGACAGCATGTCTAAAATGAGTTCAAAATCATGTTTCCAAGGTTAAAAACCAATTTCTACCATCACCAATCCTCTTGTAATCACCACATGACTAATCTAATCTTACCATACACCTTCTTAGGGTGCCATGGACTCCTAACCAAGTTATTAGAGCTAGGGGATTCATAACAAGAAAGTTAGGGTTTGTATGTTACTTTTTAGCCAAAATAAAGTGTAGTATAGCTACTTGTACATGGTTTTTAGCATGATTCTTATGTAATACATGTAAAAATAGGATGATTCATGAAAAAATAAAGATGAAAACTTACTTGACCAAATGAGATGATTATTGGATGATTATGCTTGATGTTCTTGTGTTTTTGTTGCTTGTATCGTGATTAGACTTGTAAAATGAACAACTTTTGTGTTTTACTTTATGGAAGAAGATCACTTGATCATGGGGAGGTTTTTGGGTCGTGGGTTTGAGATGGGGAAGAAGAGAAAGATGAACTTGATCTTAGTTGAAAAGTGAGAATTATGATTTGTATAAATTTGGTAAAGTTATGTTTTAGTGTTTATTAGTATTATACTTAGGAAAATTAATGCCAAGGGTTAAAATTAGGGGCACATGGCCGGTTTTTCATGGGGTGAAGGGGGGGGGTTAGGGTACTTGGTAGTTATTTAGAAACCTTGTAAGAAATTTGCACTAGTTAGCGTTTTTAGTTACGATCGGGTATCGGTTTTATTAGAAATAAATGTTCACGAAGTATACCGGGATGAAATAAAGTTAAAATTATGTTAAAAACATATTAAAAATATGTTGGGTACATTTACTGAGTGATCGGGTGATAAATGTTTAGTTTTAACGAAAACCGTCGTTATATTCCTACGCGTACGTTAAAAATAAAATAAATTTCCAAAATACTGGGTAACTGAATGTTATAACTTTTATGATGTTAGAATGGATATAAAAATATGTCGGGACCATTGTGGGAATATTTAGATATATTCGTCGTGTATAAACCGAGTGTTAACGTTTACTATAAATACTTATACGTAAAACGTTAAATATACTGAATATAGTAATTGGAAAATCCTGAGAGTGGTATAACATGTAAATGACCTACTGATGATATGCAGACTATCTCCAGTCCGTATGCAGTGTTCTTAACACTAATGAAATGAATTCGCACCTAACCCAATCCGGTTACGCGAATTTGAATATCCGTAAACTAAATTTACGATGAAATGTGTAATGCTCGTGAATGATGAAATCTTTTCCCGCAATGAATAGTGTTCCATGAATAGTAAATTTTCAGAATGCTTCTCGGAATGTCAAACTGACACCAAAAATGATGAATAGTAAACTGATGAATAGTGTTTTGATGAATAGTGTTTGATGAATAGTGTTTTTCCAAAGTTCGGGAAATGACCTGAAATGACCTGAAATGGTGAGTTGTGACATACGAACTTAAGCAAGCCCCACGGGCGTGGTATGACAAACTGTCCACTTTCTTACTGGCCAATAAATTTTTTAAAGGATCGGTGGATCCAACACTGTTTACAAAAACCTACGGGGAGGACTTACTTGTTGTTCAAATATATGTCGATGACATCATTTTTGCCTCAACAAAAAGAAATTACTCTAATGATTTTGCAAAATTAATGAAAGATAATTTTGAAATGTCCATGATGGGTGAACTTTCGTTCTTTCTAGGACTACAAGTTCATCAATCACCCCGTGGAATTTTTATAAATCAGTCTAAATATGCTCTTGAAATTTTAAAGAAACATGGAATGATGTCTTGTGATACTTATAATACACCAATGGGCTATACCACAAAACTAGATGCTGATTTACATGGGACTCCAGTTGACCCTACCAAATACCGAAGTATGATTGGGTCCCTCATGTATCTCACAGCTAGTAGACCTGATATAGTATTTGCTGTCTACATGTGCTCTCGCTATCAGTCTAAACCAACTGAAAAACACCTCAGTGAGGTCAAAAGAATCCTTCGATACATAAAGGGAACCATTAACTTGGGAATCTGGTATCCGAAGGATTCTGGTTTTGAACTAATTGCTTTTTCAGATGCTGATCATGCAGGATGTTTAGACACACGCAAAAGTACATCTGGTGGATTACAATTTCTCGGAGACAAACTCATGTCTTGGCAATCTAAGAAGCAGGACTGCACTTCACTGTCGTCTACAGAATCTGAATACGTAGCCATGTCTGCTTGTTGTGCTCAAGTCATTTGGATGAGATCACAACTTAAGGATTATGGCTACTTATTCAACAAGATTCCTATCTACTGTGATTCAAAAAGTGCAATTGCTATCTCCTGCAACACAGTACATCATTGCAAATCCAAACACATCGATCTCCGATATCATTTCATCAAAGAGCATGTGGAAAAGGGTACCGTTGAACTTTATTTTGTTGGAACTGAGTAACAATTGGCGGACTTACTTACCAAATCCTTAGCACCCTCAAGGTTTGCTAGTCTAGTTCACCAAATTGGTATGCGATGTTTGACTCCAGAAGATCTGGAAAAGTTTTTAAAACACAATTGATCGTCAAACATCAATACTATCTTAGTATAATATTTTTTTATATAAATCAATCAAAACACAAAAAGATTTTTCACAATTTAGTTTTTCCAAAAAAATAAATAAATAAATAAATAAAAATAAAAAATTAAAAATAAAAAATAAAAAATAAAAATAAAAATAATAAAAAAATAAAAAAAATAAAAAAATAAAAAAAAATGCAAGCATATCGCTTCACTTCAACACTTTGTTCTTATTTTACAAGTGTTGAGGGGGAGTCACGCTTAAATCTTTTACAATTTTTAATTAGTATACTTGCATATTTTTTCGTATGTTACGGTACTTCGAAGAGTGTGGACATTCTGTTAACATCACTTTGTCTCATTCAGTTATTAAGTCTTCATAAGTTAGGATTAACGGATGTATATCTCAAAGTTACACATGTTTGTTATTTACTTTAGGACTCAAGTAGGAATATCTAAAAGATAAGGGACCTAAAGTGACTAAACTTTAAATTTCTAATAAAAACTAAACAAACAAACCGTATTTCACTTTCCTCACTTTACTCAAAACCTCTTAAACCCTTTCTAAAACCTACGGCCCTCATTCAATTGAGCTATCCACGATTTTGATCATCAAATTGTAAGTTCCTAAGTAATCTCTAGGGCATTACAAACATAGGTTTTCGTTTAATTGCAAATCCAACGGCTAAATTTCTTGCATAATCGATTTCGATATCTAGGGTTTAGCGATTTCGAAATCTGCAAAATCATGGTTTGGTAACTGATTTCTTGATAGGGTTTTGTTACATTTAGTGTCACTAAACTAACTATATCATTTTATCTCAATTCCAGTCATGTTTGCTTGATTCTCGAAATCTTGATTTTGGGTCGATTTGGGTTTGTGAGATTCTGTGTTTGTTTACTTTGTTTTATTGGTGGGATATGCTTCTATGGTCTCATGTATGCATGTTTGATTTAGCTTTGTTGACCTACACCATTGATGCTTAATTCTCGATATTCATGTATGCCTCGTTCTTTGTTTATCTACATCTATCTGAGTCCAAAGGTGTTGAATGCAATCATAATGTGCTTGCTACATATGTTTGTGATATGCTAGTACCATTGATACTCATTAGACTCAAATTTGTTATGTTATCGAGAACTTGGTCATAATAATTATCGAGATCCTTGTTTACAAGCATATTGGTTATGTCTAAGTGGTATTTATCTATCTTGGTGACAGGCCTGAATCATTGGAAAAGTTCTTTGCTAAAGAAACGTACGTGTAACTTCAAAATCGATTTGATTCTTGTATAAGAATTTTTTCGAGAAACTCGAGAATTATCGCAATCTTTGATAAACTTATCGAGAAACTTATGTTTTCGATAAATGTTGTTCAACCTCAGTTTTTTTCGAAATTATCTTTTCGAAATCACTTTTTGAACGATATTTTTCGAAATCACCAGGTTCTCGAAAAGTTTTATCGAAAATGATGTTTTCGAAAACTTAAACTTTTCGCAATTCTTGCTAAAGGAAAGATCTCGATAAAATTTACTTATAAGGATTTTTCGATAATTTAACTTTCTCGATAAAATTCTTTGTAAATTTTTTTTCGAAATCTTCTCTCAATTCAAGTTTGCGATAAAATGTCATGTGTTATTCTTTTCGAAAGCTTCTCTCATTACAAGTTTGTGATAAATGGGTTTTGTATAGTTTTTCTAAATCTCATTTAGGCCTTGTCATGTAATATCCGTGTAACCTTGTTGTGATTCATTGTTGTTGTGTAATGTGAAGTAATTATGGATTGTGTATATCAATCGGGCTTATTTACGAGTTATTGCATGTACTATGATTCTTCAAATATGCATTATGTGACACTTCACTCATAACATAATGACACACTTGTGCTTAACTGTCTCAAGTAGATATCTGTAACCAAACTCAAAACTGTGCTAACGCGTAACAAATTTGGATGTTTGGTTTATGGTAATGCTTTTCAGATAAACATGGCTGAACACAATGAGAACGTCACTGAACAAGTTCTTCCATTACTCACCTTGGATGACATCACTCCCGAGAACTACAATGTCACGATTGGCAATAACAATCCCCGAGTTGATTTCAACAAATTGAAAATCACAGAGAAATCATGCATGATTGTGAAAGATATCCTACTTGCACATCCATGCAAAACTCTGCTCACCTGTTCTACTTCAGTTCCGCTGTTCTACCTTCATCAGTTCTGGATTACTGCTCAGGCTAACTTGGATGATGAGTCTTTCACTGTTACTTTGGATAGCCAAGAATACACTGTAGATCATGACGTTCTTCGAACCGCCCTTCTTGACTTCTTCATTGAATTAGGATATGAGGTTGATGACGATGTACCGCTAGTCAAACTTTCCCAATTTAATGCCAAGAATATCCCTCAGCCTTGGAGAACATTCTGTCTATTGGTGGTAAGATCTATATCTGGAAGGAAAAGTGGTCATGAACATCCAAGGCTCGAACATTTGCAAACATTCTGGGGAATGGTGACTTTGACACCTATTGACTTTGCAGTTCCTATCATGAATGATATCGTCCATAGTATTCAAACCGAACATGTGAAGACTATGATACCATTCACAAGATTCACCAAGCTCCTCATAGAACATCTCTGCAAAAACTCTCCAGAATTCATCAAGAGGATGGCTGATCCTAATGAGCCGAAGCACCTCTTCGAGGACGACTTCACCACCTCATTCATCAAGATGACCACTTCCTCAACTAAGATCAAAGGAATGAGGCTTCTCGAATACCTTCTTAATGATAAAATCAAGAAGAGTCTGAACTACAAGTTGTATGATAACACTTACAAAGGGGTACAGGAAGAAGCCACAATAAAGACTCGAAGCAAGGGAGGTGTAAAGTCTGGGAGTACTACAAGCACCACTGGATCACCTCATACTAGATCTAAGGCTGCTCCAATGTCAAAACCCAAGACTTTAACCACACCTAAACCTACACCTGCTACCAAGCCAAAGAAGAAAGTAACTCCAGAGTACATTCTTCGTGATGAACCTACACCTCCACCTTCTGACACCGAATCCGAGTTCGATACGGAATCTGAAGAAGAAGAACCAGACTATGAACTGAGATACAGAGCACCTGATGAAGGATTTCCTGCAACAGAGATCGCCGTACAACAAAGTCTTGAAACTTATGAAGAAGAGACAAGGAAAAGAAAAGGAATCACTATTAATGAGCCTAATGATGATGAAGACGAACCAATCGTTGAACCTTTGGTTGATAAACGCAAACTGAAGAGTATAGTTGTCGACACTCAAGCTGAAGAAAAGCAGCTCAGGAAAGAACAAAGGAAAGCAACTCTCGAAAGCCGACTCATGTCTCAACCTTTAACTCCACCACCTATCGATCAGTCGGAACATGAAGGAGCTACAAGCAGCATGAATCCTCCCGTTGTGTCCACAACGTTAGAATCAGCTCCACAGCCAGATAACACCGTTAAAGACACTGACAAAACTGGAGATGTCAATATGACAGAGACTGCTAACGTAGAGGAGAATGTTGGCGGCCAAGAGAACATAGCTACAGATCAGGAACATGAATACCTCATCACTCCAGAGTTTCTTGCACGAGAAGCAGAGGAAGCAGAGGAACGTCGTAGAAAGGAAAACGAAGAGAATAACGCGTTCGACACCAACATATTTCTTAAGTCATCTTCTCAGCAGACTTCCTCAGCACAACCTCCACCTCCTCAAGACTCTCCACCAAAGGATCCGACTCCTCCCGCCTCTTCTTCAAACTCACACAACGAGTCGTCGTCAGAATCATCACCAGAGCACTCATCTCCCACACCTTCTGAAACCACATCAAAATAGCATTCGATCAATGAACCAAAACAACCAGTTGATCTTCAGGAGCAAGTGAACAAACTTACCGACATGGTTACCAATCTTACCAAACAAGTTGAGAACTTCCAGGAGTCAAAGCAGCTGATCGACAAGTTCTTGAACTCTGATTACGAAGGATTTATCAGAACTGCAACACATGATTTTCTCACTGAAAATCTGGTTGAGATGATCACTCCTGAGGTAGCAAACCTTCTCAAACCAATCAATGACAACTTGGATCACAGAATCAGAAGTGTTACGAGAAAAATGTTGTCGACTACACCATTCACGCTTCACACCGCAAAACCTTCTTCTATGGCTCCAACCGTCCCTGAACTGTCCTTCAATGACATGCTTGCCAAACTCTTTGACAACATTGCCTCCAAACCCACACAGACTGCAGAAGAAAAAGCACTGTATGATGCTATGGTGGCTTACATATCAAAGGAGTCATGCAAAGATGCTGCTGGAACCCGAAAATGGACAAGAAAAGATGACGATCCTGACCCAAACTCTAAAGGCAAGAAACCTAAGTCTGGAACAGGTCCCTCATCCTCTCTACAACCACAAAAGGACTCCACTCCTCCTGGAAATCAACAACAACCCTCAACTACTGGTAAAGGTCAAACTGAAGATGATGAAATTCTCATGGACCACACTGATGACTTCCAGGATCAACTTGACACCGATTACCGTGCTCCACCAACTGATGATTCTCATGCTGGACCATCGTCACCGTCCAATGCCAAAGACAAAGATGCTACATCTAAGTCTAAGAAATCCAAGAAGAAAAGACTTCATTCATGGATCGACAATGACGATACTCCTCAAAATGACTGGTTGACAGAAATGGTTCAAGCTCAACCTCCTCTAGAAGATGAAGAACCCCTTCCTGGAAATACTCTACAGTTCACCCAAGTCATAATGAAGGATCTTCAGATCGACAAACTCACAAAGGCAGAGCTCAGAAGAATCAATAGGGATGCACAAGAATTTCTCAAGAAAAGATCTGGAAACAAAGTCGAATACGAGTACCATATGCAGAATATAGCTAGTGCAATGTCTGCCAACTTTGACTGGCTAAATCCAGAAGTGAATATCGATCTCAGCTCCAAGAATCATGAAAAACCTTACTTCACCGACTGGACCAAACCATTACCTTTGAAAGGATTTCTAGACAAACCAAAGATACCTTACAGCTTCTTCTTCAACAAAGATCTTCGTAACATCCAGCTCACTCAGGAGACATCCAAGAAGAAATATGCTTCCTCACTCACAATCTCAGTACCAGCCGCTCGATACGAAATTCCTGCTATTGAAGAAACTACTCATGTATTCAGCAACTCCATCGTAGCTTACGACAGAGATGCCCTACACGGAATTCAACACTGGCCAGAACGACGTCGTCTCGGTTATACCAGCAGATTAGAAGAGAAATCCTTGGAAAATGTGAAGCAGAAATCTAAGATCATCGCTATCTTGGAGATTCAACAGTCGAAGCGGTTTAACTACATATTCATGCGTGAAATTGTTGTTAAACGACAAGATGAAAAGAAGTACAAATTCTCCGAAGCAGACATTCCTGACCTTAACCTCAATGACATAGAAGACATGTATCTCGAAAAGGTTCAACAAAGAATGCATGGATTTGACAGAGATGTACAGTACAACTTCATGGCATCACTACTTCTTTACATCCGACGACTGATTGTTCAAGAAAGAGTGGAAGATCTTCAGCTTGGAGTGGAAAGTTACCAACAGAAGATCAATTTGACAAAGCCGCAATTCTACTTTGAGGGTATCTATCAAACACCACAGTTTACTCTCAACCAAGAACCTTTTGGTTTTACCTACATCAACTGCAAAAAGCTACAAAGTTTCATGAGGTTCGATGAGGTACACAAATTCTGTGATGTTACACTCAAGTCTGTTCGTGATGGGCTTGTCAAAAGGTTGAATGATGATCGCCGTAAGATAGCTAAAGGGGAACAACCTAGATGGAAATCCAGCATAAGAAGACAAGTTCGTAACTTTGTCTTAAAGATTGAAGAAAGGTTATTTTGACGGGAACAGATCAGACGACTGGAAAGCTATATCGGTGCCAGACCATCATTTCCTGTCAGAAACTTCGAAAGACCAGAACCCAAGTTCACTAACTTTGACGCTCCACTTCCTGACGAAGATTAACTTGGTATATTTGGTTTATTTTTCACTATCAATTGTTTCATTTGATTGAATTTTACAATGGCTTGTGCACGCATTACAGTGCACAACCCGAACTTGTAAAGAAAGGACCCTGAGGTATGCTTCAGTGCCTCAATCCTAACATAAGGAGCGAAGGCTTCTTACTTTTGAGTAGAATTAATCAAACATTTATGATTTTCACAATTCTGCTCAAAAGGACAAGTATTTCACCTCAATAAGACTTAATCACTTGTTGAGGGAGAGCACTTGTCAAAACAAAATACTTTGCTCAAAATCAAAAGTTCTTGGTGAATCTCCCCGTAAGACTCAAAAGGCATATATTTTAATCTAAAAGTTTGTCAAAAACATCATTTTATATGCTATTTTTGAGGGGGAGAAAATGAAAAAGTGATCAAAATATATGAAGTCAAAGCTTTAAAGTTGTATCATGTGCGAGCCAGACTCAGTACTGACCCAGGAATTGACGAGACAACAAAAGTTAGAAATATCGAAAGGACTTATCCTCGACGGGTAATAACATCAAGTTAGTTACTAGAGCTAGTTGTCACCTAAAAGCTGACAATGCATCTCTTTAACTAACCACGTAAGCGTGTCTCGAAAAGGATATGTCTGAGTAGAATTGTACCGTCTCGAGAAACTTTTTGTGAACTTGATCAGGCCGGGTAATAACTTCAAGCTAGTTTAACTAGTGATGTAAGCGTGTCTCGAATCGGTCTTGTTCACGGAAAGTGGATCAATTCAAACGTGATTGCTCCTCCCGCATGTGCAAATTTATTAAATACTTATGAGCACATATGCAGGGGGAGCCCTTCAAAAGTGTACACAAAACTCTCAAAGTGTTAAACAAAATATTTGATTATCACAAACACTTTGAGAGATTTTCAATCAAAGGTTTCTTGGCTACTGTCGGAGTTATAAGGTGATTAAGATAGGAATATCCGTCCTATGATCCGCCAGAGCCGGAGGGATCTACCCAAGGTCATCTCCCATAGTTAGAATTAGAAGTCCTTAGGTATGATACGGAAAAAGGAGAAATGAATGAAAGGGAAAGAAGGAGTTGAAGAATTAAAAGGAAATGTAAAGTAAAGGGTGAAAATAAATAGCCCTCCATATGTTCAACCTTAGGGCAGACACCGGGTTCAATACGTATGCTACTGGCTGTTGCAAAAGACAACACCGGTATTGAAGATTAAGTCGTCATGGACCCAGTGACGCAATGCACTAAACCTTCTTAACCACTCAAGTTCTCTTAAAAGGACCTGTTTCATTCTCACGGGGAACCCGCGTAACCTATCGACCTATCTCTTAGAGACGGTTGATATTAAAGCAGGAGTCATATCCCCAGTCTCCGCATAGGAAACCTAGGTGTGCACTTATAGAGTCTAGAGCCTTGAGATACATCAAAGATCTCTTAGGAACACTTAGTCTTTCTACAGCCGGTGTTCTACATCAATGGGCATCAGTTGTAAACTATCGAGTCCTTCGCAGATCTTAGCAATCTGCCGAGAACGTTTATGAGAGGATTACGTAAGTATTTCTCAATGATTGAACGGAAATCCTGCCAGGGTCAACATCAAACAGCCCTGACAGCAGGTCACTTCGGTAACCCCACAAGGGTTACGCTTAGTGTTTGCGGTGGTTCCATAGCGATCTACAGTCGTGGAGTGATCCCCAGCGACTCACCCAGTCATTGAGCTACTTAGTAGGTCTCGTAAGCTCCTTCGGGAGTATCTGATATGGGAACGGCCTGGATAAGGATTAGAAGGAGTCTTCACAATATGCTGTTGATGAGCTCTAATTCCTTATCCGTAAGTACCGGTTATTTTATTGCTAACTGTTTACTCGCAGGTACCTCACTTCCATGATGGTAGATTCCAACATGCTCATACATACATCTTGAAGTCAAAGAAAGCTCCCTCAAAGATCTTAGCAACACAAAGTTCAAAGAAATGATTCTACGTCAATAAAGAAGAATCTACAAAGTAATAAGACAAAGATCTCAATGCATGAAAAGGAACTTCTTGTACGTGAAAGTTTAAGACCAAAGATGTATGAGTATGTTGGAATGGCGGACAATCACCACAGACGCTGGAGTGACGAACGGCAGACAACTTCATAACACTATCACTACATCATCACCAAAGAACAAAGACAACGAGCAAAGTACATCCATTATTATTATTCATATCAATTCTAAAGACGTCTAGAGTTTTACATGTCACAAGTCAAACGACAAAGATGAAGACGTCAAGCAACCATGATGACCGACCCTTAGGGGGAGATTGTTGGGATCATAGTTTTCACTATTTTATGAAGTCTCGGTCATTTGTAATAATAGGTTGCTTAAGTAATTTATTTCTCACAATATTGATTAAGTTACAAGTTTACTAGGCTTTAGCAAAATGATCCATGGGCTTGAAGCCCACACGTTTTCATGAAAGGATGGAGTAGGAATGTTGCCCTAGCTCCTTCCCTATATATAGTATGCTTAGGTCTATGTAATACTTGGTTGGTTATGTGAAATATTAAGGAAACTCTTGCAATTCTAATTCTCTAAATTCTCATAATCATCCCATTCTCATTCTCATCTCATTTCTATCATTATTGTGCTTGTGTTTACTAAATGGTGACCTAACAATATATATATATATATATATATATATATATATATATATATATATATATATATATATATATATATATATATATATATATATATATATATATATATATTAAGTATAGGAGTATATATATATGTACATAAGTATATGTATGATCAAAACAAGTAGAGAGAAAAAGGCAAGCTATATCTATGCAAACAATATAATCAACTAAAGCATATTTATCTAAGCATGGCAATGAGTTTTGAAGGAATGGCGTACCCGGTGGTCTTCAAAAAAATCTTCAAAATGATCAAGATGATATATAGACTTTGAAAAAGTATATGTTGAGAGAAACTTCAAGATTGCCTCAAGGAATGTTCATCTAGCCATTCGATCTCCATTGTCTCTTTGGTCCAAAGTTGTTTGGTCCAAACATGTTTAACATTTGACTAGGATGCATGAAAGGTGGTAGTATACCCCAAGGATTGTAGCTTTGTTGGTAGTTCCACATTTGATTACTATTGTTATTATAGTTTTGCCTATTTTGGTTTCTTCTTGGTTGAGGTGTTTTAGACCTAGGGTTAGGATTATTTGATTTTCTAGGTTGTGGTGTTTTGGATCTTGTCTTAGATTTAGATGATCCTACCTCGTTTTTCAAAGATGATTTATAAAAAGCTTTTACTTCTTCATTTTTGGCAAGAGGTATTTTTCTATCATTAATAAGTATATACTTAGGATTAGATTTTAGAGATTTTTGTTCGTTAGGTTCATTTTCGAATTTGACATTTTTAATCTCACTTGTTGAAGCTTCATTTGAGTTAAATCCTAAACCGGTTTTATCTCCGAATGTTCTTTGACTACTTCTTATTTTATTAAGAGAGTGACTACTATTTTCAAATTTATTTAGTTTCCTAATTTCTTCCCTAAGTATTTCGTTTTCATCTTTAAGCACTTGACATGATTTGCATTCTTCAAAAATTTCTTTACCTTTTTCAAGTTGATGTATTTTAATTTTTAGTTCAAGTACTTCATTTTCCAATTGATTGTTTATGTATTTTAGTGATTTGTTTTAGCCATTACTAGTTGTCCTAATTTGCATAGCCTATTATATTCATTATCTAGATCTTTTTCATCTAATGATAAACTTTCATCACTAAAATATTCGGTTTCGGAACGTACCTCATTTGATGTATTCGCCATAAGACACTTTTCTTCTTTTATCGTTTCTTTCTCATCTTCCTCACTATCACTCCAAGCACCTCCAACAAAAGCTCTTTGATTTTGATCTCTTGTCATCATTGGACATTTTCCGATGAGGTGATTTGGATCACCACACTTGAAACACTTTCTTTCAATCTTGATGTTCTTGTCATCTTTACTCTTTTGAAATGTTTTCTTTTCATCATACGGTTGTCTTACGAATCTTCCTCGCCTTTTGAAGAATTTCTTGAAATCTCTTACGGCCATGGCGTATTTTTCGTCATCACTTTCGGAAGATGAGCTATCTTCGATACTAGATTCCTTTCTAGCTTTCAAGGCGATTGACTTGCTTTGCTCTCGTTTTTCTTTGACCATTTTGGAGTCCTTCTTAATAATGACTTCGTAAACTTTTAGATTTCCAATTAATTCATCAAGTTGTAATGTTGACAAATTCTTCGATTCTTTAATAGCCGTCACTTTAGCTCGCCATTTTGGATGAAGAGCCCTAAGAAACTTCCTAACAAAATTCTTACTAGAAAAATTCTCATCAAGTGCTTTTAAACTTGTGATGATAGTGTTAAATCTAGCAAAGCATTATCAATTGATTCCTCTTCCGGAATCGTGAATTGCTCATATTGTTGAACAAGTAGATCTATCTTATTATCTTTGACTTGACTATTACCTTGGTGAGTTATTAGTAAAGAGTTCCAAATTTCTTTTGCGGTTTCACACATAAAGATCCTTTCGTACTCTTCACGTGGTAGCGCATTATAAATAACCATTTTTGCTTCATTATTTTTAGCAAGTTTTCTTTTTAAATCATCATTTTGTTTTTCAAAAGGTATGATTTCATCTTTCTTAGTTTCCGGGTTATTTTGAATAGGTAAAAAATCACCATTAGTAATAACATGCCAAAGATCTAGATCTTTTGACTTCACATAAGTTTCGAATCGATTTTTCCAATATAAAAATCCATCACTTTCAAATAGTGGTGGTCTTTGCATAGATTGCCCTTCTAAATATTTTTCAGATTCCATAGATCGTTACAAGTTTTAAAATACAATATATTTTAAAGATCTTGCTAGACGTGGCTCCTGATACCAATTGTGGAAAACTAGAAGGGGAGTTTAAATAGTTTTACGTCCTTTTAAAAGTTTATTACCAAAATATTTTGTAGCTTATTAAAAACTTTCGATTCGATCTCAAGTGAATTCAAATGACAATTAATATAAGCAATTCTAATGTAATAATGAAAGTATTGAAATGTAATGAACAAAAGATAGAGTTAGAAAGATCAAACCATAACACGCGAATTTATAGTGGTTCGGCTACAAGGACACCTTCCTTGCCCTACTCCACTCCCCGAGTACCACACTCGAGAGTTTTCTTCACACCTTGGCTTACACGAGTTAACGACACTAAGCTAAATGTCGAGTTCTAATCGTAGCTAGAACCAATCTCACGACTTCTTCAAGGCTTCACACCTTCTTCACAACTTCACGACTTGTTCAAGGCTTCACACCTTCTTCACACCTTCACGACTTGTTCAATGCTTCACACCTTCTTCACACCTTCACAACTTCACACCTTCTTCTATGCACAACTAATTCACAACTACTAAACTACTTTACAACACACCTATTTTCTACACACAACAAATTTACACAAGACTTTTACAAATATCTACCACAACTACAATATGAATCTAGCTATTCACAACACTACTACAATTAGATGGATGTAGAGAAGTGTTCTTGTTCTTGCACTTGAATGGATGAAGCTTTGGATCACTTGGAAACAAAGACTTATGAATTATATGATCAAAGGATTTTAGATCTAGAGAGGGAGGTTGGATCAGAAAGTTTATAGTGCAAAAAGGTGAGTAACATGTGTAAAATGATCCAATATTTATAGGGTCAGATTTTTGTTGTTCGGGAGCGTGTCGGTCCCCTTAATCATTAAGGGGGCCGCCTAGTAAAATTAAGGGGGCCGCCCTCCTGAATGTTGGAAAAGTTTTTCTGGATAAAATTTGCCCTTTTTGGTTGAAAATTTGAAATCATATCTTTGTGGTTTAATATAGCATTACCAAAAATGATTTACAAATATATATAAAATGTTTATATCATTTTATAAGATGTTATGTCTTAAGACAAAATTTCCTTTGATCATGTAATGCATAAGATGCTTAGTTTATGCATACCTTAAATGATATTAGATGTAGAAGTAGATATTTGTTACCAAATACTTGTTTACTTCTTAATCTTGACTTAATTTGATATAAGTTTTGTGATTATCAAAACATAGGTTTATTGAGAGATATTAATAACCTTTTTAAGCATTATTTATATCAACAATATGTAAACTGTACCACCGCCTACTTTAAACAGGTAAAATCTTATTGTTTGTGTTACGCTTCGTTGTGTATTTGTCTGAGCTCTCTAAATCCTTTGTTCGTGTGTACATGTACAGATATGAGCTTCAGCATTAGATGGAGCCATATATAAATCAGGTCTATTTTTATGTGTCAAACAATTGCTTTTGTATGTAATTGAAACCACTTAGTTCATATTTTTGGTATTACATAATAATTATAAATTGGATCAAGTTATGTGATATGTGGTGCTCAGATTTTTTTTTAATTATTTTTTTTATCTTTTACTACTCAGCTATTGTCATACGCTCAGCAGTCTTGCGAAAGACCAAATTATCAGTGAGCAGCCCTTAATGATATAATGCAATACTATAAAAGAAAAATTGACCGGGAAAGCAAATGGTCGTCTTCAAATGGTTCCAATGGATCTCCAAATGAGATGGCATTCAGGAAATTGGTAGAAGCTCCTATAAAAAGATCGAGCAGTTATGTAATCTGATTCACAGGGTAAGGTAGCAACTCAATACCAATTTTCCTCTTTTTAGCATGGGTTCCTTTCATTTATAATGCTCAAGAATTTATAATCATTTTCTGTTTTCTCATTTGCTTATATTTGTTTTTGTGCCCAAACAACCATAAAAAAAATTTATATCCAAGGAGCATTATATATTAATATAGGAACACAAATTCTCGCTATGGATGATAATAATTCAGCTATTTTGAAAATATTATCATGATAACATCAGCTAAATTCTCACTAGGAACACAAATTTTCTGTTATCTCATTTGAAAAAATAACACGAATATTTTTTTCATGATAACACCAGCTAACTGTTGATTGTTCTTCAAAGAATGTGGTATTTCGGGGTTGTAAAATGTTTTATACTTGCTATCTAACTGTGATATTTTTATCAGATGGCCACATTCTCAAGCAATGTACTTTAAAGAGCAACAAGATCACAGAACTTCGCAGTGAACAATGATAAGCTATTGAACGATGATTCCTACATTGGTGTGAGGCAACAGAGGGAAATTGGGCATTTGAGAAGGATGGGTTAAGGCGGTCAGATTCAATTTTATTTGGAAAGCATATTGATGCATGGCCAAGAAAGGTAGCAAGTGATTGGGTGTTGCCAATAAAAGTGATTTGTGACCTTTTAGGATTTTTGGTAAGTGATCCTTCATGAGCATATGCTCCTATAGTCCTGTAACTTACTGAAGTTACGGATAACTGCATAAAACGAAAACGTTGATCAAGTTTATATTTTGATGTAACTAATTTTTAAGGCCAACGCAAACCATCAAAGTATCAAAGGGATTTATTCACGGATCAAGGTAATCAACTTTATTATTTACGCTCATCAAGTAGTGAATAGACCTTACTATGTGGGCTAATTGGCATTCCTCCTACCAATGGAGTTAATGTACAATCTCATATGCACACAAAGAGCTTAGCCACCCTGAAACATCAGGTATTTGTTTTTATTTGAACTATAATAAGACATTATTATGCTCCTTTTTTTTTTTTTTTTTTTTTTTTTTTTGGTTTTAGAACGATAATGCAGTGCTCAAGGTGAACTAGCTATTCCAAACATCCGAGATCAAATCTGGTATGTATCATGCTATAAACTTTGCAACAGAATTCTATAATGTGTTACTTAGCGGGTGTTTCAATTAGCTTATTTATTGGGCTTTGGAAACGCTCATAAGCTCTTTGTTTGAGCTTGTGGTTATCAAATTAAGCTTATTACATATAGAATCAATAACCTACAAGTCTTTCCTCACTTATATAATAACATCCTGATTCTTTTTTGTTTTCAATACGTATTCATTTAACTTATATGCACACACTAAACATGACATACATTGTCGCAAGTTTTGTTTCTACAAAGGCCAATATTCTCACACGGGCAATTATATGTGGCTGTGTCAAGAGTCGAGAGCATGAAAGGCTTGAAGGTTCTTTGTTGCGAGAAAGACGGTAACTACATAGACTCCACAACAAACGTTGCTTTCTAAGAAGTTTTATTTCGTAGTGAGAATTCACAGCATAGATTTGTATTAAAATAACTGTTCATTATTTGTTTCAGTATATATATATATATATATATATATATATATATATATATATATATATATATATATAATATGTTTTACACACTATTTCATTTGAATGTTTGATCATAAAGCTAGCCGCCCATTCGGGCTGGCTATGAGTTCATTAGGCAAACATTCTACTTTTGAGGCTTTATAATATTGGAATCATATTTTAAAGTAGAAAGATTTTGAGTGAATGTACATATAATACTCTTTCTAATACTTTAAACTATGGTTGTAGGTGATTATTCTCTTTTGATTTGTTACTCCTTTCTTTAGGTGAAAAAGGTTAGATACCATCAGAAGCACATGATGAGAGATTCTATAAATGTACATGACAGTTTTTATATTAGATGAAAAACTTAGTACTTTCATTTTGTAGTTCTAATTTGTGTTTTTCACGATTACTTTACATACATTTCAAATTTCACATGTATTATAATGAAGCTAGCCTGCCCATCTAGAAGGTTCATTGTTGGGATAAAGACGGCGAATAAAAAAACTACACGACAAACATCGTGTACAAAGAAGTTTTATTTTGTATATGAGCATTCATCATGTAATTTATTTTATTTCATACTTATCATTTTTCTTTTTAAATATAATACATGAACACTATTTTTTTACTATATATTTCTTTAACATATTTTTTGTTATTCATTTTTTACTTACATCCAATCAGATTTGTTTTGATACTTTTGATTGTTCATTTTACATATAATACATGATCAATATATGATGGTTTTTCAATTATTTTGTTAATCATATTTGCCGTTGTTCATTATTTATTTTTACGTATAAATAATTTTGAAGAACAATTTTATGAAGCGTACCCACCCGATGAAGCTAGTTGTATATATATTTGCTTCATTTATATACATTCTGTTTTATATATATATACTAGCAGTAGTAACTCTGCTCCAGCAGTACTAACGTGGTACTAGTATTAACTCTCCTATCATGTTTGTGCAGATAGTTGAACCAGTGGCTCATCTAGTTCTGTTATGTTGTGAGCTTTGACATGTTCTAGTCCTGCTCTCATCCTGATGTGTTGATATGCAGCAGCCTACATTTTCAAGGCTTTTATATCTAGATGATGAGATTAGATCAATGGGAGAAAAACTTGTAAGTTTAACTGCAAATTTTATTAGTATGTTCATTGTTTTGGATTAAAAGTCTTCATGATGTTGTTTGAATTACTGCTGATCATGTTTGTGTTAATATTGCTTAGATGGATTTAGTGCAGCTCATGAACTTCAATGAAAATGTGCCAAGTATTTACTACTGCTAGTACAAAAGTTACTACTGCTAGTTAAAGTTGGTATTGCTCAGAGATTAAGACCGCTCGAAGTTGCTACTTGCTTATGGAAAAGATTATAGATACTTATAAAGAAACTATTGTAAGCCGACTAGGACTCCTTGGTGTATAAAAGGATGTCCAATTTTATATTTGGTTCAGTTATATACATTTCAATTTTATTGTATTCGAATTTGTTTTGATATATATTTGAATTGTTTTGATATATATTGATTTTTTAAATGTGCCTAAAAGATGCATATAGTCACACTTATTAACACTTTGGTCACTGTTTGCTTAGTTCATTATGTGACTAAATATTACAAAAGGCCACGCAAACGTAAACTTCATGTGGCCATTGGATGATCAATAGTCACACAAAATACACATTTCTTCACTTTAAACAGCATATGGTCACACTTATTAACACTTTTGGCCACTGTTTGCTTAATGGTATGTGACTAAATACCCAAAACAAACCTGATTTGTGTGACTAAACATTACAAAAGGCCACACAAACATAAAATTCATGTGGCCATTGGATGATCAATAGTCACACAAAATACACATTTCTTCACTTTAAACAGCATATGGTCACACTTATTAACACTTTTGGCCACTGTTTGCTTAATGGTATGTGACTAAATACCCAAAAGAAACATGTTTTGTGTGACTAAATATTACAAAAGGCCACGCAAACATAAACTTCATGTGGCCATTGGATGATCAATAGTCACACAAAATACACATTTCTTCACTTTAAACAGCATATGGTCACACTTATTAACACTTTTGGCCACTGTTTACTTAATGGTATGGGACTAAATACCCAAAACAAACATGTTTTGTGTGACTAAATATTACAAAAGGCCACGCAAAAATAAACTTCATGTGGCCATTGGATGATCAATAGCCACAGAAAATACACATTTCTTCACTTTAAACAGCATATGGTCACACTTATTCACACTTTTGGCCACTTTGTGTTAAATTGTATGTGACTAACTCTAAAAAAATAACACCCATTGTGTGACTAAATCATCACAAACGTCACATTTATTGTATATTCATGTCCAATATTCTGAAAAGCTCAAGGCGCAAAGAGGGTCAAAGAGCCTCGAGTCGAGGTGCAAATCAAGGCACGGGATTCATAAATATGAGGCGCACTATACATTTAGGTTTTTTTATAACATATGTGACAACTTATGCAGCTTAAATAACACAAAAATATCAATATTCAATGTATAATGCCTCTTAATAGTTATTACATTGCATTTAAACCCAAAATATTAAGTATGCAACATATCAAAACTCATGAACTACCCTAAATTCTTGAATATACAGTACAATATATGAGTTTATGACTTATAAAATTTAACAAATTACCATGTATCAAATTATCAACTATCAACAACAAAAAAACTATGTTTGTTTGGTAACACTTCACACTAAAGAAACAACATTTGTATCTGTTAATAAGCTAGTATTCTTAGACATTAGATTACAAAAAAGTATAGTTCTTTGTTGATTGTGTGTTTTAGTTATTTTCTAAATATTAGGGTTATTAGATACTTTATAACTTAAAGGGCCATATATATATATATATATATATATATATATATATATATATATATATATATATATATATATATATATATATATATATATATATATATATATATATATATATATATGTATCATGTAAGCCCAAAATGTATATTACTATTAAGAAAAAAGGGCCAAAACCCCGTTACATCTTCTAGGTGCACAAATCCCCAAGGCGCTAAAGCGCAAAAATCCCCAAGGCGCTGCGATTTTTATGGGATTCATGCATGTCGTGAGCCTCGATCTAAAAAAATCTCAAAGGCTGGAGCCTCGTGGGATTTAGGGAGTAGGCACGCCTTAGGCGCGATTTTTAAAACTATGCATGTGGCCATTGGATTATCAATAGTCACACAAAATACACATTTACTTGAATATATCATCTCAAATGTCACATACATTATATATTTATGTGGCCAAAGGATGAACAATAGTCACTCTCAAAAAACATTCGTGTGACTATAAAGTGTTTACGGTCACTGATAATGACTAATCCAACAAAACTTATGCCTAATTTGTCACACATATTCAGGGTTTTGGCCACTCTTTTTCGATGGAAAAGGCCACGAACTCAACAATGTGACCATATGTAACCTACGGTGGTGGGACCTTTAGTGACACACAACGGAAAAAAACGTGTGTGACTATATGCATATCGTCACACATTTTTGGCGTGACCAATACAACTTTTTGTACCAGAGTTGATAGATTCTTTGATTCCTCAATAGCCGTCACCTTAGCACGCCACTTCGGATGGAGAGCCCTAAGAAATTTCCTTACAACATTTTTGCTAGAGAAATTCTCATCAAGCACTTTTAAACTTGTGATGATTGTGTTAAATCTAGCAAAAGCATTATCAATTGATTCCTCTTCCGGAATCATAAATTGTTCATATAGTTGTACAAGAAGATTTATCTTATTATCTTTGACTTGACTATTACCTTGGTGAGTGATTTGTAAAGAGTTCCAAATATTTCTTGTGGTTTTACACATAAAAATTATTTCATATTCTTTGCGTGGTAACGCATTATAAATTACCATTTTAGCCTCATTATATTTAGCAAGTTTCTTTTTCAAATCATCATTTTGTTTTTCAAAAGGTACAATTTCATCCCTTTTGGTTTCGGGATTATTTTGTATAGAAGGAAAATCACCATTAGTAATAACATTCCAAAGATCTAGATCTTTTGATTTCACATAAGTTTCGAATCGATTTTTCCAATAAAGATAACCATCACTTTCAAATAGTGGTGGTCTTTGCATAGATTGACCTTCTAAATATTTTTCAGATTGTCACAACTCATCATTTCAGGTCATTTCAGATCATTTCCTGAACTTTGGAAAAATACTATTCATCAAACACGATTCATCAAAACACTATTCATCGGTTTACTATTCATCAGTTTTTGTGTCAATTTGACATTCCGAGATGCATTTAGAAAAATTACTATTCACTAAACACTATTCATTGCCGGAAAAGATTTCATCATTCACGTACATTACACATTTCATCGTAAATTTAGTTTACGGGTATTCAAATTCGCGTAACCGGATTGGTTTAGGTGTGAATTCATTTCATTAGTGCTAAGGACACTGCATACGGACTAGAGACAGTCTGCATATCATCATAACAGCATTTCCATGTTATACCACTCTTAGGATTTTCAATTTTATATATTTGATACATTTAACGTTTTTACGTATAAGTATTTATAGTAAACGTTAACACCCGGTTTATACACAACGAATATATCTAAATATTCCCACAATGGTCCCAACATATTTTTATATCCATTATATCATCATAAAAGTTATTACATTCATTTACCCAGTATTTTGGAATTTTACGTTTTCCAGTTCAGCGTTTTACGCGAATTACGCGTTTCCAGTTTTAACAACGTTCAAGCAACCCGATGGAACTTACCATTCATTTTTATTTTATTATGGAGTATTTTGACAAGTTTAGTCATTCTTTCAAGTTTCATATTTTTACGATGCCCGAATTTACGTTTCGCGGTTTAAAACTTTACGTTTTGCGAATAATGGAACCAAAACCGACCCCGTGAACCAGATAACACCAAACTTACTGCATACTCATCTAATTTCTTTACATGTGCAGCCCCCCTTATCTTCCACTTGACTAAATATTTACCATAATGCCATTTCATTAGATATTTTATACTTAAACACCTTTAACAGATTTACATTCATTTTCAAGAATCAAAGTGAGGTTTTCTCTTGTCTTCCTCCCTAGACCACGACCCAATTAAGATCCCCAACCAAAATCCATTAATTTTCAAAGTACAAAGCATCAAAGTTGTTCATTTCATCATCCTAATCAAGAATCATAACACAAACCACAAGTAATCCAAGGTTTCTTATCATCTCACCACCTATTATTTCAAAGTGAGTATTCAAATTTATTTTCATGTTTTCATCTAATTAACATATGTATCTTATGGTATTCATGCTTAATTTCATGCACAAACTAATTATACCACTTTATTTTTGTATACTTTTTGAACATACAAACCCTAGATTGTAATTTAGGTGTTCCCTTGTTAAATTAACTTGATTACTAGTCATTAGGAACCCATGGCACCCTAAGAAGGTGTATGGTAGGATTAGTATAGTTTTGTGAAGTTTGCAAGAGTTTTGGTTGATGTAGAAACTAGTTTTGAGCAAGAAAAATGGGTTTGTAACAAGTAAATATACCTACTGTCCCATTTTGTTAAATTCTGGAAAATCAGTACATACAAAGGAAACTTTGGCAAAATTTTGAGAAAGTACTTTCAAAAATGAATCCGTAGGCGAAAGAACGGATTAAAAAGAGTTTATAACGAAGAAGTTATGATTTTTGCAAGTTTATTGACGAAAAGTATTTTTCTGAAAATTACATGCTGTTGGACGTTTTTCGTCGGACAAAAAGAGACTTTAGACATAACCCGGAGGAGTCTAGCTTTCCAAAATATATTACTGCATACTAAGACGTAATCGTGGATATAAAGAACAAGTAAAACGGACTTATAACGACAAAGATATTTACGTTTGAATATCGGCAAAACTCATTTCATTTTGACAGCTTTTAGAAATATTAACACTAAAACTACGTAGTAACTCTAGATTTCTAGAAATAATACCAAGTACCCAATTTCATAACTAATGAAGTATCAGTTATTATAAGTATATTTTCATCACTACAAGGCGTTATTTCAAGGATTTCAACCCGAGGATTTCAACACTAACATGGAAACATACGATATATATATATATATATATATATATATATATATATATATATATATATATATATATATATATATATATATATATAAGTATATATATTGCAACTAGCTTTATTTTTTTCTAACAGCCATATTTTTCTAAGTCTTGGAATATATATATTTTTGATAACAACAATTATTTTCAAAGAGTAGAGTGGTATAGGAAACATGTGCATGGACATTCATAACATCATTTCATGATCTAAAGTAGATCGTTCATCATTCATATTAGGTTGCGGCTAGTGTGCGCGCCTTGTTTTTCAGCTCATTACATGTTCATGGTACCATCATATCAGGTGAGTCACAACCCCACTTTTACTTGTTTAATGACTTTATAAACTCTTTGGGGGAGATACATGCTTCAATACTTGTTCTATGTTTTATTACGATTTGAATTACTTATGGGGAAGAATACACTGCTTGAATTATTTTTGTACAATGCCAAAGTATTACAAATTCCATACATTGCTTAAGTTTCCTTATTACCACGTCTTGACAAGTCCCCTTTATTATCATGGACCGTTAATTTTAGTACTAAGCGAGAGTAAGTGAATAGATCTATTGAGGGTGACGCCTCCATTCGCGTTTTGGTTGCTCCAACGGTACGAATGCATTTCATGTCTTATCAAATTGAGTGCCTGGTAAACACTCTATTAGGGCCATTACTATGTCTAGCTTCGGGGTCATGAGCTTAAGAGACAATGTAGCATTTTTGACATATTGTCACCTTACTTTATACTTTTGGCTATTCTACATACGAGAATTACTTATGAAATTATGATACCTTTCCATCACTATTACTACTGAATTACGATGCCTTTGCATCAGTCTTACTACTGATTTGCGATGCTTTTGCATCAACCTTATTACTGAATTACGATGCTTTTGCATCAATCTTATTACTTTTGTTTACACAAACTAAATCATATTTGGCAGTGGGTTGTAAACACACAGGTTACAAGTCTCTTATGGCGGGACTTGGAACTGAGTGGATTTACGATGCCTTTGCTGGGAAATCTTCATTTTTATGCATTACATTCTTTTTCACAAGACTCTATGAACTCACCAACCTCGTGTTGACACTTTAGCATGTATTTTCAGGTTTTAAGCAATGGCAGGCTACAGGAGGTTTTGGCAGGGCATGGCATGGTCATAGAAGACTCTGAATATTCATATGGGGACCGTTTTAAAACTATTTTAAGGGCCTACTTCCGCACTACTTTTAAACGATGTAAATTCAATATTTTTGATTTAACTATTTTATTCTAAATGATTGAAGTGAAAACCATTTTTGTACTTGTGTTGTAATACCAATTGAGTTACACCCCAGCTACACGTATGCTTCTGCTGGACCCGATTCTGGGGGTGTGACAGATTGGTACCAGAGCTTTGGCTATAGCGAACTAAGTGTTTTTAAAACCTAGACTATAGCTACTTTCAAGAAAACTTAACCCTATGATCGTCACGTGCCTGCCTGCCAAGCTGAAGCCTCATTTGTGGTTAGTTGCTGACATAGGTGATGAGATTTATGTCTCATTATCTGATATATTATATTCATTTATTATAGTTGTTTACTATAATTGTCTTTCATATAAGCATGTTCACGTATCGTATATGTCACTGCAGTATGTTTTTCTTTGCATAGTTTCATCATTTGACCTCGAGTTTGGTCACCTGGCTTAGTCATTCAAAACGTCTTGGTATTTGTGAAGGACATAGTCTTAGTATAACTGAGCTGAGTATTTCAAAATTCATGGAACCTCGGTGGAATATAGACTAGTCATCTATATTCAACCCGGGATAGTGGGACATAGGCTGACTACCTATGTCTGACTCAGAAATGAATTTTGCAACACTGAGAATGGTTATAATAAAATTCTGTCTGGATTGAATCCTTTACTCATTTTCCAAATGGTTCATTTATGTGTGTGCATACCCTCGTTGTCAGAACGTTTATATTTTTCATCACCTTGTGAACCGCCGCTTGTAAGCACGTTAACTGGTCATTTCATCTCATGAATCTTCACATTTATGCACGATACACTTACATCACAGTATTTTCTTTTATCACAATCTTATTTTGTTGCAGTTGTCACAGTCTCTTCCTTTCTCACCATCACTATCATTTCCTTTCCCCATCCCCATATATATATATAGAATTAGCTGACACTTTATGGATTCCTATGCCACTCATCGCACACTACTCCCTGTATTGATAAGTGGATATTATCAATGACCTCCCTAGGAAAGACTTTCCATACCATATATAAGGAGAATCTCTCGGTACATTAAGACCATTCAAAACTCAACAGAAATATCAAGATATCGCAAAACTATTCGAAACACTATCATTGGCCTGATCACCAAAAATTCCATCATCTAGAAAGTATTGGCTTGACTGAATTACAGGATTATTTTCGATACGAGTGCTCACTAAGCCACACCATAGAGATAAATTCAATCTGCTAACCAAGACTGTAGAACATTCAATTGAACATGGACTCACCAATAGACTTTATTCAAACATATTAGACATTTATACAATTGTGCAGACATACCTACCTGGCTATTTTATCCTCTTCATACTTTCACTTTTACATGGATTTTTCTCCAAACTACAGTTATGCAAAACATATATCTTGTAAGAAATACTTTTCTGAGGCACTTATTTTGACAAGCAAATTCCTTTTGGTTAATCTCTACAAAACTATTGGACGTTAAGGAATTTTAAATATCAATCCTTGGCAAACCATACTATTTACCCCAGGTTGAAAATAGTTCTATCTTGCATAACTATTAAATTTTGAAACATCAAGAAAAATGTTACTTAGAAAGCCGTTTGCTTAAAGTTGTAAATTCATTTATTCAAGGAAGGTTCATGAACAAAACACACAATCTCAAAACAAACTTTGAAAATTAATCACTATATTACATCACTTATATACTTAGGATTTTGTGATTTGATGACATAGAGCTTGGGGAAAATCTTAGTAATGGAGACTAAGCATCGTAAGTGGAGAAAGACTCAATTTATGACATCCTGCGGAGGATCTCAACCTTATCCTAATCTATTATTTTCAACAACACCCTTTGACGGACTTAACCTTGTAAGTTCTTCCACAAGATTCATGATACCCATTTCAATTATTCCTAATAGAGGAATTTGATTCACTTCAAACTCCTAGCGATTTCATTAAGATTCCTTTGGAACCACACCGCTTATCATCTTCAGACCAATGGTCAGAATTAGAGAACGATTCAAACATAAGGAGACCTGCATTGGGTATGGATTTACCTACATTCAACGGGTATGGATTTACCTGCATTGGGTATGGATTTACCTACATTCAACGGGTATGGATTTACCTGCATTGGGTATGGATTTACCTACATTCAACGGGTATGGATTTACCTGCATTGGGTATGGATTTACCTACATTCAACGGGTATGGATTTACCTGCATTGGGTATGGACTTACCTACATTCAACGGGTATGGATTTACCTGCATTGGGTATGGATTTACCTACATTCAACGGGTATGGATTTACCTGCATTGGGTATGGATTTACCTACATTCAACGGGTATGGATTTACCTGCATTGGGTACGGATTTACCTACATTCAACGGGTATGGATTTACCTGCATTCGGTATGGATTTACCTACATTCAACGGGTATGGATTTACCTACATTGGGTATGGATTTACCTGCATTTATTGGGTATGGTTAACTGCATCGCATGAGTGATTGACTCTAGAAATGGTTGGACTAACCATTTGCCATAAATCAGATTCCTTTACGACCATAGTTACCGCACGAGCATAGAGACTACACCAATTGAGGCACTCTATGGTCGAAGTGCCAACATTCATTGACGGATCGAAATTTGGAAAAGCCCAACTCACTAGTCCAGTAAGTATTCATGAAATAACCAGAAATTTCCTACAAGTCAAGAATCAGTTACAAGTTCAATAAGTTGTAAACCATTAAAACTTCATGTTGTTAGGCAGAGTTATGTTGAAAGTTCTGCCTAGGAAAGGCATGATATCATTCAGAAAACTTGGAAAGTTAAACCCGAGATATACACTGGACCATGTAATATTTCAAACAGAGTAGGCCTAGTGGCCGTCAGACTTGAGCCTTGTTAGAGAACAACAACAACAGGACTACACAACCATGTATTATCATCTTTTCAGATTAGTCACTCATAATTCCATTTGGAAAGGAATCCAACCCAAAGTCAAACATAAACCTTGCAGGAGAACAAGTAGAATCATGGACAGTTAGGTCGAACAGTTGAAGCAGAGTCGAATTCCTATCGTGAGAGTCCGCTGGAATTCTCAAATATCATCACTTTTCACCAATATGTTTTCAGAAACCAACATAAACTGAACTTCGGGACGAAGTTCCTTTTAGAGGGGAAGACTGTCACAACTCACCATTTCAGATCATTTCCCGAACGTTGAAAAAACACTATTCATCAAACACTATTCATCAGTTTACTATTCATCATTTTTTATGTCAGTTTGACATTTCGAGAAGCATTCAGAAAAATTACTATTCACTAAACACTATTCATTACTGGAAAAGATTTCATCATTCACGTACATTACACATTTCATCGTAAATTTAGTTTACGGGTATTCAAATTCGCGTAACCGGATTGGTTTAGGTGTGAATTCATTTCATTAGTGCTAAGGACACTGCATACGGACTAGTGACAGTCTGCATATCATCATAACAGCATTTCCATGTTATACCACTCTTAGGATTTTCAATTTTATATATTTGATACATTTAACGTTTTTACGTATAAGTATTTATAGTAAACGTTAACACCCGGTTTATACACGACGAATATATCTAAATATTCTCACAATGGTCCCGACATATTTTTATATCCATTATATCATCATAAAAGTAATTACATTCATTTACCCAGTATTTTGGAATTTTACGTTTTCCAGTTCAGCGTTTTACGTGAATTACGCGTTTTTAACCCGCGTTTCCAGTTTTAACAACGTTCAAGCAACCCGATGGAACTTACCATTCATTTTTATTTTATTATGGAGTATTTTGACAAGTTTAGTCATTCTTTCAAGTTTCATATTTTTACGATGCCCGAATTTACGTTTCGCGGTTTAAAACATTACGTTTTGCGAATAACGGAACCAAAACCGACCCCGTGAACCAGATAACACCAATCTTACTACATACTCATCTAATTTCTTTACATGTGCAGCCCCCCCTTATCTTCCACTTGACTAAATAGTTACCATAATGCCATTTCATTAGATATTTTATACTTAAACACCTTTAACACATTTACATTCATTTTCAAGAATCAAAGTGAGGTTTTCTCTTGTCTTCCTCCCTAGACCACGACCCAATTAAGATCCCCAACCAAAATCCATTAATTTTCAAAGTACAAAGCATCAAAGTTGTTCATTTCATCATCCTAATCAAGAATCATAACACAAAAATACAAGTAATCCAAGGTTTCTCATCATCTCATCACCTATTATTTCAAAGTGAGTATTCAAATTTATTTTCATGTTTTCATCTAATTAACATATGTATCTTATGGTATTCATGCTTAATTTCATGCACAAACTAGTTATACCACTTTATTTTTGTATACTTTTTGAACATACAAACCCTAGATTGTGATTTAGGTGTTCCCTTGTTAAATTAACTTGATTACTAGTCATTAGGAACCCATGGCACCCTAAGAAGGTGTATGGTAGGATTAGTATAGTTTTGTGAAGTTTGCAAGAGTTTTGGTTGATGTAGAAACTAGTTTTGAGCAAGAAAAATGGGTTTGTAACAAGTAAATATACCTACTGTCCCATTTTGTTAATTTCTGGAAAATCAGTACATACAAAGGAAACTTTGGCAAAATTTTTAGAAAATACTTTCAAAACGAATCCGTAGGCGAAAGAACGGATTAAAAAGAGTTTATAACGAAGAAGTTATGATTTTTGCAAGTTTATTGACGAAAAGTATTTTTCTGAAAATTACATGTTGTTGGACGTTTTTTGTCGGACAAAAAGAGACTTTAGACATAACCCGGAGGAGTCTAGCTTTCCAAAATATATTACTACATACTAAGACGTAACCGTAGATATAAAGAACAAGTAAAACGGACTTATAACGACAAAGATATTCACGTTTGAATATCGGCAAAACTCATTTCATTTTGACAGCTTTTAGAAATATTAACACTAAAACTACGTAGTAACTCTAGATTTCTAGAAATAATACCAAGTACCCAATTTCATAACTAATGAAGTATTAGTTATTACAAGTATATTTTCATCATTACAAGGCGTTATTTCAAGGATTTCAACCCGAGGATTTCAACACTAACATGGAAACATATGATAAATATATATAAGTATATATATTGCAACTAGCTTTATTTTTTTTCTAATAGCCATATTTTTCTAAGTCTTGGAATATATACATTTTTGATAACAACAAGTATTTTCAAAGAGTAGAGTGGTATAGGAAACATGTGCATGGACATTCATAACATCATTTCATGATCTAAAGTAGATCGTTCATCATTCATATTAGGTTGCGGCTAGTGTGCGCGCCTTGTTTTTCAGCTCATTACATGTTCATGGTACCATCATATCAGGTGAGTCATAGCCCCACTTTTACTTGTTTAATGACTTTATAAACTCTTTGGGGGAGATACATGCTTCAATACTTGTTCTATGTTTTAATACGATTTGAATTACTTATGGGGAAGAATACACTGCTTCAATTATTTTTGTACAATGCCAAAGTATTACAAATTCCATACATTGCTTAAGTTTCCTTATTACCACGTCTTGACAAGTCCCCTTTATTATCATAGACCGTTAATTTTAGTACCAAGCGAGAGTGAGTGAATAGATCTATTGAGGGTGACGCCTCCATTCGCGTTTGGGTTGCTCCAACGGGACGAATGCATTTCATGTCTTATCAAATTGAGTGCCTGGTAAACACTCTGTTGGGGCCATTACTATGTCTAGCTTCGGGGTCATGAGCTTAAGAGACAATGTAGCATTTTTGACATATTGTCACCTTACTTTATACTTTTGGCTATTGTGCATACGAGAATTACTTATGAAATTACGATACTTTTCCATCACTATTACTACGGAATTACGATGCCTTTGCATCAGTCTTACTACTGATTTGCGATGCTTTTGCATCAGCCTTATTACTGAATTACGATGCTTTTGCATCAATCTTATTACTTTTGTTTACACAAACTAAATCATATTTGGCAGTGGGTTGTAAACACACAGGTTACAAGTCTCTTATGGCGGGACTTGGAACTGAGTGGATTTACGATGCCTTTGCTGGGAAATCTTCATTTTTATGCATTACATTCTTTTTCACAAGACTCTATGAACTCACCAACCTCGTGTTGACACTTTAGCATGTATTTTCAGGTTTTAAGCAATGGCACGCTACAGGAGGTTTTGGCAGGGCATAGCATGGTCATAGAAGACTCTGATTATTCATATGGGGACCATTTTAAAACTATTTTAAGGGCCTACTTCCGCACTACTTTTAAACGATGTAAATTCAATATTTTTGATTTAACTATTTTATTCTAAATGATTGAAGTGAAAATCATTTTTGTACTTGTGTTGTAATACCAATTGAGTTACACCCCAGCTACATGTATGCTTCCGCCTGACCCGATTCTGGGGGTGTGACACAGATTCCATAGATCGTTTCAAGTTTTAAAATACAATTTATTTTAAAAACCTTGTTTAACGTAGCTCTTATGCCAATTGTGGAAAACTAGAAGGGGGTTGAATAGTTTTACGTCAATTTGTATTTTAAAAACTTTGTTTTCAAAAACTTCGATTCTTATTTATGTGAGATTCAACACTTGCACACTATAAACAATTTAAAGTAACTAATTAAATAATTATAATGTAAATATGAAAGTAAAGATAAGATAGAGATAGAAAGATCAAAGCACAACACAAGGATATATAGTGGTTCGGCTACGAAGCACCTTTTCGCCCTACACCACTCCCCGAGTCACGCACTCGAGAGTTTTCTTCACTATGTCAACAAACTCCCTTGTGGCGGAGAAACCTTACATGACTTTTGCTTACACCTATTTACGACACTAAGCTAAATGTCGAGTTCTAATAGTAGCTAGAACCAATCTCACGACTTCTTCACGACTTGGCACACCTTCTTCACAACTTGTACACACCACTACTACTTCACAACTTCACACTACTTCACTACTTTTTCTTTACACCACTACTTCTACTATACTAGATTTACAAACCCACCTAGATCTACTTATTACAATCACTACTCAACTTGACAATTTATATAAACAAACTACACAACTAATCTTCAATACTTCTTGATTAGATATGAAAGGAGTATTCTTCTCTTGCACTTTGAATGATAAAGGATTGAATCACTTGTAACAAAAACTAATAAGTTTATGATCAAAGGTTTTAGGAAGATGATTAGAGAGGATTTGGACAGAAAGTTTTAGTGCAAAAGGTGAGGAAAAGTTACAGATTTGAACCAGTATTTATAGGCAAAAGTTTCTAACACAGGAGCGTGTGCCGGCCCCCTTAATTCATGGCCGGCCCCCTTAAAATTAAGGGGGCCGCCCACCTGTAACGGCCTGAAGCTTTTGTCTTTTCTAGGGAAAATTTATTTGGTATAGATTTAATTGATTTTGGTTAAAAATTTTCATATATTTATTATAAATTAAACATTTTCCTTTAATTACCAAAAGTGTTTCTAAATATTTAAAATGTGTATACCATCTATACTACTATACAATGCATTTGGGACTATTCTATAATTAGAAAGGCTTAAAATTCAGACTTTTACTTGCTTGTTATGGAAGGATTTCAAAATTAATTGGTTATGAAGTACATTGGTTAGAAAGTTGGTTAGGAAACAAGTTAGTTAGTAAGTTTGTTAGAAAGCATATTGGTTGTTCAAACTAAAATTATTTGGCTTAACAATCTCTACCATCTCTACTTATAAAGCATAAAAACAACTAAATGTGTAACCAAATAACGCAAAATATATTCACAGGTACCCGCCGCCGCATTGCGCGGGTACCGTTCTAGTTTTATATAATTTGTAAGTATTAAATAAACCTTCCTTTGATCATAAAATGTATGATTGGTCCAAAACAGTCAGATAATATCAGCCAAGTAATGGTCAATAAGTCAAACAGCCTAAACCAATACTCCGGTGAGCTTAGTGTTTCCCCGGATCGTTAGATCCCAACGAGATGTGAAATCAGAAATAAAACGACTTTGAGATCAGGTGAATTGAACAGGAAAAGGGTTTAAGTGATTGTACTACTGAAAAATAAGAGTGAATAACTTTAATAAGCTATATCAATCAATACGTGAAATTAGATAAGTACAAGTGAAAAAGGGACTGAAAACGTAAACGTTTATTAATTAAACGTAAACAAAAACAACTTTAACTTATAGTAGGATTTTACAAGCCTTAGGGGCTTAAATGCAAATCTAATAAATTTAAAATATTTATATTATAATTAAAAACTATTTAATTAATTATTTTTATTTAATTACTATTATTAATTATTTAATAATTAACTAATAATTATGAAAATGTGAAATAAGTCTAGAAAATAAAAATTAAAATTTCTAAAAATCTAAAATATTATAAAACTTATTTTAAAATTTAAAATTATATTTTTCACACTATTTATCTATTTATTATTAATTATTTATTATTTATTTATTATTTAACTAATTATATGGATTAACTTATTTATAATTACTAAAAAGACTTAGATAATTATGAAAATTTTTATATATCTAATTAACCATCATAGGAATCCTAAAAAATTATAAAAAGTTTATATTATGTATTTTTAATCTGATTTACTAATTATTATTCTATTTATTAATTAATATCTAATTAAACTAATTAAATTATGAAAACTAGTAAATGAACAGTATAAATCACAAGAAAATTTCTAAAATTATTTTATGACTTATAGAAGATAGGAAAAATATAAAATATAGGTGTTACCTTATAAAAATTAATTATGCTATTTAATTCTTATTTATTATTTAATTATTAATTTAACTAATATTAATTCTAAATAACACTAGATGACAAAATAAAAATCTGGAAAAATTTATAAAATTACTTTAATATATAAGAGATTTAATAAAAATATAAGATAGCAGAAGTGCTTATAAATAAGCTAAAAAGAAAATTAAATAAATAATTTCTATTAAATAGAAGCTATCACTATAATTAAGTTTGGTTTTTTCTTGTTTTTCTTTTACAAAACTAATTAAATACTTAAAATAAGATACTTTAATAAAGGGAAATAATTTATAAACACAAAATAAGCACTATGAGTGCTTATTTCTCAAAACAGTTGACTTTTATTGACTTTGCTAAGAAATAAGCTCAACTGAGCTTGTGTGGGGTCCACAAGGTAAAACCTGGTTCCTATAAGTGATATGAACTTATTTGAGCAAGATTATGTAAAATAATCAGGTTCAATAAGCTTTAACCAACAAATAAGCACTTGTTTATTTCAATTCTGAGACAGAATTGGGACAAGGTTCCAAGCTACTTTAAGGTGGGGCCCACTGGTCTAAAGGTCAAACAAAAGGTTAAGGGTTCAAGTCTGGTAGGAGGGGGTTGTCAGAACCTATTTATGGGGTGTGGGACCCACTGAGTCAACCACAATGGACCACCAAAGTTGGTGTTGTGGCTTAGGTCTGCTGAGATGGGGTCTGAGTGCTCAGGTAAAAGTGGTAACTTGTAAGCTAATGTAGGGTCCACAACAAGGATTAAGGATCCAATTTTAAGCCTGATCTAAGAATATAGCTTATTGGTGTAACCAAAAAGCCAAAGCTTGACCAATGGGGACCACTGGGTAGCTTGTTAAGGGCTTATGAAGTTGGGTGGGTTGACTAGTTCACTCAGTTAACTGAGTGAATGGACAAGCTTCAAGCTTGATGCAGCCCTAGTGAAAGGGCTTGAGAATGAAAGTTTAAGCTTGAAATTGATAGATGAGCTGCTTAACTTCTAAAAGAGCCAAAGATCACAAGCCAAAGCTCAGTGATGAGCTTCTGATGAGCTTGTGAAATTGCTTGTTTACACTGAGTGACCAGTGTTTTGGTTTATTTGATGAACAAGTTAAGCAAGATAAGCAGTTCAGATAAGCAGATAAAAGCAAATAAGCACTTAGTTCAGATAACTAGCCACAAGGGCATCACAAAGATCCAATTTGCACAGAGTAACAAGCACTAATGAAGCTTATGCAAGCTTCCAAAGTTAGCTTGTGAATCTGTGTTCAGGGGAGGCTTATGAAGAATTACCAAAAGTTAAGCACAATTTAAGCTCTATAATCAGCTAGATAAAAATTAATAAAAATAGTAACAAGGAGATCAGCAACAAGACTTTATAATCCTACAAGCTCAAGTCCTAAGATCAATTAACAAGTTCACAATGAAATTCCAAAGTTTATTCAAAAAACATGTAAGCTGCAAATTGACTTTTTATATTAACACTAAGTTTGACTAAAGTGAGCTTTGATCCAAATTTACTGATTACTTAAGTTAAGTTAAGCTATAATAAGTTGAAATTAAGCTAGGTTATCTAATTCTAAGCTAATATGTGGAATATGAGACTTATTACACTAACAGTTAACAGATAGGGTAGAATTACAACCTATTTTGAGTTTTTAACTAATAAGACCTACTTATTATGACAGAACTGAGCTAGTGTGATCTAAATAAACATGCAGTAACAAGAATTAAGCACAATAACATGCATATACCTAGTGAAACAGCTTGATCCAAACACACCTTAGCAAGGGTATTCTTTTGATTAGTGTTGTATAACACTGATTTAAACCATGAAATTGAATTCTAACACTTGATTATGATGATATGAGATCAGATAAACACAATTACACAGTAATTAACAACTATAAACTATGAATCACTACTAAGCTAATTTTAACTGTCTAATGAAATTACTAGCAACTAAGATTTTCAACAAACAAACTACCAATATTAATCTATCTTATCACTAACCAATACCAAATAAGCATAAAACAAGAGAGATTAAGCTAATATTAAGAACTAATACAGTAAATGCCAAAAATCAAGAAATTAGCTTACAACTTGAATCCAGGGCACAACTGAGAACCAAGAACAATTAACCACTCCTATAGCTTTCCACAAAGCACTAATACCCAAAGCAATCCAGAATAGCTTTGCTCCAAGCTTTGATCATCATTGCACACTATTTTTTTATTTTCACTCTATTTATTTTGATTTTTGAGTATTTTTATTTATTAACTATAAACTGATTTTTAAGGTTTCTAATAGCTTACACAAGCTATGTGAGGAACTTATGTGAGCTTATTTGTCCATAACAACAACAACTAACAATATTTAAATAAACATGGAAATTTAGTACAAATTTCTCATAACATAAAATTGATACTTGGAACTGAAATTGGAACTTGAAAAAGATTTATTTATCACTGAGAATACAAAATACAGAACTTGAAAGCTTAAAACAACATTGGAAATTAAAAACTTAACTAGTCGACCTACATTATTGAAATTAAAACTAGATATATCCCACATTGCTTCCTTTCTTGATATATATTGACCATCTGTGTTCCTTGCAGACTTCTCACACTTTCCCACTTCTCAATTTAGCCATTGGATCAGTCAAACACATCTTGGCCGTTTAAACTGTTTTGGCGCCAAAGTTGGTTTTGGTAACTTGTAGCCGACATTTTACAATTAAGGAAGTTTGTATGGTAGTATGAGGTGGAGGGACAAGTTTGGGAGATATTTGAGCAAGTTGGGGTGATAAGGAAGAAAACAGAGGTATTGAACTAGTTTGGAGGGAAAATTGGGTGGAGATGGTATTAAATGAAGATGGGATAGGTGTAGGGTGGTGGAAGGGAGTGGGTAGTGAGCTGTAGTGGTGAGGTGGAGGTGCAAGGTGGAAAAATACCACCTGGTATGGTGGTCTGTGTGGAGGTGGTGGTATTGGGTGGGATGGTGAACAGTGTCTGGGTTTGACCCGGGTCAACGCCCTTTTAAATAAAAGGTGTGGACTGGGCTGGAGTTGGGCCAAGGGAATAGAAGGGTGGGCTTTGGTTTGGTTTGGGGTTAAAATAATAAAAAGGGCCGGTTGGTTTTAGTAATTACACAAGGACCAATTTTGTAATTTTGTGAAAGTTGAGGGGCTGTTGTGTAATTTTACAAAGTTTATCATAAGGGACCATACATGCCATACTTGAATACCCCAAGGACCATGAATGTATATTTTTTCATTTTAATATTTCCGGGGACCTTTTCTGCCAATTCCACAAACTCCAGTGACCAAACCTGTAATTTTCTGATTTTTGAAGGGTTTAACTTGTAACTTCTCAAAAGTTATCATAAGGACCAATTTTGTCAATTTAGAATAGTGCAAGGTTTATTTTTCACATTTTCCATTTTTCAAAACCTTAGGGACTATTTTTGACACTTTTCAAAGTTGAGGGACCAAAGTTGTAAATATGTGATTTTAAACTTTAAAGGACTATTTCTTACAACTTATGAATCCCAAGGACCTTTTTATGACATTTGTACAAGTTTTGATTTACCAGGGACTAGTTTTGCCAATTTTTCAAAGTTCAGGGACTGAAACTGTAATTTATGTGAAATGTATTGTTTTTCATCAGTTTTCAATCCTTATGCATAACAACACAATCCAGGGATAATTTTATGTATTTTAAGGCATTCCTGTGTGTTTTCATATGTTTTTGCAGTTAAAATGTAACAGAAATGATGAGTATTTACACACTCATCAATCCCCCACACTAAACTATTGCTAGTCCCTAGCAATCTATTTGAGAAAAAATTAATGGATTTTTACTCTTTACCAAAAGCCATCACTTCTGGAGTAGCCAGGTTTAAGAACTGTGGCACACGTGATAACCGTGTGATTTTTAGCAAACCACCAGCTGTCAACGGATTTGATTTGTCTTTACCAAAAGCCGTTTGCTTCTGGACTAGCCAACTCTTGATGGAATAGTCAACATCTTGGTGAGCTGATTACCAATTATGGATTTTCTACGGCCTTTACCACAAGCCATAATCTTGCGGGCTAGCCAACTCATTAGCTTTTGAGGATAATGGGGAGTTGAGGAACCATACAATTTTTGGCAAATTGCAAGCCATCAACGGTTTTGAGATGTCTTTACCAAGAGCCGTTTGCTCCTGGACTAGCCAATCCTGTTGTGGGTTAGACATGGAGGATTGATACCATTTATTGCATTTCTAAGTGTGAAAAAACTTTAAATTTTGATCAAATGAGGGTGCTTGATGGAACATGTGTTTGAATTCATGAGAATCCCCCCCCCCCCACACACACTTAGAAATGAATATTGCCCTCAATATTCAAAACACCGGGTGCTAAACCGATATTTAGAACGTAAGAAGGAAATATTAATAACCTTTATTTAAGGCTATTTACATACAAACTCACTTTTTTTCTTTTGTTTTAATTTTTTTTTTTTTTTTTTTTTTATCAAGATATATACATATATACAACATGTGGGGCATCTCCCCCACACTAGGTGGTAGAAAAGAGAAAGAAATCAGAAATATGAGTGAAAACCCATATTGCTACGCTTTTGATTACCGAGTCACTAGCTTGACTCGACCTCGAATTGATTTGTCCATGAGGTAGCTTGTTTTTGATTCCCGAGTCACTAGCTTGACTCGACCCCGAATTTAATTGTCCTTGGGGAAAGTTTGGAGATCCGGGACAACCATGTTTGGGAAGTCCTCTCCAAAGTAATGTTTCACACGATGGCCATTTACTTTAAAACATGGACCGTCATTTTGAGATAACTCAACGGTACCATATGGATAAACCTTAGTGATAGTAAATGGACCAGTCCAACGGGTTTTTAATTTACCCGAGAAGATCTTTAATCTAGAATTAAAGAGAAGTACTTGATCACCAACGTTAAAAACGCGGTTCTTTATTTTTGAGTCATGAATTCTCTTTGTTTTTTCTTTATAGATTAAAGAGTTCTCGTAAGCCTGATCACGTAGTTCATTTAATTCATTCATTTGAACTTTTCAGTGATCACCCGCAGTTTTGAGGTCAAAGTTGGCATGTTTCAAAGCCCAGTAGGCTTTGTGCTCAAGTTCCATCGGTAGATGACATGTCTTTCCGTACACAAGCTTGTAAGGTGTACACCCAATGGGTGTTTTATAAGCTGTACGAAAAGCCCATAGTGCGTCATCTAATTTATCCGACCAGGCAGCACGGTTTTCACCAACAGTCCTCTCAAGTATCCTTTTGATACCACGATTTGAAACCTCCACTTGCCCACTTGTTTGTGGCTGATACGCGGTAGAAAGACGGTGGGTTACACCATACTTTTGCATGACTTTATCAAATTTGTCATTGCAGAAATGCGTACCACGATCACTTATAATAGCACGTGGGGTTCCAAAACGGGCAAAAAGAGATTTAAGGAATTTTACTACAACTCGGGCATCATTTGTGGGTAAAGCTTTTGCTTCAACCCACTTTGAAAAATAATCAACTGCCACAAGTATGTACTTGTTTCCTCTGGATGATGGAAATGGCCCCATAAAGTCAATGCCCCAGATATCAAATATTTCACATACTTGAATTGCATTTTGTGGCATCTCATTTCTTTGTGAAATGTTTCCATGACGCTGACAAGCGTCACAGGCTTTAATGAGATCCTGGGCATCTTTATAAATTGTGGGCCAGAAGAATCCGGAATCAAACACCTTTTTGGCGGTGTAATTAGGACTATGATGTCCCCCAGTGGGTCCAGCATGGCAAGCCTTAAGAATTTCAGAGGCTTCCTGTCCATATACACACCGTCGGATGACTTGATCCGCACAGATTTTGAATAAGTAGGGGTCATCCCAGAAGTAATGTTTAACATCCTTAAAGAATTTATTCTTCTGTTGGGTTGACATCCCTTTCACAACAAAGTTACCCGCATGATAGTTTGCGAAGTCGGCAAACCATGGGGTAGTAGAATCTCCGCGAAAAGCAACCGCATTAAGTGTTTCGAGAGGAAATGTTTCATTTATTTCCTTTTTCTCATACACATTTTGATGAGGGTTTTCTAATCGGGACAAATGATCAGCAGCCAGGTTCTCAGCTCCTTTTTTATCACGAATAATGATATCAAATTCCTGGAGGAGGAGAACCTAACGGAGCAATCTCGGCTTTGCATCTTGTTTTGCAAATAGATATTTAAGAGCCAAATGATCCGTATACACTACGCTTTTAGTCAAGATTAAGTATGTCCAAAATTTCTCAAAGGCATACACCACAGCTAATAATTCTTTTTCTGTAGTGGTGTAATGTGTATGAGCTTCGTTCATAGTTTTGCTTGCGTAGTGAATAGGCTAAAAGTGTTTCGTTTTGCGTTGCCCCAAGACTGCACCGATAGCAAAATCACTTGCATCGCACATAAGCTCGAAGGGTAAATCCCAGTCGGGAGCAATAAGAATGGGTGCCTCAGTAAGCTTTTTCTTTAATGTTTCAAAAGCTTCGATGTACTCTGGTGAGAAGATAAAAGGAGTATCCTTCTCAAGGAGATGAGTCATAGGTCGTGAGATTTTAGAAAAATCTTGTATAAATCGACGATAGAAACCGGCATGACCCAAGAAACTCCTAATACCTATGACGGTAGTAGGGTGAGGCAGTTTTGCAATGACATCAACCTTAGCTCTGTCAACCTCAATCCCATTCTTGGAAATCTTATGGCCGAGGACAATGCCCTCTTTGACCATAAAGTGACTCTTTTCCCAATTTAGACATAGATTGGTGTCTTTACACCTTTTCAACATTTTTTCTAAATTGGTGAGACATGTTTGGAATGAATCCCCAATGAACGAAAAGTCATCCATAAAGACCTCCACAGTTTTACCGATCATGTCGGTAAATATAGCCATCATGCACCTCTGGAACGTACCTGGAGCATTACATAAGGCAAAAGGCATACGTTTATAAGCAAAGGTTCCATAAGGGCATGTAAAGGTAGTCTTTTCTTGATCTGATGGATCAATGGGGATTTGAAAGTATCCTGAGAAACCATCAAGGAAACAATAGTACTCGTTTCCTGCTAATCTCTCAAGCATCTGGTCCATAAAGGGCAGCGGAAAGTGGTCTTTGCGGGTGGCGTCATTTAACTTACGATAATCAATGCAAACACGCCATCCGGTAACCAGCCGAGTTGGAATCAACTCATTTTCCTCATTAGTGACAACAGTAATGCCACCCTTTTTTGGGACACAATGAATGGGACTAACCCATGGACTGTCAGAGATAGGGTAAATCAATCCTGCATCAAGAAGTTTAAGAACCTCTTGTTTAATCACATCATGGATTTTTGGATTCACCCTTCTTTGATGTTGCACTGCAGGCTTGAAGTCATCCTCCATCAAGATTTTGTGTGTACAAAAATCTGGGTTAATACCCTTAATATCGGAGAGTTTCCAAGCAATTGCTTGCTTGTTTGACTTCAAGACCTTTATGAGAGCACTCTTCTCCTCAACACTTAAACCTTTAGCAATAATGACGGGTAATTTATCATCACCCTCCAAGAATGCGTATTCAAGATGAGGAGGTAAGTCCTTGAGTTCGACCTCAGGAAAATCATCAGTTTCCTTAACATATTTGATTTCCTGATTATGAAGTTCTACGGGAGGGAGTGGAGGAGAATTGTCTTGGTTTAGCAATCTCTCAAGGAGAAGAATATCTCCCTCCAGATCAATCTCAGTGTTATCAATTCCCGATGGAACTGAATCACTTTTGAGAAAAGCCTCGACCTCTTCCAAAAGAAAATCACTTCCCTCAAACGGAGTGAGAGAAGGGGAAGAGTCGGAAATGATAGGTTCAGATAATGGAGTGGCATCCCCACTCACAGAATTCTGAGAATAACCAAGAAACTCTTGAGAATACTCCTCCGAAGCAATGTCTATGATATCTATTTGATTAACTGCTTCAGAATCATAATTGGAGGAGTACCTCGAGGTTTGATCGAGGTTAAATGTAATAGCTTCATTACCCACACGAAGAGTGATTTCTTGCTCAAATACATCGATAAGAGCACGGCCCGTTCTAAGGAAACCCCTCCCAACAATGAGAGGGACCCTTTGATCGGCATCGAAATCAACCACTACAAAGTCAGCGGGGAGATGAAATTCTCCTACCTTTACAAACACGTCTTCGGCAATGCCAAGAGGACGAGATATAGATCGGTCTGCAAGCTCTAAAGTCATGCAGGTAGGAGTAAGATCAGGAAGAGAAAGTTTCTTCCAAACTGAGTACGGCATTAGGTTGATACTTGCACCAAGATCGGCCAAGGCATAGCAATCAACCATTCCTGGAAATACACATGGTATTAGAAACTTTCCAGGATCTCCCAGCTTCTCGGGAAGCTTCTTTAAAAGAACTGCTGAGCAGTTCTCATTCAAGGGAGTCTTTGCCATTTCAAACAGTTTCTCCTTGTTGCTTAACAAGTGTTTGATTGTTGATACAAATTTGGGCATCAGAATAATAGCATCCGCAAAGCTAATGTCAAAATGCAAATCTTGGAAGATTTGAAAGAATTTATCCATCTGGTGACTAGCTTTTTCACGGAGCTTTTGTTCACTCAAGCGTGAGGGGTAAGGAATAGAGGAGGTAGAAGGTCTGGACTGAGGTGTTTCAACTGGAATATCATTTGGTTCAAAAACAACTCTAGGTTTTGGTTTGGGTTTCGGGACAACATGAGGTGGGACGTCTTGGGTACCTCCCTTATGAGTAGGAAGTACTTCGTCCTTATTTACCTCGACGTTATTTTCCACTACCTTGGGAGAAGAAGAAGAAGGGGTAGTGGGAACAGTAGGTCCATCATATGAAACTCCGCTCCTGGTCGTGATCGCCTTTGCATCGCCCCTCGGGTTTGCGATCGTGTTGCTCGGAAGTTTTCCAGAGCCCGAGGGTTGTTCATTTAAAGATTTCTTGATTTCAGAAATCTGGCTGACCAACAACCTGTTTGTCTCTTCTTGAGTTTTCATGAACTGCTTTAACAACTCATCGGATGATGGTTGTGGAGCTGGGAGAATGGCTTGTGTTTGGGTAGGGAAATTTTGGACACGGTTATTTTGATTATAACCTTGTTGTGGCTGAAAATTCCCTTGATTTGGATTACCATTTCCTTGAAAATGATTTCCGGGGTTGAAATTATTTCTGTTAAAGTTTCCTTGATTGTGGAAACCTTAATTCTGTCCAGGATGGAAATTCCCTTGGTTTTGATAACCTTGGTTCATTCGTGGTTGGTTTTGGTTTCTGTTTTGCAAATTTGGGTTTTGATTAAACCCGGGTGGTCCCATATGTGTGTTAGCACGGTAACTTGGTTCAATTTGAGGACGGTATTGATTACCTCCCTGATTTGTAGTACCGGCTAAGGCATTGGCTTCAAAAGGACTACCATCGGTGGAAGTACAATTGTAGTACGCATGTGGGCCACCACAAGTGACACAAACTTCCACCTTTTTTACTTCAGCATGTGAAGGGGTTTGTGTGAAAGTGACTTTTTTCTGGTTTGAGATAACCAAAGCTTGAATGGCGTCCGTGAGTTTATCTATCTTAGCATCGGTGCTAGAAGTACTCACGGGCGATGAAGTAGAAGGACCAGTACTCACTTGGGAGTTATATAGTTTTGTGCGCGTAGTGCGGACTTTGGACTTATTTTCAATGATTTCTAAAGCTTCTTTTGTGGTTTTGCTCAAAAAATTACCTCCCGCGGAGGCATTGAGAGAATCTTGGTCAGATTGACTCACACCATTATAAAACGTGTCAATTTGCATTAATTCAGTGAAACCATGATGAGGACATCGACGAAGCAATTCTTTGAAACGATCCCATGCGTCACCAAACGATTCATCAAACCTTTGAGTAAATTTGATGATTTCATTTTTAAGACTTGTTGTTCTGGACGGGGGAAAAAATTCGTTTACAAATTTGGTAACTAAATCTTCCCATGAGTTTATTGAACGAGGAGGTTGTTTTTCCAGCCAAATCCGGGCTGCTCCTTCAAGAGAAAATGGGAAAAGAAGAAGTTTGACTGATTCGGAAGGGACGTTCTTGTATTTGATGGTAGAAGTAATTTTATTAAACCATCGAATATGAGCATGGGGATCATCCCTCTCAAAACCATAAAATTGGCTTGAGGTTACTAGATTTAGTAACCCGGTTTTGAGCTCAAAGTATTCAGCCACAATGGCTGGGACAACAATAGCGTCTCCGTAACCCTCAATGGGTGCTTGGAGAAGCTCATTCATCGGACGGTCTTCCGCCATGATAACTTTCTAAGGTGAAACAGCACGTTCCTCAGATACGGCTGTTGGGGCAGAACGTCTACGGCGTCTTCGAGGAATTCTGACAAGCTCACGTAAAGGGCTTGTTGACCTAGAAGAACGAGTGCGCATGCACTAGAGACGACTCTAAGAATCCTTAGAGTGACGGGAAATTACAAATAGAAAATAAAATATGAACAAAAAGATGATATATAACAAAGTGTGAAAATTCAAACTCACAGATATTTCAAAAAGTCGTAATACGCAGCACACCTCCCCGGCACCGGCGCCAAATTTTGATTGGTCCAAAACAGTCAGATAATATCAGCCAAGTAATGGTCAATAAGTCAAACAGCCTAAACCAATACTCCGGTGAGCTTAGTGTTTCCCCGGATCGTTAGATCCCAACGAGATGTGAAATGTGAAATAAAACGACTTTGAGATCAGGTGAATTGAACAGGAAAAGGGTTTAAGTGATTGTACTACTGAAAAATAAGAGTGAATAACTTTAATAAGCTATATCAATCAATACGTGAAATTAGATAAGTACAAGTGAAAAAGGGACTGAAAACGTAAACGTTTATTAATTAAACGTAAACAAAAACAACTTTAACTTATAGTAGGATTTTACAAGCCTTAGGGGCTTAAATGCAAATTAAATAAATTTAAAATATTTATTTTATAATTAAAAACTATTTAATTAATTATTTTTATTTAATTACTATTATTAATTATTTAATAATTAACTAATAATTATGAAAATGTGAAATAAGTCTAGAAAATTAAAATTAAAATTTCTAAAAATCTAAAATATTATAAAACTTATTTTAAAATTTAAAATTATATTTTTCAAACTATTTATCTATTTATTATTAATTATTTATTATTTATTTATTATTTAACTAATTATATGGATTAAATTATTTATAATTACAAAAAAGACTTAGATAATTATAAAAAATTTTATATATCTAATTAACCATCATAGGAATCCTAAAAAATTATAAAAAGTTTATATTATGTATTTTTAATCTAATTTACTAATTATTATTCTATTTATTAATTAATATCTAATTAAACTAATTAAATTATGAAAACTAGTAAATGAATAGTATAAATCACAAGAAAATTTCTAAAATTATTTTATGACTTATAGAAGATAGGAAAAATATAAAATATAGGTGTTACCTTATAAAAATTAATTATGCTATTTAATTCTTATTTATTATTTAATTATTAATTTAACTAATATTAATTCTAAATAACACTAGATGACAAAATAAAAATATGAAAAAATTTATAAAATTACTTTAATATATAAGAGATTTAATAAAAATATAAGATAGTAGAAGTGCTTATAAATAAGCTAAAAAGAAAATTAAATAGATAATTTCTATTAAATAGAAGCTATCACTATAATTAAGTTTGGTTTTTTCTTGTTTTTCTTTTACAAAACTAATTAAATACTTAAAATAAGATACTTTAATAAAGGGAAATAATTTATAAACACAAAATAAGCACTATGAGTGCTTATTTCTCAAAACAGTTGACTTTTATTGACTTTGCTAAGAAATAAGCTCAACTGAGCTTGTGTGGGGTCCACAAGGTAAAACCTGGTTCCTATAAGTGATATGAACTTAATTGAGCAAGATTATGTAAAATAAGCAGGTTCAATAAGCTTTAACCAACAAATAAGCACTTGCTTATTTCAATTCTGAGACAGAATTGGGACAAGGTTCCAAGCTACTTTAAGGTGGGGCCCACTGGTCTAAAGGTCAAACAAAAGGTCAAGGGTTCAAGTCTGGTAGGAGGGGGTTGTCAGAACCTATTTATGGGGTGTGGGACCCACTGAGTCAACCACAATGGACCTCCAAAGTTGGTGTTGTGGCTTAGGTCTGCTGAGATGGGGTCTGAGTGCTCAGGTAAAAGTGGTAACTTGTAAGCTAATGTAGGGTCCACAACAAGGATTAAGGATCCAATTTTAAGCCTGATCTAAGAATATAGCTTATTGGTGTAACCAAAAAGCCAAAGCTTGACCAATGGGGACCACTGGGTAGCTTGTTAAGGGCTTATGAAGTTGGGTGGGTTGACTGGTTCACTCAGTTAACTGAGTGAATGGACAAGCTTCAAGCTTGATGCAGCCCTAGTGAAAGGGCTTGAGAATGAAAGTTTAAGCTTGAAATTGATAGATGAGCTGCTTAACTTCTAAAAGAGCCAAAGATCACAAGCCAAAGCTCAATGATGAGCTTCTGATGAGCTTGTGAAATTGCTTGTTTACATTGAGTGACCAGTGTTTTGGTTTATTTGATGAACAAGTTAAGCAAGATAAGCAGTTCAGATAAGCAGATAAAAGCAAATAAGCACTTAGTTCAGATAACTAGCCACAAGGGCATCACAAAGATCCAATTTGCACAGAGTAACAAGCACTAATGAAGCTTATGCAAGCTTTCAAAGTTAGCTTGTGAATCTGTGTTCAGGGGAGGCTTATGAAGAATTACCAAAAGTTAAGCACAATTTAAGCTCTATAATCAGCTAGATAAAAATGAATAAAAATAGTAACAAGGAGATCAGCAACAAGACTTTATAATCCTACAAGCTCAAGTCCTAATATCAATTAACAAGTTCACAATGAAATTCCAAAGTTTATTCAAAAAACATGTAAGCTGCAAATTGACTTTTTATATTAACACTAAGTTTGACTAAAGTGAGCTTTGATCCTAATTTACTGATTACTTAAGTTAAGTTAAGCTATAATAAGTTGAAATTAAGCTAGGTTATCTAATTCTAAGCTAATATGTGGAATATGAGACTTATTACACTAATAGTTAACAGATAGGGTAGAATTACAACCTATTTTGACTTTTTAACTAATAAGACCTACTTATTATGACAGAACTGAGCTAGTGTGATCTAAATAAACATGCAGTAACAAGAATTAAACACAATAACATGCATATACCTTGTGAAACAGCTTGATCCAAACACACCTTAGCAAGGGTATTCTTTTGATTAGTGTTGTATAACACTGATTTAAACCATGAAATTGAATTCTAACACTTGATTATGATGATATGAGATCAGATAAACACAATTACATAGTAATTAACAACTATAAACTATGAATCACTACTAAGCTAATTTTAACTGTCTAATGAAATTACTAGCAACTAAGATTTTCAACAAACAAACTACCAATATTAATCTATCTTATCACTAACCAATACCAAATAAGCATAAAACAAGAGAGATTAAGCTAATATTAAGAACTAATACAGTAAATGCCAAAAATCAAGAAATTAGCTTACAACTTGAATCCAGGGCACAACTGAGAACCAAGAACAATTAACCACTCCTATAGCTTTCCACAAAGCACTAATACCCAAAGCAATCCAGAATAGCTTTGCTCCAAGCTTTGATCATCATTGCACACTATTTTTTTATTTTCACTCTATTTATTTTGATTTTTGAGTATTTTTATTTATTAACTATAAGCTGATTTTTAAGGTTTCTAATAGCTTACACAAGCTATGTGAGGAACTTATGTGAGCTTATTTGTCCATAACAACAACAACTAACAATATTTAAATAAACATGGAAATTTAGTACAAATTTCTCATAACATAAAATTGATACTTGGAACTGAAATTGGAACTTGAAAAAGATTTATTTATCACTGAGAATACAAAATACAGAACTTGAAAGCTTAAAACAACATTGGAAATTAAAAACTTAACTAGTCGACATACATTATTGAAATTAAAACTAGATATATCCCACATTGCTTCCTTTCTTGATATATATTGACCATCTGTGTTCCTTGCAGACTTCTCACACTTTCCCACTTCTCAATTTAGCCATTGGATCAGTCAAACACATCTTGGCCGTTTAAACTGTTTTGGCGCCAAAGTTGGTTTTGGTAACTTGTAGCCGACATTTTACAATTAAGGAAGTTTGTATGGTAGTATGAGGTGGAGGGACAAGTTTGGGAGATATTTGAGCAAGTTGGGGTGATAAGGAAGAAAACAGAGGTATTGAACTAGTTTAGAGGGAAAATTGGGTGGAGATGGTATTAAATGAAGATGGGATAGGTGGAGGGTGGTGGAAGGGAGTGGGTAGTAAGCTGTAGTGGTGAGGTGGAGGTGCAAGGTGGAAAAATACCACCTGGTATGGTGGTCTGTGTAGAGGTGGTGGTATTGGGAGGGATGGTGAACAGTGTCTGGGTTTGACCCGGGTCAACGCCCGTTTTAAATAAAAGGTGTGGACTGGGCTGGAGTTGGGCCAAGGGAATAGAAGGGTGGGCTTTGGTTTGGTTTGGGGTTAAAATAATAAAAAGGGCCGGTTGGTTTTAGTAATTACACAAGGACCAATTTTGTAATTTTGTGAAAGTTGAGGGGCTGTTGTGTAATTTTACAAAGTTTATCATAAGGGACCATACATGCCATACTTGAATACCCCAAGGACCATGAATGTATATTTTTTCATTTTAATATTTCCGGGGACCTTTTCTGCCAATTCCACAAACTCTAGGGACCAAACCTGTAATTTTCTGATTTTTGAAGGGTTTAACTTGTAACTTCTCAAAAGTTATCATAAGGACCAATTTTGTCAATTTAGAATAGTGCAAGGTTTATTTTTCACATTTTCCATTTTTCAAAACCTTAGGGACTATTTTTGACACTTTTCAAAGTTGAGGGACCAAAGTTGTAAATATGTGATTTTAAACTTTAAAGGACTATTTCTTACAACTTATGAATCCCAAGGACCTTTTTATGACATTTGTACAAGTTTTGATTTACCAGGGACTAGTTTTGCCAATTTTTCAAAGTTCAGGGACTGAAACTGTAATTTATGTGAAATGTATTGTTTTTCATCAGTTTTCAATCCTTATGCATAAAAACACAATCCAGGGATAATTTTATGTATTTTAAGGCATTCCTGTGTGTTTTCATATTTTTTTGCAGTTTAAATGTAACAGAAATGATGAGTATTTACACACTCATCAATGTATTAGGCAATTGTTTATTCATACCTTAAGTGATTTAGTTTGATGTAATGATATTTTGTCACTAAATACTTGTTTACGTAATGATTTTACGTTTAATGATTTTACATTTTGTGATCGTCAAAACGTAGGGATATCGAGAAATATTAATAACATTTTTATGCATTATTTATATCAACAGGATGATTCTTTTTGTATTTTTATATTTTGATGAAAGCAAGTAAAAATCTCGAGTTTTGAAGGAGTGGGCGGAATTAGTTGCTAGTCAACTAACCCAATTAACTAAAGATGCAATCAAAATAAAATAAAATAAACTTAAACTAAATTATGGTGTAAACAATAATGAGAGAAAGTGTGTTTACTTAGATTTCATTACTCCCTAGATATCTTTTACCGGTTGATTAGCTTGTTACAATTGCATGGATGACGGGTTATATTCCTTAATACTAGTCGTAGGGCCGTGTACGATCTTCCCTAACTCTATAGGCTTCAACCTCAATCCTATGTCGAGCCGACTAAAAGCTCCTAACATGGTATCCCTGGAAGTTACCTATGCATTAAATATAATCAAATAATCGCAGTACACCTCCGATCATGTTTCTTAAGACGTTCAAGCAAGTTACCAATTGGAAGTCTGCCAGTTTTCTTAAGCCTAATATCGAATCCATTCATCCACAACAATTATAAACAAACCATCAACCAATAATTAACATCTAGGTTTCATTACATCTAAGCAAACACGAAAGAAACCTAGCCTAGCATGTTAAAGAGAAGACAAGCGTAAGATATAATCAAAAAACACATAGACATATTGAATGATTTGGTAAAGTACTTATCTTCAATTGAACATGGAAGAAATAAAGGGTTGAAACCCTTCAAATAGCTAGAAAATTCGTCTAGGGTTTTATTCCCTCAAAGTTGCACACAATGAATGAAAACTAAAAAACTATATATATATTTTGTAATCCGACGGCGTCAAGAGTTAAGTCTGACGCCGTCAACTCGCCGCCATAATAATACTCGTATTGCCTAGATCCACTTCTGACGATGTCACTCTCTATGGGTTCTGGGCCGTCACTCTTTAGATTACTCTTGATGGCATTGGAAATTTTGTACATGAAGCCGTCAGACCCCCTTTACAAAATATTCTGGCGCGTCACGTGTATTTGATTTATCCACCCTTTTGTCAACTCATGACGCCGTCACTAACAACTTGTGACGCCGTCAAAGGCAATTTCCAGCATGATTTGAGACTTTGTCGTTTTCTGCACTTTTTCGCTCCAAAAACGTCCAAAATGCTCCCTTTTGTAAAATTCCTCTCAAAAATACCTAAAATGAAAAAAGGAACGATTTAGGGCAATATTTGATCAAATAATCTCGACTTTGGCCTTAAATGACACCCAAAAAGCGGTACACTTTTCGCTTCATCAGCGTTTCATTTCGAAAATTCATTTTTGAGATGAATGGAAACCTTCAAGAATTTGGATTTTTCAAAGCATACCATTCTTTTGTTATAGCGGAAGCATTTCAGAGTATGAATATTTCAAATGTTTTGAACGACTTTGCTTTGATTTGCACACTGGCTTTACCAGAGTAAAATGAGAGTAAGGAGTTTGAAAACCTTGATTCTTTTCTTTATGAGCACTTGCATTTGAAACCTTTTGAGGAGTGAATGTTTCAAAAAAATTTGGTCTTTTTGAAAACTTCCTTCCTTTTTGCAAAGAATAGGTTGTAAACTGAGAAACCTTTTTGAAAATGGTTTTGAAGATTCACCCGTGTAAACCTTTTTTGAAACACTTACTTGTGGTTTAGACTCGTTTGAAACTTGATATTTTCCTTTTGACCGGTTAAGAACATCAAACTTTTCTTTTAAGGCATTGTATGAAGTTCTCAAATCCTTTTATTCTTTTTGAAGAGAAAGACGATCTGATGATGCCAGTTTTTCATGCAAAGAAGCATTTTGATTTTCAAGATGTGCAAAATATTTTTCATATTTGTCTGTTTCGATTGAAAAATCATTTTTGGCATCACCAAAATCCTTGGTTTGTTGTGCAATCGTCTTTTCCAATTCAACAATTTTCTTTTGAAGCACAGATTTTTCTTTATCAAAAAGATAATTTTGTGCGATCTGAGAATTAGATTTGTTTGAAATTTGATTCTGAACTCTTGACCGCTTGATTGAATCAAACAAGTTTTTGTAAGTTTGTTTCAAATGCTCATTTTCTTTTTGTAATGATGCCACATCATGTTCCAACTCAATATTTTTAGTATCAAGTTCGTCAAATTCAAACTTGATTTTGGTATCATCACAATTTTCTTCAAAAATCATTTCTTTTCTTTAAGTACCGATGTCAAAGATTTTTCTGAAAATTTTTTCTCATTCTTCTCTTGCAGTTTTAGTTGGAAAGAGATACTTTGTGCTTTGAGTTTTGTTAAATCTTTGTGAAACTGAGCAGTTCTTTTTTACAGTTCTTCTTTGACATCAGCTGCTTCTTTTGAAAGATCGGTGATTTTCTTTTTGAGATAAAGATTTTCAGATTTCAAAGAAGATGTTTGTTCAAAATTCACATTATCATTATCATTTGAATGTTTTACCGTAGCCAATATCTCTGTGTCAAATGAAGGTCTGATGTGATCATCCTCGGTATCCCAAACAGCTTCATTCATGTGTGTACCATCAGTATCTGAATCATAGCTTGGACTGTTGCTTTCAACCTGTTGTTCTAAAGATGTATCACTGCCCGTGAAAACCAAACTAACATCTGATGCATCAACCTCATTGACTGTTTCCTCTTCTATTAGAACATCTTTGTCTATCTCTCTTTCAATCACCTATGTTTCCTTTAACTGCATCTCTTTTTCAATAAGCTCTCTTTCTTTAAACTGCATATCTTTTTCAATCTGCTCTCTTTCCCGTTTCAGCTTCTCAATTTAATTTAACTCAGCTTCCTCATCATCAAGTATCTTTTCTAGTTCACCCATGTCATTGATGCATTTAGTTCTGAAGGTCGTATAGCTTACCTAAAATCGTTGGTAGAAAGCATCGATAAACTCTGACTGGTTCATAATCCAAGGGTTAAATATACTCTGAAACTGAGTTTGGATCACTTTGAGAGCTTCCTTGCAGTTACGCATATGAAGTTCCTCTTCATTAAGTAGCTTTTCAAGTTGATTCAGGCTTTGGATGAGTTTTTCTTTGAACTGATGAAATTGGACTCTGATGAAGTATTCAAATGCCTTATCGAACCTTGAATCATATCCTGATGTATTTATGACCTTCTCAATCTGTGACTTGAACACTTTAAACGCTTTCTTTGAATCTCTCTCTTTTATTTGCATTTCCTTTTCCATTGTGTAACGATGTGTGATAAAGTTGATCTTGGATCGGCTCAACAAAATAGGAGTTGAGTTATATAAATGTAACTTTCCGTGGTCAACGAACTTAGAATCCACCAACAATTTTCGAAACTTAGTCCACCAAGAATTTTCAAAAATTTTGACCGAGAAAAATTCTAGATAAAAAATTCTTGATAAAAAATTCTCGATAAAAAATTCTCGATAATTTTTCACCAAAAAATTTCAGAATTTTCGAAAATTATCACCAAAACTTTCTAAATTGTACAATTTAGAGAGTATACCACGAGTAGAAGTGTTTTATCACTTATACAAACAAGGGAAACACTGAGTAATTCACCGAATCCGAAGAAAGCCTCTTGAGAAAATTTTTGAGAATTTTGCACAAAAATTCTCGATAATTTTTTTGAAACTTGATTTTGCTTAAAGCTCCCCGAAATCACGTTTCTAATCAAAGATTCTTGTACTTCTAGCCTCAAAAACACCAAATCTTGAAGAAAGTTGCAAACTTGATGATTTTTATGGAAACTTTTTGTATTCTCGAAAACAAGTACAAAATCAAGTACGAAATTTTTCTATATCTTCAAATTTTTGTAAAACATTGAAACTTTCTTGTTTGTAAGAGTTTATAACACAAATTTGTAATCAAAAAAGTGTTAAAATCCAAGAAAAACAAGAAAAGTAAGAATCTTTTAAATGATAAACGTTATATATGCTTTTAAAAAACGAAACAAAACAAACTCCAATCACTCCTAAATCATTGTTAGGATCTTGATACCACTTGTTATGACCAATATAATCACTTCACACACGTGTATTTTAGAGAGAGAAAGAAAGTATTCTAGAGAGAGAAAGAGGTAGAGAGACGTGGAGAGAACTATGTGTAAAATAAGCTTGAATAATGAACTCCCACACCCTCCTAACAAGCGTAGGAGGGGTTTATATATTTCTTACACTAGGCCTCAATGGGCCGGACCTTGGACCCTTAATGGGTCGAGCCTTTTGGCTTTACATATAATACTTGGACTAGCACTATTACTAACTACTACACGTTAACAAAATACATTACTTGTTGACTCACTAATGATCGTCACTTTTAATGCTAACATAAACAAAAATGTAAACAAACATCTTTATCTGAAGTTTCCAAAGAACCACCACACCAATAAACCCTTCAGTCTCTTGACCCTCAACTTTAGTCCATTCCTCATTGAGTTCTAACAGCCCCATCAAATGTTCTTTAAGTTTGAGGTCCTGTCTTTATCTCATTAAATTTGACGTCCAGTTTCTGATAGCCAGATGTGTGCGAACAACAGGGAACCTCTCGAACTTTGTTGAATCTAAATACAAAAATTGATAAAAAAGAAAAAATATGTAAATACATAAGAACGAAAAGGAACACAAACATGAAACAATATAGACTTAGTTGAATTTAGAAACTTACAGCGAGGAACAGAAATGGACTAAGGTACTGGAAAGTTTTTTTCCGGGAGTTTACTGTATTGAAGGCAGTTATGAATGTAGTCGCAAAAATCAATATTAAAAATTACAGTATCTTCATGAAGGCGTCTAACCAAATCCATACAAACCGGTCCCTTCAACCCAACAAAAATACCCATCATGTTGGTAAAGAGCGTAAGAAAGTTAACTTTGAGAAGAAAGTCTGACTTTCTTGGCACGAACAAACTCGGAAGCGATATCACCTACTTGGATTTCCTTCAATGATTTAGGGAAAATTTGAGCAACCCACAACCTCACAAACTCATGGTCAATAGGTTTGAGATCTAACCAAAATAAGGAATCACCGCCAATAGGAATACCTAAGATCTCAGGAATTTTCGAATGAGTTACCTAGATTGAAATTGCCAATATCCAATCTCAACAAGTAAGTTACTGGATTAAAGTTTTGCACCACATACCTTCACAACCTCGACAGAATTTGATCTATGGAAACGTTGTGAAATGAACTAGAACCTATTTCCAGCAAAAAAATTCACCATATCAACTCTTGTTTCACGGATGGCAGAAAAAAAAAAGAACTAGAAACTGTCCTTGCACCAACAGTTGGAAAATTCTTAAGATACTCTTTGTGTGCTTCTTCTTGAGGCGTCAACTATTTTTTTTCTTACCTTTCCTCGGGACACTCTCTTCATCAGATTCTTCTTTCTTGATATTCTTCTTTAATTTATTATACATTCATCTCATTTTTTCTTCATCAACAGACGAAGAATCAAAATATAAACCATTCCTCTTTCTCTTCAACTTCATCAGACGAAGATTCTTTGATTTCTTTCTCTTTCGATCAACATCATCAGATGAAGAATCAACTTCACCAGATGAGGAATCCACTTCATCAAGATCAAACTCAGGACCATACTTCTCTATCTTTATCTTACCTTTTAGCAGCTTCACTTTCACTTTCTTTTCAACCTTAGAACCATAAAACTTTATATTCGTATTACCTTTTAGCATCTTCACTTTCACTTTCTTTTTACTCTCATCATCATTTGATAAAATCCTTTTCCGCTTAACAGGTTCATTTGAACTTAAAACATGAATAAAATACCTCGGCTTAACTTTCTGCTTCGACCTTAAAACAGTAACTTCTGATAACACTTGGACCTTCGGCGCATTATCCTTAACAACAGAAGGTTCTTACGCTTAACCACATTACCATATGCCCTTTATCCTTAATACCAGCAGACTTATCCTTATCATCAGTCGACTTATCCGTCACAACAGCCGGCGCCTTAGCCAACACCTTGTCTGAAACTAAATCAACACCCGGTTTATCCTTCCCAACAGTTGGCACCTTATCCTTCACAACAACCGACACATTAGCCTTAACAACAGTCGGTGCCTTATCCATATAAACAACCGGTACCTTATCCTTTGGATTATCTTTAACAACATCCGCCGCCTATCCATAAAAATAGCTGGCGCCTTATCCTTTGGATTATCCATAACAACATCCGGCGCATTAGCCTTAACAACAGTCGGCGCCTTATCCTCTGGATTATCCTTAACAACATCCGACGAATTACCCTTAACAACAGCTAATGCAATATCATCAGACGCCTTATCACCCAACTTTACAACACCCAGACACCTTATCGCCAGATTTCATAGGACCAAACTTCAATTCTATATCAGACTTCACAATATCACCAGTTTTAGGATTAAATTGAGACACCGGCTTTGGGTTCAACACTTGATCGCCAGGTTCCAACACTTTATCACCATGTTTCACAGAGTGAAACATATCCCTCGTAACCCACTTACTCCAAGGAGAACCAGAAACTTTAGCTTTACAAACACCTAACATCAAAAACATAAAAAAATTGCCAGTGATTCATCATCAACAACAGTAACTAAATCACATAACAACACTAAAAACACTAATAAAAATCACATAACTGAACAAAATCACATGTGATTCATCAGTTGAATAAGCAACAAAATAAGCACAAAAACCTAAATAAGCATCATCTACTAATTATATCAAAAGATAAGAAACATCTACTGCTAATATCTATAATCAGCAACAAAACCTAAAAATCTAAAAAAGCAATATCTACTGCTAATATCCAAAATAAACAACAAACCTAAAAACCTAAATAAGCAACATCTACTAATTATCTAACAAAAACACAAACTACATTATTTTTTACTACTTTTAGTTGATTATCTAATGAAATCTAAAACCTGAACATCAAAACATAAAAAACAAAAATTATATTCAATATATAATGCTTTTAATCATAATCAATTGAAAAATAACCGTAATATAAAGGAAAAAGTAACAAAAATAAAATTACCAGCAACAGTAACATCATGATTAACATATGAAGAATCGACCTTAGTTTTATCCTTACTCGCTGCTAGTTCGGCTCGTATATCCATTATTCATAAGATTTGGGGGGAAAATTATGGTTAGGCGTGAATTTATTGAGATCAATGAGAGAATTGTAGAGAGATATTAACAAAATGAATGAGGGGTGGGTGAGTAAAGGTGTGAGTTAGGAAAAATTGAGTGAACGGGGAAAGACCACGTTACCCCTCTGAAATAAATGATAAAAGAAAGAAGAAAAAGAATGTTGATATAAATTATGCTTAAAAACGTTATTAATATTTTTCAATAAACTCTACGTTTTGATAATCACAAAATGTAAACTATATTAAGTCAAGATTATTATGTAAACAAGTATTTAGTGACAAATATTTACTTCTACTACTAATATCACTTAAGGTATGTATAAACTAAGCATCTTATGCATTACATGATCAAAAAGTATTACCTTAACACAAAACATTTTATAAAATGACATTAACATTTTATATGTTTTAGTAAATCATTTTTGGTATTGTTTTATTAAACCACAAAGATATGATTTCAAATTTCCAACCAAAAAGGGCAAAAATCTCTCCAGAAAAACCTTCCCCACAAAAAGATAAACAAACCCAACGTTCTGGAGGGGGTGACCCCCTTAATAATTAAGGGGACCGGCCCCTAATTAAGGGGACTGGCACACTCCAGAATAGTATTTTCTTGCCCTTTAAATGCTGGTTCATTTCACAAATTTTTCTCACCTTTTAGCACTCAAAACCTTCTGATCTCATATCCATTTCTATCCCAAAATCCTTTGATCATATAATTCATAAGTCTTTGTTTCTAAGTGATCCAAAGCTTCATCCACACAAGTGCAAAAAGAAGAACACTCCTTCAACATCCATACAATTGTAGTAGTGTTGTGATTAGTTAGTATCATCTTGTAGTAGTGCTAGATATTTGTAAAGTGCTGCGTTATTTAGTTGATTGTAGATATTAGGTGTGTTGTAAAGTAGTGTAGAAGTTGTGAATTAGTTATGCATAGAAGAATGTGTGAAGTAGACGAGAAGAAGAGGTTGTGGAGCTATCGTGAAGAAGTTGTGAAGAAGGTGTGAAGTCGTGAAGAAGTTGTGAGATTAGTTCTAGCTATGATTAGAACTCGACATTTAGCTTAGTGTCGTTAATAGGTGTAAGCCAAGGTGTGTAAGGTTTCTCCGCCATAAGGAGTTTGTTGACATAGTGAAGAAAACTCTCGAGTGTGGTACTCGGGGAGTGGAGTAGGGCAAGGAAGGTGTCCTTGTAGCCGAACCACTATAAATTCGTGTGTTGTGGTTTGATCTTTCTATCTCTATCTTTATTTCATTTCATTTCAATACTTACATTATTAGATTAGACTTGCTTACATTTTTTGACACTTGAATTCACGTAAGATCGAATCAAAGTTTTTATAAGCTACCAAAGATTTTGAAAATAAATTTAAAAAGATAGTAAAACTATTCAACCCCCCTTCTAGTTTTCCACAATTGGTATCAGGAGCCACGTCTAGTAAGATCTTTAAAATATATTGTATTTTAAAACTTGTAACGATCTATGAAATCTGAAAAATATTTAGAAGGGCAATCTATGCAAAGACCACCACTATTTAAAAGTGATGGATTTTTATATTGGAAAAATCGATTCGAAACTTATGTGAAATCAAAAGATCTAGATCTTTGGCATGTTATTACTAATGGTGATTTTTTACCTATTCAAAATAACCCCGAAACAAAGAAAGATGAAATCGTACCTTTTAAAAAACAAAATGACGATTTAAAAAGAAAACTTTCGAAACATGATGAAGCAAAAATGGTTATTTACAATGCGCTACCACGTAAAGAATACGAAAGGATCTTTATGTGTGAAACCACAAAAGAAATTTGGAACTCTTTACTAATAACTCACCAAGGTAATAGTCAAGTCAAATATAATAAAATATATCTACTTGTTAAATAATATGAGCAATTCACGATTCCGGAAGAGGAATCAATTGATAATGCTTTCGCTAGATTTAACACTATCATCACAAGTTTAAAAGCACTTGATGAGAATTTTGTTAGTAAGAATTTTGTTAGGAAGTTTCTTAGGGCTCTTCACCCAAAATGGCGAGCTAAAGTGACGGTTATTGAAGAATCAAAGAATTTGTCAACACTAAAACTTGATGAATTAATTGAAAACTTGAAAGTCTACGAAGTAATTATAAAGAAGGATTCCGAAATGGTCAAAGGAAAACGAGAGCAAAGCAAGTCAATCGCCTTGAAAGCTAGAAAGGAATCTAGTAACGAAGATAGCTCATCTTCCGAAAGTGATGACGAAGAAAACGCCATGGCCGTAAGAGATTTCAAGAAATTCTTCAAAAGGCGAGGAAGATTCGTTAGACAACCACACGATGAAAGGAGAGTATCTCAAAAGAATAAAGATGACAAGAATAGCAAGAATGAAAGAAAGTGTTTCAAATGTGGTGATCCAAATCATCTCATTGGAAAATGTCCAATGATGTCAAGAGATCAAAATCAAAGAGCATTTGTTGGAGGAGCTTGGAGTGATAGTGATGAGGAGGAGAAAGAAACGACAAAAGAAGAAAAGTGTCTTATGTCAAAAACATCAAGCGAGGTACATTCCGAAACCGAATATTTTAGTGATGAGAATCTATCATTAGACGAAAATGATTTAGATAATGAGTATAATAGACTATGCAAATTAGGACAACAAGTAATGACTAAAAACAAATCACTAAAATGTATTAACAACCAATTAGAAAATGAAATACTAGAACTTAAAATTAAAATACATAAATTAGAAAAAGGCAAAGAAATTATTGAAGAATGTAAATTATGTTAAGAGCTTAAAAGTGAAAATGAAATACTTAGAGAAGAAATTTGTAAACTTGATAAATTTGAAAATAGTAGTAACTCACTTAAGAAAATAATAAGCATTCAAAGAATATCCAGAGACAAAACCGGCTTAGGATTTAACCCAATTGAAGCTTCATCTAGTGAAACAAAAAATGTTAAGTTTGAAAGCGAATCTAGAAAACCAACATCCTTAGAAAAACATCCCAAATACATACTCATAAATAATAAGAAAATACCTCTTGCTAGTGATGAAGAAATAGAAATTTTTATAAACCATCTTTAAAAACTGATGTAGGATCCTCTAAACCTAAAACAAGATCTAAAACTCCACCACCTAGGAAGCCAAATAATTCTTATCCTAGATCTAAAACACCTCAACCAAAAAGAAACCAAAATAAACAAAACTACAAAAACCCTAGTAATCAAATGTGGAACTATCAACCAAGTTACAACCCTTGGGGAATACTACCACCTTTCATGCTTCCTAGCCAATTGTTGAACATGAACAACTTTGGACCAAAGAGGCAATGGGGACCAAATAGCTAGATCAACATTCCTTACAACTATCTTGGAGTTCTATCACCATAGACTTTTGCAAAGTCTATTTATCATCTTGAAGATTTAGAAGATTTATTTTTTGAAAACCGCCGGGTACGCCATTCTTTCTCTACTCATTGCCATGCGTAGATAATTTTTTTTGGTTGCTTTGCTTACTTAGATATAATTTATTTCCTTCTTTCTCTTGAACGTACATATATATATATATATATATATATATATATATATATATATATATATATATATATATATATATATATATATATATATATATACGTGCACATAACCTAGATACGTCATTAGTTGACTTTCTAGAACTCAAGGAAATCATTCGTTTTCAAACCTTTTCCTTCCCCCTATTGGCCCTTTTGAACTTTGACGTTCAACTCGAAAATCTTTTATGTCCACTATTAGAAAACTCATGATGATGAAGAGATGTGAGTTAAGTGGATCAACATAAAAGAAGAATGCCTTCGCACAAGAATGCTATGGATGAAACAAACTCCTTTCGCCGACAAAAACTTATCTTCGTCATCATTTCCCAACTCCATCTAATAACTCACCATTTATTCACACTTACACATAATCTATATATATATATATATATATATATATATATATATATATATATATATATATATATATATATATATATATATATATATATACATATACATATACACATATTCCCGAACACTTCTCAAATCCTCCATTAACTTGACACCTTGATCATTTTACCCAAAATTATTAAAGGTACATTTTAATTAATGAAACGTTAATTAAAAAAAATGTCAAGTACTTAATCATCGTGCCAATAAATTCTTACGTATTTTTGATATATTATAAATCTAATTATATACGTATATATATGTTTGTTCCAGAAACTAAAACCGCGAAAATTCAAAAATTAATGGGCAGCCCCCTTAATGTTTAAGGGGACCGGCTTGTTATCGAGGGCGGTCACCTTAATGTTTAAGGGGGCAGGCCTACTGTCACTTCCAAAATCATTTTCCATCTTAAATCTTTTGCCAAACACTCTATTTGTTCATATTTTTTCCATTCTCTTCTGCTGTGAACGAACCAAAACAACCAAAATCAGTAAAATCCCTCACCAAATCGCAAATCGGGGGTTGTGTGGAAGGATTATGCAAACACTTGGGATGTTAGTCTTAATAATGTGTTTGGGATATTTATGAATGAATGTGATTTAGTACACGGAATTTACTAAAACACACTAAAGGAACAAAGGTGGTGAATAAGTAAACGTGAATATTTTAGAGTGATGAACACAACATGAATAACAAAAACGATCCAATATTATTTATGAAATAATACGGGTGATCTAAACTATCACCGGGATTACAAATGTAATCTTGAATCTTTGTTTACATGAAAAGGATTTAAAGATGGAAGTTATGCATGCAGTGATTGATTTCTAAGAAGGTGACTAAGGGTTCCTTTTATAGTATTAGGAGCCCTTATTACAAGTTGTCAAGTTGCTTAATATAATATACTTAGAGACTTATCTTATCCTAATATTACACCTTTCAAGGTAAAACACTCCATATTATCTACTGAGACCTCTGTACTACTTCTACTAAACGTGTAATTTTGTACAAAAACTAATAATACAACTAAATGTCTCTAAATAAAATATAACAACTTGTCATTTAAACTGGCAGGACCTTCATCAACTAGCAGTACCTTCTCACCCAGAAGGTACTGTTAGTTTATCTTCAACTTCAACAAAACAAAAAAGGCAAGCTTAACTCTTCTCTGGCAAGCTCTTCTGGAAGACTCTATGACTTGAGCATTTTATTCCCAACAATACTCCCCTAAACTTGTTATTCCTTATTAAAAATAACCAAGTTTCTTGTGAATAAAATTCATACTTTGAGGATCTGAGGGAACTCTTCCAAAAACCTTATCATCTATTTCTCCTTAGGCTTTCATACTGATCAAATATGCTTTCCTTCAATCTTTTGACTGCATCAGTTTCTTCTTCACATAATAGTTTGTTGGAGATCAAGACTGATAGTACTTCATAACTCAAAGGATACTCCTTCTCACCTAGCATAAAGAGTTCTATTCCACTCTGAGTGGAAAGATGATGAACATGACTCATGTTGAAGTATTCCCATGAAACAGATAAATCATAGTAAGGAAATTTCCAATATGTATCAGTAGGATTTGGATCATATAATCTGCTGAACTCCACCTATAGCTCTTGCTCCTTTGCATCAAGTTTATACTTGGTTTTTAGCTTCTCTTGAACTAAGTCCCACAATTCATCTAGATCCATTCTGCTACATGCTCTAAGCAGATTTTCAAAATTCTTGAATATTTCAACCTTATTTCCAACTCTTGTTTTCTTCCATGCTTTACCAAATTTGTCATTGTAGATTTCCCAATCTATGATTGGATGCCTTGCATGTAAAGGTTCAGCAAAGACAACTTGTGGAACATGGACAACCATTTCTCTTGACTGAAAAGGAGGCAAGTCTGCTTTCTCTTTCTAGGCTGCTTGATCCTTCTGATCATCTCTTCTTCTTTTGGAAGGCCTTTCTGGTGAATCCATGAGGAGACTAGTTTTGTTTCTTCTGTAAGCCTCTAAGTATATAAGCTTCAATTCATCAAATGATTTAGTTTTGAGTTGATGATCCTTCATGTTCACTTCTCTTTTCAGATATAACTTGAAGAAATGCTTCTGATCTGCCTCAAAATGAGGCATATTGAACCCTTTCTCCTTATTCTTCTGGATCTGCTGATAGACATCATCCAATGCTTCTTGATTGTATTTCTTAGTGATGAAATCATTGAGCTTGATTGTCATTTCATCTGAGCTAAGATACTCATCACACACCAGAGTATAAGCTTCACCCCTTACAATTGGATCAATGGAAATGATGTATTGCAGCTGAGCATCAAATTTTTCTTGTAATATTCTTGTCTCTTCTTCAGCACTCATAACCTCTTCTTCATGAAGCTGTTTGGACAACTTATCATCTACAGCTATCTGTACTTGTTCTTTCTTCTTCAGTTTTTAGGCTCTGTTTCATCTTCAAACACAATTTTTGCCCTTGTCTTTTGGTGATGATTCTAGACTTGGAGCAGCAGATTGTTCATCAGAAACAAGAAACCTCCCCTGAGGCTATGATCCCCTTTTTCTTTTGTAGAACATTTGATCAGAACCTTTTAAATTCATAGCCAATAGCCTCTGAATCCCAGCAGGCTCCTGCTCTGCTTCAGCAGTCTCTTTTGTACTAACAGACTCTTTTTCTCCACTAGCAGGCTCTTCATCAATCACTTGAGTTCCTTCATGAAATTGAAATTGAATCTCTTCTTCACTCTTAGAACTACCCATCCTCCCCTTTTTGGAAGAGAGACCCAAACCTTCTACTTCTGAACATGAAGAACTAGAAGCAACCAACTGAGAAGTCCTTTTACCTTTCAACAACTTCACCTGTAACTCCAATTTCTCAACTCTCTTAACTAGCTTGGTGTTAATCTCTGTAAAGTGTTTGTTTTGACTTTCAAGAGTAGTTTGCAAGAGCTGCACTTGCTCCTTTAGTTCCTTTACAGTCTGAGCATCTAAACTTTGATGTGGAGGAGAGTGGGGTGGTGAGTTATGATGTGATAATGATGGTGATATTGCAGATGCTATTTGTGATGGTTGGTGACATGGTGATCGTAGTGTGACTGATGGTACTGGTGATGGTTTTGGTGATGAATGATCAGATGATGTGGATGGTTCTTCAGTATGTTGTGGTAATATTTCCTCAAACAGTGGTACTTATTCTCCTTGAAAACCAATTTTCATATTTGAAAACACCTTGTGGGTAAGTTTTGGAGTTTTAAAAGGTTTGTTTGGGGGAAGTAACAAATGTTTGGATTTGTAGATGAGGCACTGAATAAACCTGGGGTACATCAAAAACTTTGTTTCACTATCCACATTTTTAACCAATCCTTCAAAAATATATTTTGAAAAGTTGAATTTCTTGTTTGTTGCCAAGCAAATGAGAGCTGCAGCCATGTTACCACTAAACTGCTCCCATGAGGTTTTCTTTTGGCTTAAACAATGAAGGATGGTATGGATCAAAAATTTCCATTGAGGGGTAAACTGCTTTTTAAGAAATGTAAGCTTTGTAGAAGTCACATTATACCCCATTTTTGTCAAATTTTCAAAGATTTTACTATCAGGCAATTGACTAATACCATCTGAATCATCCAAATGAAGATGTCTTCGAATGGAAGATTTGGTAAAAGTCAGGGTTCTGCCATCCACTTTGACCTTTAACTCTTGAATCCCATTTCTAAGAGTTTTAACTCTAGCCGTTTGCCAAAATTGTAAAATTTGAGATTCAAAAATAGTGGGATTCACGAGTAAAGCAAACCTGATATAAGAATTGTTTAGAAAATCCACTGCTTGATGAAAAGATTCATTTTCCTCAGACTTTTCCAAAAATGCTAATTGGTTGTGACGTTTGACAAAACTTAGATGAGCCATGGTGAAAGTTTAAGGAAAAACTTGATTATTATGGTGGGATTTTATTGTTGTACTGGTAGAAGATGAAAGGTGAGTGTTAATTGTTATAAGGATTGATTATGAGAAAGTTACTTTTGACCGACTATTTAAGATATAGATAAGTAATTGAAGAGGCAGTCAAAAAGATCTTTTATTATAATAACCATACCCTTAAATCGAGGAAAACATGAGGAATTTACAAAAATACCCTTCAAAACAACGGCTATATTTTAAACTGACATACTCAACAGCTATGTAGCAGTACCATTTTACTCTACCAGTACTAAAATTTGACCTACCAGTACCTTGTATTTAGAAATATAACTTGGCAGTCTCTTTGAAATTTTAGTAAAAAATCCCTTATAGTTTTTAGCAAACTATCAGCTATCAACGGATTTGATAAGTCTTTACCAATAGCCGTTTACTTTTGGACTAGCCAGCTCTTTAAGTTTGTAAAACTTGGTGAACTGATTACCTTATAGTTTTTAGCAAACTATCAGCTATCAACAGATTTGAGAAGTCTTTACCAATAACCGTTTGCTTTGGACTAGCCAGCTCTTAAGTTTGTAAAACTTGGTGAACTGATTACCATTTCCACATCATGATTTTTGTTATCCACCTTGAGTAACCTAAAATTTGTTAGTTGTAGACCAAAAGAATAGAGTGCAGAACACTTGTTTTATAGTATTTATCAACATTTTAAGCATCAAGATGAACAAAAACAGAGCAAACTTTATACTAGCAGTACCATTATGAACTGACAGTACCTTATGACTAACTAGCAGTACCATGTTTAAAGGCCAGAACTTGTTATTTTATGTACAAAAACACATGTTTTTCAAAGATTTATCATACCAATACCTGCTACCAGGTATTTAAATCTACCTAAATTGAAAGCTTTGGTGAGAAGGTCTGCAAAATTCTTTTCAGAATCAATTTTGACAACATGTATTAACCTTTTCACATTGCAATCTCTTATGAAATGGTGTCTGATTTCAATGTGTTTTGTTTTTGAATGTTGAACTAGATTTTTAATGATACAAATAGTACTGCTATTGTCAATGTAAATAATGGTGTTAAGAAAAGTGGACCCATAGTCAAGCAATTGATTTTGGATCCAAAGAACTTGGCCACAGCAACTTGCACTTGCAACATATTCTGCTTCAGTTGTAGAATTGGCCACCATTGTTTGCTTCTTGCATTGCCATGATATGAGTCTGCATCCAAGAAATTGACATCCACCAGTTGTGGATTTTCTGTCTAGGGTTGCACCAGCATAATCACTATCTGAATAAGCTACCAAATCAAAAGATGATTCCCTTGGATACCATAGACCCAACCTATGTTGACCCTTGAGGTATCTAAAGATCCTTTTGACTGATGTGAGATGAGAAACTTTTGGATTTACTTGAAACCTTGCACATACACACAATGGGAACATGATATCTGGTTTTGATGATGTAAGGTACATCAAGGATCCAATCATTGATCTGTAATTGTGCACATTGATGAGTGTGTAAATACTCATCATTTTTAGTCAAATCTGTGCTGCAAAAACACTCAAAAACGCACCAAAATACGAAGAAAATCCCAAAGATCGTGTTTTATATGTTTCTGATGCAAAACGAGTGAAAACAAACGAAAAACGAACAAAATTTGCATAATTGGCAGTTTTAGTCCCCCAACTTTCAAAATTTGACAAAACTAGTCCCTAAGCATTTATTTCAAAGAAAAGTCAACCCAAGCTTTTTAAAAGTCAAAATAAGTCATAAATGATCTTTGGGTAAAAAGATTTGGAAAATTGCAAAATTGGTCCTTGTACTTTGGCTAATTGGCAAGTTTGGTCCCTGGTGTTTTAAAATGTTGGAAAAATGCAAACTTTGGTCCTTGTATTATTATGGTATGGCAGGTTAAGTCCCTAGAAGTAAATTTGGAAAATGGCATGAATGGTCCTTGAAGTTTCAGCTTATTGCAAAAATGGTCCTTGTGAAATAATGTATACCAAACGGACCCTTTATACTATTAGCCCACCACAAGACTTCATACAAACAACCAACACCCTCACATCAGCCCACCATTTAAATAAATCTACCAAAGCCCAATAACAAACCAAAGCCCACACTCTCTTTTTACGTTTAATATTAAAACGTATACCTCTATTTGACCAGTCAACCCTAAACCATCCCCTTCATCCCTTACACCCGTGACTGCAACCATCCAAACCTCCCCATCACCATCCCCCCATCACCCTTAAACACCAACCCCAATCCCACTACTATCTTCCCTTTGCCTCACAAAACCCTACCTAACCATCCATGTCGTCAATCCACCCCAATTACTTTGGCGCCAAAAATTGGATTTGAAGGCTGAGATTGTATTTGAAGAACTCAATGGTTTGGATTTGATCAAGGAAGCACAAGCTGATGTGGAAACCATTTGCACTCAATGAAGACAAGAAGGCCAAATTCGTACCTACCTCTCCTTAGTTTCAGTATAAATAGTGGTATTGTAAGCCCTTATGAGGCATCTCAATTTTAGTAACTTTACAGTTTTTAAAACTTTATTGTAATTCCAATTTTTCTATGTTTAATGAAAGTATCTTCAAGTTATTTCAAGTTTATGTTTCCAGTTAAGGTTTCAAGTCTCTAGTTATTTCACTTAAAAGTTGGTTATCTTATTCATTTTGCTGTTCAATTTTGTTTGAAAGAAAAGAAAGAAAAAAATTCAGAAAAGGAAACAAAAGAAAAATATAAAAGGTTTCAAAATATCAGGAATGGTGAATGCAGAAGTAGAATGGTGGTGATTTGGTTTAGAGTTCCATGGGGAACATTTGGGTGTGTTGGTTACTTGATCTAAATTGTCTCCTAGCTTGGATATCAAGTAAGATTTTAACATGATATTTCTATATAATGTGCTGAGTGAAAATTGGTTGTTGTTAATTATTCAAATCTGCCTTAAATAATCTGTTACAGCTTAGTATAAGTTGATTAGTTAAGCTTGTAATGTAATTTAGTGATTTGCCTTTACAAGTTTTTGCCATTAGTTTAGAATGGGAGTGTTTGGTACTACTGATTTTGTTGGATTAGGGTTGTTATCTTAGGTTCTAATCTGATTAGACATCTCATTTAGGTCATGTGTAGCTCATTCAATTTCTCATATTGGTAGTTTTTAGTTTAGAAGTCAAAAATCTCCTTCACTCCACCTTATTGCTTAACTGTTAGTAAAGTGGAATTGCATAACCTTTAGTTTGTTTTAAAGCTTGTTGAACCTGTTGGAATCAATCTTATTCTACACTCACACAACTATTCTCAGTAAGATTTATTCACTAAAAACTCACCAAAGTCAAGTTTGTTCAAAAAACTAAAAGTCAAAATTATAAATAGGACATAATTCAGTTGTATGCATAAGGTTTAAATCTGGGTGAAATTGATTGAGGTTTGATGTTTTGTGAACCTTTCTAGCTTGTGTAGTCGTAACAAAAAGAATTTTGAGGTTTGGAGATCGTTTGGTTATAGGAAATCAGGGTGGAAGTTGGCTATTCGCAAGGAAACTTCCCATGAACCCAGCTTTTTGTTAAAGTTAGAATAGCAAGAAATTGACCCATTATAGGTGGTAGAATGTTTTCTTTGATAATTTAGGAAGGCACCCAGGTAGTAAGTAAGAAGTAGGAGTTTGTTAGATCTTAACTGCTTATCTCAATGCTTGTGTTGAACCATCTTGTACCCACTGCTGCTACTATTCTCATTTGGCTTCATAATCTGAGTTAGTAGGATTGTTTTCCCTTGATCTTTGTTGTTGTTTGTCTCGTTGTTGTTAGCAGCTATAATTCCAGTAAACTGGTGGCTTCTACCCTTGTTAAGCTTATTGGCTTATTGAGCCATTTCCTAGTGTTTTTTTTTATATAATCTGCTGCTACTCGCTTGTATTCTTGATGATGTTCTTGTCAATTTAATTTGTTCTGGTTATGGTACTACTTTTTCTTGCTATATCGTTATTATTGGAGAGTTGGTTATTGTGATAACTTGTGTGCTTGTAAAAAGTTTGTGAACAATTTTTGAAAAAAAAAAAGAGCTTGAAATCTTAATCTTTTTTATTTTGTAATCTGGGTTTGTAAAAGTGGCAATGAATTGGTGTCTGTGTTTGCGTAAGTAAACCAGATTGAAAAAGAAAAAAAAAAAAAAAAAAAAAAAAAAAAAAATCTTGCGTTAAAAAAGAGTAAGGCCTGGGATTCGAACCCAGGACCTCACCCCTCACACAAACGTAACACACAACACAACACCACTTGCCCTTGGGTCCTTTTTCATTAATAGTTTACAAAATTTAATAAGTAACCTTTCTTATTTGATTAAAGCCTTTTATGCTTATCAGCTTTTTGAGCTTATTTCTGGCTTATCATTGTACTGTGTCCCTCCTTTTTGTATTTTTCCTAGATTCTGATTCACTTGTAGAATTTTTCTAAAAAGGTCCCATATTTTTAGCCTTTGTAATTTATTTATTAGAATTTAATTCGTGTTAATTAATTTTTAAATCGTAATAAATAGAGTTTAATTCGAAAAATTAATTTTCTTTTTTTTTTCAAAAATTTTCTTTTGTCTTGTAGTATGTTAGAAAATTAATTAGAAACCCGTAGGACCTTCGTAGCATAAAATTCACGTTTTATTTTGCGCACTCGCGTAATTTTTAAATAAAACGTCACATTTTTAATTAAGTTTACGTGTTAGGATTCCCGATACCTAATTATGTTTTCCCGTAGTGTTTTAGGTTTTTCCTAGTTAGTTAGTTGTCTTAGGTTAATTTATTTTCACTTTCGTTAGTTAATTTTTTTCAAATTCGTTAATTTAACGTATCGTAAAACCAAATAACCTTTCCAATCATACAAGATTTTAATCTCAATCTCATTCAAAGCTTTCCATTCACACCTCGTTGGGGTACGACCCGGGAAATCACTTCCCGGTCTCACAATTTGAATATCACTTTCACAAGTTTTGCGAGATAATCGTTTTCCTAAACGGTTTACTCGTATTACTTCACGTCTATTTGTCTCACGATAAATTAGACCTCACGTTTGTTGATATTTTGATAAATTCTTGTTTGCATACACCAAAACACAACGAATCAAATGGCGCCGCTGCCGGGGAGGCTGTGTGTCGAAAGTCTCGATAGGGTTTAGATGATTAGTCTTGTCGAACCTTCGCAAGAAGTTACGTTTTTATAAAACTTATAAAAAACCAAAAATATTTTTCTTTTGTTTCTATATATGTATTATATCTATATAAGATAAGAAAAACACAAAAAGATTTTCCCGTTTCCTTGTTTAATAATAACAACATTAAAATCTTACCACCGCAAACCAAGGCAGAACACCTACCAACTGGGGGTGTGACCATAATAAGTTCCCAAACAAAAGATCAAAACTTGCCTTTGTATCACTTGCGTTTTGGAAAACTTTTAAACGAGAAACACACTCTAAGAGGAGTCGAAATGGTATGTGGCGATCCAACGAACTTCGCCCAGTGAGAGATCTATTCTTCTCTCCCGCTCCTTTGTGCGTTTTTCTTTAGAAGTCGACCTTGCGTTTGTGATTATTGGTTTAAGTTCCCCTGTCTTTATGAGTGGTCTTGTTTTAATTGTTGTGTTGTTCGAAAAACCCAAAAATAATCTTCGTCTCATATACGTTTAATTCTCGTCTTCTTATCCTCTTAACCGTTTAATTCTTCCTTCTCATCCCTCATTAATGTTTAATTCTTATGTCATCACTCGACTATCACTGTTTTCATTGTAAAGGTCCGGTGGATGACAATCTTCGTTGTTACAAGTGTAGGTGTGAGAGGTGTGGAAGTAATATTAGAGACGGATTTTGTAAATGGTGCAAAGCATATCAGAATGCTTTCAATGATTCTCAAAATCTTTCTGACTACCCCTCACATCCCGAAATACGCGTTATTAATAGCAAACCGTCAAGAGTCGATCCACAACTCTCACGATTCACGATTTGAAGTTTATCAAGCAAACATACTGAGCTTAAAACGGTGACTAAAATAAACGACTTGCCTGATCATCACATTTATCAAGAACAAAAACCGGGGACCATAACGGAAGAGGTAGAAATTCCTAGCTCTTAGAGCATACCACTTGTCCCACCTCCGGATTTTTCAAAATGTTCTTCGAGCCTTGATAATCATTCGAATGATTTTTTTGATTCTTTGAATGGTCCAATTCCTTCCCTAAGGCAATCGTTTATTCCTTGCATTAGTTGTAGTGAGCCACTTTTCGGTCTACCATGTCGTTTGTGCACGTGTGAACGATGTGGTAATGATATTCAAAACGGAAGTTGTTTGTTTTGTGGTTCGAGTAATTCATTCGCTTACGATTCTAATCCGAGCTTTTGCAATGAGCCACAAAACAATTTCATTTCATATGAGCATAATCCGTGCTATCAAAATTTCAATGCTGAATCGTTTCAAAATGCACCAACTTCACAACAATACGGTTGTGATTATTGTGGAGGTCCACATTTTAGCACCGATTGTCAAACTAGGAATCTTTTTCCTTGTGACAACAATTATCACGACCAACCTCCACAGTACCAATTGATTCAAGCAACTGATTGACTCCAAACGGTCAACCTAAATTAACCAGGTGATGGTCAACAAGGTCAAAGGCTTAGAATCGATCTCCGTGGAAGTATAGGGTTTCCCCGGGTCGTTATGTCCCGACGAGGTGTGGATGATATCAAAACGGTTTGTGATCGGGTGAATTTGGACGGAAATGGGTATAAGTGAGTTGTGATGATTACACTACTGGAATATAAAAGAAAATAGCTTAAATACACTATATTAACAAGACTGGAAAGTCAGAAAAACCAGAAACGTTAAAACTTAAAACGCGTACGTTCACGTTTAAATAAAACGTAAACGTACAAAATAAAAAGTGAAAACGGAAATCTGAAAACACCCAGGGGGTGAAAATGACTTTTTTACAAACTAAAAGGTAAAAGAAAATTTTTAGAAAAAGAAAATAAATTTTTACACTATTTAATTATTTAATATTAATTAATTACTAATTATTACTAATTATTAATATTTAAAATACTTAAATACAATATAATATTAATTAAATACTAAAAAGGTGAAAATTAAATTTCTAAAATTATAAAATAACTAAAAATAATTTTTAAAATTAAAAATAAGTATTTTTGTCTTTTTGTGATTTTTATATTAATTAATTACTAATTAATTACTAATTACCTAATTAAACTATTTTAAATTAAGAAAAATACTAAATGAACAGTAAAAATTCTAAGAAAATTTCTAAAAATGTTTTATAACATATAAAAGCTATAAAAAATTATAAAAACTAGGTCTTACTTAATAAAAACTAATTATGCTATTTAATACTTAATATTAATTAATTATTAATAAAACTAACATTAATTCTAATAAATACTAAATGAGAAAATAAAAATCTGAGAAAATTATTAAAAATACTTTAATATGAAAGGAAATTAAGAAAAATATAAAAAAGCTAAGTGCTTAAGAAAAATTTAAAAATGAAAATTAAAATTTAAATAAAATTAAATAGAAACTATTACTTAAAATTACTTTGTTTTTTTCTGGATTTTTATTTTAGAAAACTATATTATAACTAAAAACATGAACTTTTTATAAAAACAACTTTGGTAGAAATCTAAAATAAGCTGATTGTGGAACAAAAAGCCACACAGTTGACTTTGTTTGACCAAGGGGCAAAATAGGCTAAAATCAGCTTAGGTGGGACCCACAATGGGTAATCCTGGTTCCAATAAGTTAATTGAACAAGGTTAGTCTAGAAAAAGCACAAGGGGAACCTAGAATAAGCAAATAAGACTAAATAAGCACTTGGAAATCTTGTTTTCACTCAGAAACTGGGACAGCTTTTTGTGCTTGATTCAAGTGGGGTCCACAGGGTTTTAGGTCAAACCAGGGGTCAAACCATGGTGCCTACCAGGGGGAGGGTTGAAATGAACCAAGTTTGGGCTTGTGGACCCACTGGGTGATCAGAAAACCACCACCAAGTGGTGGTAGTGAGCTGACATGCAGCTGAAGCAGGGGACTGCAGTGGGCTGCAACCAAGTTTGTGAGGTTGTGGAGCCCACTAGAAAAATCACAAAAATGTGGTGATTGCTGATTCCTAAAGTTTAAGTGGTGGAGTACATTGTGTAAAAGTTTCAAGCCCTAAGTCCTAGTACAAAATTCTAAACAATTCACCCAAGATTTGCAAAAACTAGGAAAATGCACATTTGACTTTTCAATGAAACTTTGCTATTTTGACTTTGGTGAATTTCTAATGCTCCTACATGATTAAATATTAAGTTACAAGCTAAGTTGAAACTGAATTAAGCTAAGATTACCAATAACACACTGAAATGCAAGACTATGAACCCAAAATCCCTAACAGTGAACTGTTATGAAAGGTTTATAGGTGATTTTGACTTTTTTCAAAGTGAGACCTTGTTTTTATGACTTACACTGGATAACTAGACCCATTGTGAGATATTTCAATAGAAATTAACAACAGCAGCAACATGGAATGTAGTGATCCCAGCAAAACCAAACACCCCTTTAAAACATTGTTTTTTTTTTTTATTTTCACAGGATACCACTGATTAAGGCCACTAAGCTGACTCTTAAACACTTAATATGTTATTACAAGCTGGTTGGACTACAAAAACATAAATACTAACAACAAATGCTAATGAACTATTATTATGCTAGTTTGACAGTTTAAAATGAAACATTGAGTAATAAAATATTCTACTGAACAAACATGTTAAATTTAGAAATAAAACATCTAACTTACACCAAATAAACTTGGAAACACAGAGACAAGAAGCAATAAGAAATTATACAGTTAAATTACCAGGAAGTAAAAAAATTTGGACTCACAAGAGATCCTGTGTGATCCAACCAAGAGCCAAGGTACACAATCTGTCCTATAGCTTCCCCTGAGGCATTAAACCATGAAAATCCAGAGTACACCAAGCATCCTTGCTCCTTCTTCATTCTTCATCATTACTGATTTTTTATTTTTCTACGTATTTTCTAGTATTTTTTAGGAGTATAAGTTAAGCTTGTGTAAACACTAACTGAGCTTGCAAAAGCTTATTATTAACTTATTTTGGACTTCTGAAATAGTAAAACAGTACTTTTGATAATATGGAAGCACAAATGAAAATTTGAATGAAAATGACAAAATGTGAATTGGGACTGAGAACATTAAGTTAAGTTCAAACAAAGTTTTTATTAACTAGAGAAACTTGATTACAACATTATTTAACTAAAAAATACCAACTGAAACTTGAAATTACATTAATATGAAATTTTACACTACATTGTACTAAAACTAATCTAATCTCCCACTCCTGCTTCTTTCTTATTATATATATAACTAAAATGCTTCCTGGAAGTCCACATGTGCATTCCCACTTGCCATCTGAGCCATTGGATGGCTATATTATATCCTAGCCGTTTGATTTCTTTATGGCGGGAAACTCTTACTTTGCAACTTGGGGCCTGTTATCTTGGGCAGGGGAGAGGTTTGGACTAAGGTGTTTGGGGGGGAGTGGTGGAGTTTAGCTGGAGAAGTGATGATGAGGTTGGCTATGAGTGGGTTTGGCAGAGGTACAGGTTCACGTGGGGTGGGAGATGAGTGGTTTTGAGGTGGAGGGTTTGACTGGGGGTTGACTGAGGGATATATTAAAAACAGGATAGGGTTCTTTTTGTTACAAGTGGAGTGGATTGGGCTGGGAAAATGGGCCAGCAAATGGGTAAGGGTGTTGGATTTGTTTTGGTTTGATTTTATTAGAAAAGGATCCATTAGGTTTAGTAATAAATAAGCATAGGGACCTATCTTGTAAAAACTGAAACTTGAGGGTAGTATTCTGCCAAGTTCTCCATAAATAATCTGAGGGCCAATCCTGCCATTATTTAATTTCCCAAGGCCTTTTGAAATTTGATTTCCAAAATTAAATTCCCGGGGATTAGTTTTGCCAAAATTCAAAGTTGAGGGACCATTTTTGCCATTTTCTAAAAATTGAACTCCAAGGACTAATTTTGACATCATTTGAAATCCCAAAGACTTAAGTTGCCCTTTTCTTTGAATTAATTTGACCAGGGACTAATTTTGACAATCTTTGAAAGTTCAGGGACCTTTCATGTCAATTTTGGATTTTGAGGGACCAAACATGTAATTTTCTCAAACTTTTTACCCAAGGACTTGTTTTGACAATTTTTGACTTTAGAAAACATTGGGTTGACTTTTCTTTCATTTTAAAACTTCAGGGACTAGTTTTGTCAATTTTTGAAACTTGAGGGACTGAAACTGCCAATTGTGCAAACTTTGTTCGTTTTCGTTTGTTTTTAAACATTTTGCATCTAAAACATATAAAACACACTTCTAGAATAATTTCTGTATTTTGATGCATTTTTGAGTGTTTTTGGATGTTTTGGCAGTTCAGATACGATAAAAATGATGAGTATTTACACACTCATCAATCCCCCACACTAAACTATTGCTAGTCCCTAGCAATCTTTTGAGAAAAACTTGATGGATTTGAAAAACTCTTTACCAAAAGCCATTACTTCTGGAGTAGCCAGGTGTAAGAACTGTGGTACACCTGATAACCGTGTGATTTTGAGCAAACCACCAGTTGTCAACGGATTTGATTTGTCTTTACCAAAATCCATTTGCTTCTGGACTAGCCAGCTCTTGATGGAATAGTCAACATCTTGGTGAGCTGATTACCAATTATGGTTTTTCCACGGCCTTTACCGCAAGCCATAATCTTGCGGGCTAGCCAACTCATTCGCTTTATGGGATATGGGGAGTTGAGGAACCATACTATTTTGGGCAAATTGCAAGCCATCAACGGGTTTGAGATGTCTTTACCAAGAGCTGTTTGCTCCTGGACTAGCCAATCCCTTTTGTCGGTTAGACAAGGCGGACTGATTACCACAAAAAATTTTGAGCTCCAGTGAAAAGTTTTGCCAAAAACGGGGGTATATGATAGTAAAATGTGATAAAATTCGCTAGAATAGCGAAATACCCCCCCACACTTAGAATGAATATTGTCCTCAATATTCAAAGCCCCGACTATAATGCCGACTCTTTGAACGTAAAAGGGCAACATTACAAGCTAAGCGTGGAAAACACCATTTTGTTTTTTCACTTTTGTAATCATAGCATGGGTGACTCCCCCACACGTAGGGTGAAAACCCTATAAACACGCTACTGTTTTTGTTTACCGAGTCGCTAGCTTGACTCGACCCCGAATTCATTTGTCCTTGGGGGAGCATGGTGTGGAAAAGACAATCTCAATCGGACTTTCATTCAAGATGTTTAGACTAACATTTGAAGCACGTGAAAGTTCCACACCGATGAGATAAGTACCCGGCTTAAGATAGTATAAATTATAAGTGATGATGCCGGGGTCAAAGATAATGTCTTCATTCCCGAAGGAGTGAAGAACAGGAGAAGTCACCCGGTAGGTGAAGAACAGGAAGAAAACCATGATGAAAGTCTTTATAAGATTTTCTTCCTCGAGATCAGGCTCCGTAGCCTGAGTTTGGATTTCAAGGGTTAAGCTCGTAAACATCCCGGGAGGGTGGGTGGGAATTTGCAAATTCTCATGATTGAGTGCATCTCCCCCTGGCTATCATACTCCGGAGGAGTCATGATATGAGTGAGTTCACCGGAGAACTCCTCAAAGGTGAATGAATCATATTCGAGGGGAGAAATTTGAGAATGAGAAGTGGTACTGCCACTAATCTTCTCTCCCATATGATCAAAAGTAAAGGCTTCAAACTCCGGAATAGGATCATCGGAGAAAATGTCACTATCCTTAATAGGGATAGGAGATGAAATAGGTTTCTCTTTGAAAGCCTCGATTTTTGCAATGAGGAGACTGACATTCAATAATGTTGCACGAAGTGCTTCATCCTTGATTTCAGTGTCAGTCTCATCATTCACTTCTTCTAGGCTAACTAGCTCAGAAGGTAACCCTTCCACATGACTGATGTCTCCAGAAGATAAAGAATTTTCATCAGCATGTGAAGTACTAAGCTTGATGTTGGGATTAGAGTTTAAAAGATTTTCAGTTTCTCCCATATCGGCTTCAAAATTAAGGAGACCATCATCACTTCCTAATGGAAGTGGATTGATGTGAGTAAGTTCATCTGTGAACTCCTCAATAAGAGGAGCAACATCAGAATGAGACAGTGGTGCCTCTTCATACTCAACTTCTCCATAAGATGTACAATCATCATTAAAATCGGAGAAAGTCTCAAAATGATCTTTTGGATTTTCAGGGTGATAAGGTAAATCACACACATGATCAAAAGTTCCCTGTGACTCTCCTGGGATTGGGACAAGGTTCTCAACACTAGACTTTATGAATTCATCCGATTCCTTATTAGGAACAGTGCTAAGATGCTCATCCCCCATGATCAGAGAGTGAGTGTGAACTTCGGGTGTGATATCAATAGACTGAGGGAGTTTAGAAGTACTAGCAATGATGGAATTTTCAAGTTCCATTTGATCAACGGCTAGTGACTTCGTCATATTATTTTCTCCCTGATTTTCAATGGAAGGAATTACAACTGATGAATCTGATTGATCTTTTTGAATAATAACTATGTTATCTTCATCATCATCACTGTCATCATCGTCATCATAAAGAGCAGCATAGCGAAGATTGGCACGTATTTTAGCCGCTCTTTGCTCAGCAAGTAATTCTTCCATGCTCATTTCGTTTTTAGCATCTCGTTCTTCAGCAAGTAATTCTGCCATTGATTTTTCACGAGATTCTTGAAACGATGTAGTAGCTAACCCCTCCTTAAATTTTTTAAATGCTTCAAGAACCTCATCACAAAGGTCTTGCGGGAATTGAGGAGTTGCTTGGGTCAATTGGTACTGCGGAGGTTGGTCTTGAGACGAATAGTCGTAATTGTTGCAAGGAAGTGGATTCCCTGTTTGACAATCCGAGTTAAAGTGAGGACCTCCACAATATTCACAACAGTAAGACTGATGTGGCTGTGGGTCGTATGTGCTAGAGTCATAATTGTTATCAGGAAACTGCTCATAGACAAGCGTGTTGCCCGATTAACAATCAGAACTGTAGTGTGGACCACTACAGTACTCACAACAGTTAAACTGTTGAGTCTGGTTTGGTGAATCGTATGGATATTGGTCATAACCAAAATTTTGATTATTTTGACAATCAAAACCTTGGTGAGGACCTCCACAATATTCACACGAAAAGTTTGGTGTATTTTGATACAAACAATCATTGTGGTTTGGATAATATGATTCTTGCTTGTATGAATGTGATGGGTAATTGGAAAAATTTGAAGAGTCGTTGAATGAGTTCTGATTAGGATCACAAGCAAATGAATTCCTCGAACCACAAAACAAACAACTTCCGTCTCGAATATCGTTACCACATTGTACACATGTACACCAACGACATGGCAAACCAAAAAGTGGCTCACCACAACCAACACAAGGGATAAAATCCGGAGGTGGGACAAGTGGTGTGCTCTTAGAGCTAGCAATTTCCACCACTTCCGTTATGGTCTCGGATTTTTGTTCTTGGTGAACGTGAAGATTAGGTAAGTCGTTCGTTTCAGTCACTGTCCTAAGCTCTGTACGTTTGCTTGATGACCTTATAACCTTATATCGTGAAAGATCAGGATTGATTCTTGAAGGTTTAGGAGCATTTGTGAGCTTAGGTTTTTAGATAACCATAGGTTGGACGTATTTAGCACTTCCATCGTCAGAGAGAAGTACATGGTCCTTTGTCACCTCGGTTTCTTGTTCCATTTCCCTCACCGGAGAGGGAGTACGAATCGAAGGTCCATCATAATCACTACGACATCTCGAAATTTTTTACAAGGCCATAGGTTTTTCAATTTTGCTCTCAAAGGCCCACTGTTCAAAGAAATAGTCATTGAGAGATGCCATTAGAATCAATTACAGGACAAGTGGAAGAAGTGAGAATCAAAAGGGTAGAGGGTAAAGGGATGAAGAATCAAAAAGGTAGGAGGGTAAAGATGGATATTTTTGGGGTTTTTGGAAAACATTTTGTAAGAAAGAAAATCTTTTTGTGTTTTTGTGTTTGTTGAAAACTAATTTTAAAAAGTTTTTGGGAACAGTTTTTATGAAAATATGCACAAGGACGGTAAATATACAATGGATGTATATCCAGGTTCACTAATACGCAAAACCGTTTAGAATAACGCGCACAACCTCCCCGGCAGCGGCGCCAAAATTTGATTGACTCCAAACGGTCAACATAAATTAACCAGGTGATGGTCAACAAGATCAAAGGCTTAGAATCAATCTCCGTGGAAGTATAGGGTTTCCCCGGGTCGTTATGTCCCGACGAGGTGTGGATGGTATCAAAATGGTTTCTGATCGGGTGAATTTGGACGGAAATGGGTATAAGTGAGTTGTGATGATTACACTATTGGAATATAAAAGAAAATAGTTTAAATACACTATATTAACAAGACTGGAAAGTCAGAAAAACCAGAAACGTTTAAAACTTAAAACGCCTACGTTCACGTTTAAATAAAACGTAAACGTACAAAATAAAAAGTGAAAACGGAAATCTGAAAACACCCAGGGGGTGAAAATGACTTTTTTACAAACTAAAAGGTAAAAGAAAATTTTTAGAAAAAGAAAATAAATTTTTACACTATTTAATTATTTAATATTAATTAATTACTAATTATTACTAATTATTAATATTTAAAATACTTAAATACAATATAATATTAATTAAATACTAAAAGGTGAAAATTAAATTTCAAAAATTATAAAATAACTAAAAATAATTTTTAAAATTAAAAATAAGTATTTTTGTCTTTTTGTGATTTTTATATTAATTAATTACTAATTACCTAATTAAATTATTTTAAATTAAGAAAAATACTAAATGAACAGTAAAAATTCTAAGAAAATTTCTAAAAATGTTTTATAACATATAAAAGCTATAAAAAATATAAAAACTAGGTCTTACTTAATAAAAACTAATTATGCTATTTAATACTTAATATTAATTAATTATTAATAAAACTAAGATTAATTCTAATAAAAACTAAATGAGAAAATAAAAATCTGAGAAAATTATTAAAAATACTTTAATATGAAAGGAAATTAAGAAAAATATAAAAAAGCTAGTGCTTAAGAAAAATTTAAAAATGAAAATTAAAATTTAAATAAAATTAAATAGAAACTATCACTTAAAATTACTTTGTTTTTTACTGGATTTTTATTTTAGAAAACTATTTTATAACTAAAAACATGAACTTTTTATAAAAACAACTTTGGTATAAATCTAAAATAAGCTAATTGTGAAACAAAAAGCCACACAGTTGACTTTGTTTGACCAAAGGGCAAAATAGGCTAAAATCAGCTTAGGTGGGACCCACAATGGGTAATCCTAGTTCCAATAAGTTAATTGAACAAGGTTAGTCTAGAAAAAGCACAAGGGGAACCTAGAATAAGCAAATAAGACTAAATAAGCACTTGGAAATCTTGTTTTCACTCAGAAACTGGGACAGCTTTTTGTGCTTGATTCAAGTGGGGTCCACAGGGTTTTAGGTCAAACCAGGGGTCAAACCATGGTGCCTACCAGGGGGAGGGTTGAAATGAACCAAGTTTGGGCTTGTGGACCCACTGGGGTGATCAGAAAACCACCACTAAGTGGTGGTGGTGAGCTGACATGCAGCTGAAGCAGGGGACTGCAGTGGGCTGCAACCAAGTTTGTGAGGTTGTGGAGTGATGCGTGGGATCTCGAGAAGCTTACAACCCCCAACAGGCAGTGTACCTGATCGTTGTAGTATACTATAGTGACAAGTACCGGGGGATTGATCGTTCAGCTTAGCAATAGTGTCGCTAGGATTAGAAAACCTAAATACTAGTTCTAAAGATGAGGGATGATTATTTTTGTGTTTTTATATTTTATGGAAAGCAAATTAAAATCTCGGGTTTGAAGGATTTGGGCGGAATTAGTTGCTAATCAACTAACCCAATACTAAGATGCAATCAAAATAAAATAATAGAAATGAAAATAAACTAATTTATACTAAGGTTGTGAGCAGTAATTGGAGAAAATGTGTTTACTTAGATTTCACTACTCCCTAGATATCTTTTACACGTTAATTACTTGTTATAATTGCATGGATGACGGATCGTATTCCTTAATACCATTCATGGGGTGGCACACATAACTCCCCAATTCTATGAGCTCTTATCTCCTCCTACACCATGCTCAGCACAACTATAGGGATTGTAAACAGTGGCTCATGCATTAAATACAACCAATAAAGACCTAGTGCGCGTTGGTTCATGTTTCTTAAGACGTTCAAGCATGTTACCAATTGGAGATCTGCCAGTTTTCTTAAGCCTAACATATAAATCATTCATCCAAGACAAGAATAAACAAGTAATCAACACATAATCAATATCTAGGTTTCATTAGGTCTAAGCAAACACAAGATAGGTCTAGCCTAGCATGATGGAATTAAGACAAGAACAATATATAGACAACCAACACATAGACATATTGATTGAATTAGAAGAACACTTATCTTGATTAATCATGCAAGATATCAAGGGGTTGGAACCCTTGAAAAACCTGTAAAGTTACACCAAAATCGTACTTAGGGTTTCTCCCAAAACTTCTCTCCCTAAACGTGAAAAATTAGAAAACTATATATAGAAAAAGGGGTCTGATGGCGTCAAGACCAAATAGGTGACGCCGTCACCTCGCCGCCAAAACAATCCTCGGACTGCCTAGATCTACATTTGACGCCGTCAAGTACAAAACATTTCCAGGCCGTCATGACTCTTACTCTTGACGCCCTACCTTCATGACGCCGTCAAAACTCTTCTGGGTCGTCATGGAATTTTACTCTTGATGCCGTCAGGGAACTACTCTTGACGCCGTCATGCACTGTTCCCAGCATGGAAAATTAAGACTTTGGCGTTTTCTTCACTTTTATGCTCCAAAAACGTCCGAATTGCTTCCTTTTCCAGATTTCACTCCCAAAGTACCTAAAATCACAAAAGGAACGATTTAGGGCAATATTTGATCAAATAAATTCGGATTCGGGCTTAAATGACCCCCTAAAAACGGATCATTTTTCGCCTCATCATATACCCTTACACTTGAGATTTGCTTGTCCTCAAGCAAATGCGCTTTTATTCTACTCAAAATACAAGTTAGGGGTCATTTAACACTAATATAAAAGTAATTACAACAAATAATCGTTCCACTAAAGACCAATAGACAAGCACGGAGGTCATACACTAGCACCTCACAAATAGTGTTTAGATACTCACATCTCTCGGGTGTAATAAAGTGTAAATTACAATATGGAAACGGAAGATATCTCTCACTACCTGTCATAGCAAAATAGATTACTATAGGCTTGGGAAAGGATCAAACCTCCACCACATGGCGTAAGCACCTAGGATAAACTATCAAAGAGGTCTTTTAAAGGGTTGTAACGTTAGGTGTAGGGATATGAAATACACGGTTTTGTTGGATAAAGGAAGTTTTACTGGTGGCGAGTTAACAATCTTGGTTAATTACATGTACAATATGGCGTTGCTAAGCCAAGACTAGACTCGACTTAAGCTAATAAATGAAAAATAACAAAAACATAAAATGAACATAGAATGAAACGGGATGGTAGTCCGTATGTTTTTTCTTTTCTTTTTTTTTTCTTTTTCTATTTTATTTTTTTTCTTGATTTTTCGATTTTTTTTTTTTTTTTTTTTTTTTTTTTGCATACACTCTAACCCTACCATCCAAAATAATACATTATAGGGAATGAACGTTTCCCTTACACTTGAATCTTTACATACTTTACAATTAACTAATCAAATGACTCGAATTAAGAAAATTAAAACACTTGGAGCACTTTTAAGATTAACGTATATATAGGGGTAATAAATGATGTTCTTCCCCATTACTCTATGAAATAAGTACTTACCCATTAGTCCCAATCGTCCCAAAACAATATGTACAAAGATATGACTCGACTTAGCAACCATGTAATAAATTCGATAGTTAACTTAGGGTTTAACAAATAACAATAATGCACTAAAAATGAGCGCATACACGGAAGGCTAAGGAGATTTGGTTGTACATTTAAGTGGGGTGTAACAAATTCTTCCTTTAAGTAAAATGCTTAAAGTTAGAAATGAAAAGATAGGCTCGGAGGGGTGTACTAGGGGTTTCGTGTACTAAAAATGAGTACAACGCTAAGGGTGTGGGAAAAATTAGTTGACTTAACTAGCCAAGTAATATGACTTAAATGGTCAAGTAATTATGATACGAGTTTAACACAAGGGTAATCCTAATGCCTCTTATCATGTAGTAAATCCTACCACACGAATGTAGTCTCACTAGCGGTCTCGGGATGCATCACTAACGCAAGTTCTAGAATCTAAATGCTACCGGTACACCCATAAGCACTAATAGTAAATGCTTTTCCTATCAAATCTAAAGGCGAACCTCACATATTTGGGTGGAAAATTTTTCTGAATATACGGTTATGTGCTAGTCATACAATCTACTATCCATGAGACGCTTGCTATGGCTAAAGTTTCACTCCTAAATGTTGTAAAAAATTTTAAATTTGGCGCTAAAATTGCACTAACAAGTATTTCTCATAGTTTTATTACACATCTACCATCAAACAAAACAAACTTAAGCGAAAGTGCATATGTAAGGTATCATCTTTTTACCCTCCCCTTATACTTAAGATGAACATTGTCCCCAATGTTCAAGTAAAGAATGTAAAAGTGGAAAAGTAAAGAGAATGAAATCAAATACTCCCCTGATTCGCTCGGTATGGATAATGAGGCGGCCAGGTTAAATCTTCCTCCAAGAAAATGAACAATCAAAGTTTCCCTTCCAGAATATAAATCATCTTCTTGTCATACATAACCTATAAAACCTGACAAAATAGACAAGACAACCTCGCGTAAAATCGGCGGCATCCTATATAAGTTACTAAATCCTAGAAAACAAGATAAGATATAATGCTTGTGGAATGAAGTTTGCAGATCTCCTGGGGATTATAAAACTTAATAATTCACAAAAACCATAAGACTCCGTTAGAAAAACAAAAATGGTAAAATTTCCAGATTTTAACTCCTGACGCCGTCAAGAGTAAACTCCTGACGCCGTCAGAATTGACCTGCAGAAATCCTTATGTTAAGTTTCCGGAAAATTTCTGGAAAAACTTGGTTCTACTTCCTGGAAAATCCTGCAAAACTTCATTATGACTCAATACAAGCATTTGACTCTAACAAGTACGAATATACATGTTCATTTAATATTGTGGAGAATCATGATCGGTTTGTTTCTTAAAAACATATTTGGGGTTTCCCCTTACACTTATCTTTTGCAAAAATACCTTTAGGTGGAGTTAAGACTAGGCCAAAACAACAAACTAAAGCATTTCCACATTTTAGTTTAGAAACATGATCTACCAATAATAAAAATTAAGCATGCATACGGAAACAAATAACAAATAAACAAAATAAAATCACACAAAACATGGGTTGCCTCCCAAGAAGTGCTTTTCTTTATTTACGAGTCTTGTAGCTAGACTCAAGGTCATGGGTTACTACGTGATCTCATCATCAAACGTCACATCCTCCTAACTAATCATTTCATTGTTATTTTCTTGGTAGTGTTTTACACGTTGCATGTTAACAGTGAACTCCCTACCTTCATCATCTATTAACACTACCGCTCCAAATTTAGAAGAATTCTTTACCGTGAACGGTCCATACCATCTAGACTTAAGTTTTCCCGGAAATAATCTCAACCGAGAATTGTATAATAGGACCTTGTCTCCCTCTGAAAACTCTTTGGGTTTCTTAATTCTCTGGTCATGCCATATTTTAGCTCTTTCTTTATATGTGATGGAGGATTCGTAGGCTTCTAGTCTAAGCTCATCAAGTTCATGTAATTGCAAAAACCTATTATTTCCAACAGTTGTGTAATCTAAGTTGCATGCCTTAAGCGCCCAATAAGCCTTGTGTTCTAATTCAACCGGTAAGTGACATGCCTTACCATACACCATGCGGAATGGGGTCGTTCCAATGGGTGTTTTGTAGGCGGTTCGGAATGCCCATAAGGCTTCGTCGAGTTTAAATGACCAGTCCTTTCTATTTTGACTAACCGTTTTTTCAAGTATTCTTTTAATAGCTCTATTGGTGTTTTCGACTTGGCCATTGGTCTGTGGATGATAGGCGGTGGAGAATCGATGTTGTACTCCATACCTCTTCATGACCTTTTCCATTTGTGCATTGCAAAAATGTGTTCCCCTATCACTGATGAGAGCTTTCGGAATCCCGAATCTTGCGAAAAGCTTTTTCAGGAAATGAATGACCACTCTTGCGTCATTGGTCCTAAGGGCTTGTGCCTCAACCCATTTTGAAACATAATCGATGGCGACTAATATGTACTCGTTTCCCCCTGAAGATGGAAAGGGTCCCATGAAGTCAATCCCCCAAACATCGAATACCTCACAAACTTGTATAAAGTTCTAAGGTGCTTCATCCCTATGTGATATATTTCCGGCTCGTTGACATGCATCGCACGCCTGCACCATTTCTTTTACATCACGGAAAATTGTGGGCCAATAGAATCCCGCATCGAGAATCTTTCGGGCGGTAACGTTTATCCCATGATGCCCGCCAGAGGGACCAGAGTGACACTCCCTCATAATCTTTACTGACTCATTTTCCGAAACACAACGCCTTATAATGTGGTCAGGACACCTTCGGAATAAAAAGGGTTCATCCCAAAAGTAGTATTTTAGCTGGGAAAAGAACCTCTTCCTTTCGTACTTAGTCAGGTGTTCAGGAACAAGCCTACTTGCGAGGTAATTAGCAAAATCGATGTACCACGGCTCCGAGTCACTCACTAACATGAGTTGTTCGTCAGGAAATGAATCCCTAATCTCACTTCTATCATGCTCATCCAAGGGGTTTTCGAGACGAGATAGATGATCTGCGGCTAGATTTTCTGCTCCCCTCTTATCATGAATCTCAACATCGAATTCTTGTAGCAACAAGATCCACTGAATTAGTCGTGGCTTAGCATCCTGCTTTGCGAAGAGATATCTAAGAGCCGAGTGATCAGTGAAGACGACTGTTTTTTAGAGGACAAGATATTGTCGGAATTTGTCGAATGCAAATACTACGGCCAATAGTTCTTTCTCGGTGGTGGAATAGTTCTCTTGAGCGGGATTCATGGTTTTGCTAGAGTAGTAAATAGGTTGGAAAAGCTTGTCACGTCGTTGACCTAATACAGCCCCGACAGCGAAGTCGTTAGCGTCACACATGATTTCGAATGGTAACTCCCAGTTGGGCGTGATCATGATTGGAGCTTGAGTGAGTTCCCTTTTTAAGAGATCGAATGCATCCTTGCATTCTTGGGAAAAATCGAACGGAGCATCCTTCACAAGTAATTGAGTCATTGGCCGAGCAATTTTGGAGAAATCTTTGATGAATCTCCGATAAAACCCGACATGCCCCAAGAAGCTGCGTATTGCTTTGACAGTCGTGGGGTATGGTAACTTAGATATAGCTTCAACTTTAGCTTGGTCTACATCTATTCCATTTCTTGAGATCTTATGTCCTAACACAATCCCTTCCTTCACCATGAAATGACATTTTCCCATTTTAGCACCAAGTTGGTTTCCTCACACCATTTGAGCATTTTTTCTAGATTAGCAAGACAGCGGTCGAAGGAGTTCCCGAAGACTGAAAAGTCATCCATGAACACTTTCATGCTGTCTTCCATGAGTTCGTGAAAGATTGCGGTCATGCATCGCTGGAAAGTGGCAGGGGCATTACATAGCCCAAAAGGCATCCTTTTGTAGGCGAATGTTCCATAAGGGCAGGTAAACGTGGTCTTTTCTTGGTCCTCAGGTGCTATGGGAATCTGAAAATATCCAGAGAATCCATCCAAGAAGCAATAGTACTCGTGTCCAGATAATCTTTCCAACATCTGATCAATGAATGGTAAGGGAAAGTGATCTTTCCTCGTGGCATCATTGAGCTTTCGATAGTCGATGCATACCCGCCATCCAGTAACAGTTCTCTGGGGCACCATCTCACCCTTGTCATTCTTTACTACAGTCATTAAACCCTTTTTAGGTACAACCTGTACAGGACTGACCCATGGGCTATCCGAGATCGGGTAAATCAATCCTGCATCCAAAAGTTTTATGACTTCTTTCTTCACTACTTCCTTAATGTTAGGGTTCACGCATCTCTGGGGTTGCACGGTAGGTTTATAATCTTCTTCCATGAGAATCTTATGTGTGCAAAAAGTCGAGTCAATCCCCTTAATGTCGGCCACACTCCATGCAAGCACCCCCTTGTATTTTTTTAGGACCTCTAAGAGTTTAACTTTTTGTTCACGTTCCAAGGAAGAGTTTATGATTACCGAGAGTTGATTCTCTCCCTGAAGGAAGGCATACTCCAAATGGTTAGGAAGCTCTTTAAGATCTACATCAGGAGGTTCGATAATAGAAGGTTTGAGCTTGTTTTCGGGCTTTCGGAGCTCGAGATGCTCCGTTGCCTCTTGTCTTTGGTAGAAGGAGACTGCACTAACATCCTCCATCTTTTCCACCTCTAGCAAAGGCAGAAAACTTTCGTCCCGTAGCCAGCCTTCATCGATCCGTTCATCGACACAACTATCAATGACATCTGTGAGTTCATCTACTTCCCCGATAAAATAGAGCCGGTTGGCTGCTTCAAGGGAGAGGTCCATAGAATCCTTAATGTCGAAGGTTGTGCTATCGTCTCCCACTCGTAATGTTAATTTGCCATCGTAGACATCGATGACTGCACGAGCGGTAGTGAGAAATGGTCTACCTAAGATGATGGGTACCAAGTCATCCTCCTCCATATCCAAGATTACGAAGTCAACCGGGAATTTGAATTTCCCAACTTTGACTAGAACATTCTCGCATATCCCTACGGGGTACTTGACCGATCTATCGGCTAGTTGGATGTTCATACGGGTAGGCTTCAATCCAGAGTATCCTAGTCTACGGAACATAGAGTGAGGCATGAGATTTATACTTGCTCCTAAATCAGCAAGAGCATTCTTGATTGATAGAGGTCCTATGGAGCAGGGCAGGGTGAAGTTGCCCGGATCGTCTACCTTCTTTGGTAGCCCTCGATGGGTCACCACTGAGCATTTTTCCCCCAGGGTCACAAGACCCTCGAGTTTCTTCCTGTTAGCGAGTAGCTTTTTGAAGTATGTGCTATACTTTGGCATGTGATAGCAAGCATCAAGGAGAGGTATGGTGACAACTGAGTCTTTTAGGTATGACAAGAACCTCTTGTTATCATTCTCAGTTTTCTGGTTCTTTAATCGGGACGGGAATGGGATTCTCAAAGGTTGGTTAGGCGGGGCTGATGGGGAAGGGGTCGTCACGGGCGGTTGGTCTGAGGTACCACCGCCGACATCCTCCTCCTCCTCCCCAGGTTTATTTAGATCGAGGGTGATGGGGGACGAGTTTGGGTAAGGAGGGTCCTTGGTTGTCGTTCCAGCTCGCATGGTTATCGCGAGCATGGGGTCTTTTTTGCTTACTGATGGCGTTTGAAGATTATCTAGGGCTGAGTTAAGCTTGTTGAAAAATTCTCCAATACCCTCCTGCTGCTCGTCGAAAAGCTCATTAAGGCCTTTCATTTGCAAGTCTTTTTCTTGAGTGAAGTGACCAAGGTCATCTTCGAAATTGCTCCTGATTTTGAATTCAGGGCCTTCCTCCCCTTCTCTTTTCTTTACCATATTTCCCCAAAGGGTGTAATCGTCATTTTGGTAAAAAGGCAAAAGGGAGGGATCAGCATAAATGTCCCCTCCTGACAAGCATGCATGCTCAGTTGTGGTTGCTCCTTCACATTCTTCCACCTCATGTTGGCCCCCACAGTAATCGCAGATCAAGTAAGGATTTGACAGCTGTTTAGGTGATTGTGATCCAGATAGGAATTCCACTCTCTTATGAATTTTTCTCAACCGATCCGAGGTGATTTCAGAAATGCTAACAGTCGACTCAGTTTCATCCCAAGTGTCATCCTGGTCCTGAGCATATTCTTCAATCCTATCCCATCCTTCCTCGGCACTAAGATTGTCCAATCTTCCTTTTCTAGATTGGTTAATTCCGTTTCGATCTTTAGAGGAGATATTATCGTAGAAGATTTGGACAAAGAGCCAAAGCTCAATGCCATGATGGGGAACTTGTCTTATTAAATCTTTGAATCTAGTCCATGATTTATGGAAGGGTTCATCCTTCCCCTTCCGGAAACGGAGGATCCTATCTCTAAATGCTGAGGTTTTTCCAGGTGGAAAGAACTTTTCATAGAACTTGGATATGAGTTGCTCCCATGTGAAAATAGATTCGGAAGGGAGTTTGTCATACCATTCTTGGGCTTTTTCATATAAGGTGAAAGGAAACAATCGCAATCGGGATGTGTTTCTAGTAGCCCCATCCGTATGGAGGGTGTCTACTATTTTCAGGAAGTCCTTGATGTGTTGGATTGGATTTTCCTCATCTAGTCCGCGAAACTTACACACACTTTTGACAAGCCAAACATCGTTTGCATGCAAGACCTCGTTGGTGTGTTCGTTTGGGTAGACAATGGCGTTTGAGAAGCCACGAGAGGTTGGGGAGGAGTAGTCTTTAAGACGCTTAGGAATGGGGATTGCGGGAGTACTAGTTTCGTCGTTGGGTTGGGAGCTAGGGGTTGTGACATGGTTTTTTGAATTTTCTTCACAGAGAGGTGCATCAAAATCGATGGCAAGGCTAGATGGTTCAGAAGTTGATTGATATTGTCTTAATCTATGCAGTTCTCTTTCGGGTTCCGCATAAGGCAAGACAAGGTTTCGAGTGGTACTACGACTCCTAGTGATCCTAAGGTTAAGGGATTCGACATTTGCCATGATGGCAGGTGGTGAAGAGTTACAAAAAAAGACACAAAGAAATGAGATAGACTAAAGAAGACCTAAAAATAAAAATAAAATCTTACTAGAAAGGAATCTAGTAAATAGACCTAATAAAAAGAAATTCTAACCTAGACAATAACTATTCCCCGAGCTGCGGCGCCAAAAACTTGATAGCGCCGCACTCTTTTGCGAAAGTTGAGAAATGAATGTAAAGATAGACAATCCCCGGCAACGGCGCCAAAAACTTGATGTGTGGGAATCGCAACAGGCTTTACCTCTCAAGGGATCTCGAGAAGCTTACAACCCCCACCAGGCAGTGTACCTGATCGTTGTAGTATAGTATAGTGACAAGTACCGGGGGATTGATCGTTCAGCTTAGGAATAGTGTCACTAGGATTAGAAAACCTAAATACTAGTTCTAAAGATGAGGGATGATTATTTTTGTGTTTTTATATTTTATGGAAAGCAAATTAAAATCTCAGGTTTGAAGGATTTGGGCGGAATTAGTTGCTAATCAACTAACCCAATACTAAGATGCAATCAAAATAAAATAATAGAAATGAAAATAAACTAATTTATACTAAGGTTGTGAGCAGTAATTGGAGAAAATGTGTTTACTTAGATTTCACTACTCCCTAGATATCTTTTACACGTTAATTACTTGTTATAATTGCATGGATGACGGATCGTATTCCTTAATACCATTCATGGGGTGGCACACATAACTCCCCAATTCTATGAGCTCTTATCTCCTCCTACACCATGCCCAACACAACTATAGGGATTGTAAACAGTGGCTCATGCATTAAATACAACCAATAAACACCTAGTGCGCGTTGGTTCATGTTTCTTAAGACGTTCAAGCATGTTACCAATTGGAGATCTGCCAGTTTTCTTAAGCCTAACATATAAATCATTCATCCAAGACAAGAATAAATAAGTAATCATCACATAATCAATATCTAGGTTTCATTAGGTCTAAGCAAACACAAGATAGATCTAGCGTAGCATGATGGAATTAAGACAAGAACAAGATATAGACAACCAACACATAGACATATTGATTGAATTAGAAGAACACTTATCTTGATTAATCATGCAAGGTATCAAGGGGTTGGAACCCTTGAAAAACCTGTAAAGTTACACCAAAATCGTACTTAGGGTTTCTCCCAAAACTTCTCTCCCTAAATGTGAAAAATTAGAAAACTATATATAGAAAAAGGGGTCTGACAGCGTCAAGACCAAATAGGTGACGCCGTCACCTCGCCGCCAAAACAATCCTCGGACTGCCTAGATCTACATTTGACGCCGTCAAGTACAAAACATTTCCAGGCCGTCATGACTTTTACTCTTGACGCCCTACCTTCATGACGCCGTCAAAACTCTTCTGGGTCGTCATGGAATTTTACTCTTGACGCCGTCAGGGAACTACTCTTGACGCCGTCATGCACTGTTCCCAGCATGGAAAATTAAGACTTTGGCGTTTTCTTCACTTTTATGCTCTAAAAACGTCCGAATTGCTTCCTTTTCCAGATTTCACTCCCAAAGTACCTAAAATCACAAAAGGAACGATTTAGGGCAATATTTGATCAAATAAATTCGGATTCGGGCTTAAATGACCCCCTAAAAACGGATCATTTTTCGCCTCATCATGGAGCCCACTAGAGAAATCACAAAAATGTGGTGATTGCTGATTCCTAAAGTTTAAGTGGTGGAGTACATTGTGTAAAAGTTTCAAGCCCTAAGTCCTAGTACAAAATTCTAAACAATTCACCCAAGATTTGCAAAAACTAGGAAAATGCACATTTGACTTTTGAATGAAACTTTGGTATTTTGACTTTGGTGAATTTCTAATGCTCCTACATGATTAAATATTAAGTTACAAGCTAAGTTGAAACTGAATTAAGCTAAGATTACCAATAACACACTGAAATGCAAGACTATGAACCCAAAATCCCTAACAGTGAACTGTTATGAAAGGTTTATAAGTGATTTTGAGTTTTTTCAAAGTGAGACCTTGTTTTTATGACTTACACTGGCAAACTAGACCCATAGTGAGATATTTCAATAGAAATTAACAACAGCAGCAACATGGAATGTAGTGATCACAGCAAAACCAAACACCCCTTTAAAACATTGTTTCCTTGATTTTCACAGGATTCCACTGACTAAGGCCACTAAGCTGACTCTTAAACACTTAATATGTTATTACAAGCTGGTTGGACTACAAAAACATAAATACTAACAACAAATGCTAATGAACTATTATTATGCTAGTTTGACAATTTAAAATGAAACATTGAGTAATAAAAGATTCTACTGAACAAACATGTTAAATTTAGAAATAAAACATCTAACTTACACCAAATAAACCTGGAAACACAGAGACAAGAAGCAATAAGAAATTATACAGTTAAATTACCAGGAAGTAAAAAAATTTGGACTCACAAGAGATCCTGTGTGATCCAACCAAGAGCCAAGGTACACAATATGTCCTATAGCCTCCCCTGAGGCATTAAACCATGAAAATCCAGAGTACACCAAGCATCCTTGCTCCTTCTTCATTCTTCATCATTACTGATTTTTAATTTTTCTACGTATTTTCTAGTATTTTTGAGGAATATAAGTTAAGCTTGTGTAAACACTAACTGAGCTTGCAAAAGCTTATTATTAACTTATTTTGGACTTCTGAAATAGTAAAACAGTACTTTTGATAATATGGAAGCACAAATGAAAATTTGAATGAAAATGACAAAATGTGAATTGGGACTGAGAACATTAAGTTAAGTTCAAACAAAGTTTTTATTAACTAGAGAAACTTGATTACAACATTATTTAACTAAAAAATACCAACTGAAACTTGAAATTACATTAATATGAAATTTTACACTACATTATACTAAAACTAATCTAATCTCCCACTCCTGCTTCTTTCTTATTATATATATAACTAAAATACTTCCTGGAAGTCCACATGTGCATTCCCACTTGCCATCTGAGCCATTGGATGGCTATATTATATCCTAGCCGTTTGATTTCTTTTTGGCGGGAAACTCTTACTTTGCAACTTGGGGCCTGTTATCTTGGGCAAGGGAGAGGTTTGGACTAAGGTGTTTGGGGGGGAGTGGTGGAGTTTAGCAGGAGAAGTGATGATGAGGTTGGCTATGAGTGGGTTTGGCAGAGGTACAGGTTCACATGGGGTGGGAGATGAGTGGTTTTGAGGTGGAGGGTTTGACTGGGGGTTGACTGAGGGATATATTAAAAACGGGATAGGGTTTTTTTTTGTTACAAGTGGAGTGGATTGTGCTGGGAAAATGGGCCAGCAAATGGGTAAGGGTGTTGGATTTGTTTTGGTTTGATTTTATTAGAAAAGGATCCATTAGGTTTAGTAATAAATAAGCATAGGGACCTATCTTGTAAAAACAGAAACTTGAGGGTAGTATTCTGCCAAGTTCTCCATAAATAATCCGAGGGCCAATCCTGCCATTATTTAATTTCCCAAGGCCTTTTGAAATTTGATTTCCAAAATTAAATTCCCGGGGATTAGTTTTGCCAAAATTCAAAGTTGAGGGACCATTTTTGCCATTTTCTAAAAATTGAACTCCAAGGACTAATTTTGACATCATTTGAATTCCCAAGACTTAAGTTGCCCTTTTCTTTGAATTAATTTGACCAGGGACTAATTTTGACAATCTTTGAAAGTTCAGGGACCTTTTATGTCAATTTTGGATTTTGAGGGACCAAACATGTAATTTTCTCAAACTTTTTACCCAAGGACTTGTTTTGACAATTTTTGACTTTAGAAAACCTTGGGTTGACTTTTCTTTCATTTTAAAACTTCAGGGACTAGTTTTGTCAATTTTTGAAACTTGAGGGACTGAAACTGCTAATTGTGCAAACTTTGTTCGTTTTTCGTTTGTTTTTAAATATTTTGCATCTAAAACATATAAAACACACTTTTAGAATAATTTCTGTATTTTGATGCGTTTTTTAGTGTTTTTGGATGTTTTGGCAGTTCAGATACGATAAAAATGATGAGTATTTACACACTCATCAGCAACCCCTCATGAAACTCAGCAAGACCTTTGTCTAAAGGTTCTTGATGCATTTAAAGAATTTAAGGAGGGGTTAGCTACTACATCGTTTCAAGATTCTCGTGAGAAATCAATGGCAGCTAAAATACGTGCCAATCTTCTCTATGCTGCTCTATATGATGACGATGATGACAGTGATGATGATGAAGATAACATTGTCATTACTCAAAAAGATTCATCAGATTCATCAGTTGTAATTCCTTCCATTGAAAATCAGGTGACGGAGAAATTACTAGCAGAAGATCAAATGGAACTTGTACAATCCATGAATGCTAGCTCCTCTCAACTCCCTCAGTCTATTGATATCACACCCGAAGTTCACACTCACTCTCTGAATATGGGGGATGAGCGTCTTACCACTGTTCCTGAAATGAAATCGGACGAATTCATAAAGTCTAGTGTTAAGAACCTTGTCCCAATCCCAGGAGAGTCACAGGGAACTTTTGATCATATGTGTGATTCACCTTCCCCTCCTGAAAATCCAAAAGATCATTTTGAAACTTTCTCCGATTTTGATGATGATTGTACATCTTACGGAGAAGTTGAGTATGTAGAGGCATCACTGCCTCATTCTGATGTTGACCTTCTCCTTGAGGAGTTCACAGATGAACTTACTCACATCAATCCACTTCCATTGGGAAGTGATGATGATCTGTTTGATTTCGAAGCCGATCTGGGAGAAATTGAAAACCTTTTAAATTCTAATCCCAACATCGAGCTTAATACTTCACATACTGATGAAAATTCTCTATCTTCTAGAAACATCAGTCATGTGGAAGGATTACCTTCTGAGCTAGTCAGCTTAGAAGAAGAGAATGATGAAACTGACACTGAAATCAAAGATGAAGCCCTTCGTGCTACATTATTAAATGTCAGTCACCTCATCTCTAAAATTGAGGCTTTTAAAGAGAAACCTATTTCATCTCCTATCCCCATTAAGGATAGTGACATTTTCTCCGATGATCCTATTCCGGATTTTGAAGCCTTTACGTTTGATCCTATGGGAGAGAAGATTAGTGGCAGTACCACTTCTCATTCTCATAATTCTCTCCCCGATTATGAATCAATTACCTTCAATGAGTTCTCCTGTGAACTCACTCACATCAATTCCGAATATGATTCATTTACATTCGATGAGTTCTCCTGTGAACTCACTCATATCATATCTCCACCGGAGTATGATAACTTTTATTTTGATCTAGACACACCCGGGATATGTCTTGATCACATGAGCTTAAATGATGAGATTCATGATGATGAATCCATGAATCCTCCTCCTGATGATGATGAGTTAGTCAAGATGTTTATCATGACTTTCTTTCTCTTTTTCACCTATCGGGTGACTTCTCCTGTTCTTCACTCCTTCGGGAATGAAGACATTATCTTTGACCCCGGCATCACCGCTTATAATTTATACTATTTTGAGCCGGGTACTTATCTCATCGGTGTGGAACTTTCACGTGCTTCAAATGTTTGTCCAAACATCTTGAATGAAAGTCCGGTGGAGATTGTTTCTTCCACATCAAGCTTCCCCAAGAACAAATGAATTTGGGGTCGAGTCAAGCTAGCGACTCGGTAAACAAAAACAGTAGCATGTACTTAGGGTTTTCACCCTAAGTGTGGGGGAGTTACCCCTATTGTGGTTAACAACAAAGTGAAAAACAAAAATGGTGTTTTCACATTTAGCTTGTAATGTTGCCCTTTTACGTTCAAAGAGTCGGCATAATAGCCGGGACTTTGAATATTGAGGACAATATTCAATTCTAAGTGTGGGGGGAAAATTCTAGTGAATTTTATCACATTTTACCATCTAGTACCCCCGTTTTTGGCCAAAAATTTTAAAAAATTTTCATATAAGTTTCAAAATTTTTGTGGTTATCAATCCTCCGTGTCTAATCGACAAAAGGATTGGCTAATCCAGGAGCAAACGGCTCTTGGTAAAGATATATCAAATCCGTTTATGGCTTACAATTTACCCAAAATTGTATGGTATCTCAACTCCCCATGTCCTCAATAGTAAATGAGTTGGCTAGCCCGCAATATTATGGCTTGTGGTAAAGGCAGTGGAAAAACCATAATCGGTAATCAACTCACCAAGATGTTGACTGTTCCATCAAGAGTTGGCTAGTCCAGAAGCAAACGGCTTCTGGTAAAGACAAATCAAAACCGTTGAAAGCTGGTGGTTTGCTAAAAATCACATGGTCATCGGATGGACCATAACTCTTCTTTGAACCAAAAACATCCGGCTACTCCAGAAGTGATGGCTTTTGGTAAAGAGACTTCAAATCCATTAATTTTTCTCAAAAAGATTGCTAGGGACTAGCAATAGTTTAGTGTGGGGGATTGATGAATGTGTAGATACTCATCATTTTTAGTCAAATCTGAACTGCAAAATGATTAAAAACACTCAAAAATGCACCAAAATACGAAGAAAATCCCAAAGATCGTGTTTTATATGTTTCTGATGCAAAACGAGTGAAAACAAACGAAAAATGAACAAAATTTGCATAATTGGCAGTTTCAGTCCCCCAACTTTCAAAATTTGACAAAACTAGTCCTTAAGCATTTATTTCAAAGAAAAGTCAACCCAAGCTCTTTAAAAGTCAAAATAAATCATAAATGATCTTTGGGTAAAACGATTTGGAAAATTGCAAAATTGGTCCATGTACTTTGGCTAATTGACAAGTTTAGTCCCTGGTGTTTTAAAATGTTGGAAAAATGCAAAATTTGGTCCTTGTGTTATTATGGTATGACAGGTTAAGTCCCTTGAAGTAAATTTGGAAAATGGCATGAATGGTCCTTGAAGTTTCATTTTATTACAAAAATGGTCCTTGTGAAATAATCTATACCAAACGGACCCTTTATACTATTAGCCCACCACAAGACTTCATACAAACAACCAACACCCTCACATCAGCCCACCATTTAAATAAATCTACCCAAGCCCAATAACAAACCAAAGCCCACACTCTCTTTTTACATTTAATATTAAAACGTATACCTCTATTTGACCAGTCAACCCTAAACCATCCCCTTCATCCCTTACACCCGTGACTACAACCATCCAAATCTCCCATCACCATCCCCCCATCACCCTCAAACACCAACCCCAATCCCACTACTATCTTCCATTTGCCTCACAAAACGCTACCTAACCATCCCTGTCATCAATCCACCCCAATTACTTTGGCGCCAAAAATGGGATTTGAAGGCTGAGATTGTATTTGATGAACTCAATGGTTCGGATTTGATCAAGGAAGCACAAGCTGATGTGAAAACCATTTGCACTCAATGAAGACAAGAAGGCCAAATTCGTACCTACCTCTCCTTATGAGGCATCTCAATTTTAGTAACTTTTCAGTTTTTAAAACTTTATTGAAAATCCAATTTTTCTAAGTTTAATGAAAGTATCTTCAAGTTATTTCAAGTTTATGTTTCCAGTTAAGGTTTCAAGTCTCTAGTTATTTCACTTAAAAGTTGGTTATCTTATTCATTATGTTGTTCAATTTTGTTTGAAAGAAAAGAAAGAAAAAAATTCAGAAAAGGAAACAAAAGAAAAATATAAAAGGTTTCAAAATATCAGGAATGGTGAGTGCAGAAGCAGAATGGTGGTGATTTTGTTTAGAGTTCCATGGGGAACATTAGGGTGTGTTGGTTACTTGATCTAAATTGTCTCCTAGCTTGGATATCATGTAAGATTTTAACATGATATTTCCATATAATGTGCTGAGTGAAAATTGGTTGTTGTTAATTGTTCAAATCTGCCTAAAATAATCTGTTACAGCTTAGTATAAGTTGATTAGTTAAGCTTGTAATGTAATTTAGTGATTTGCCTTTATAAGTTTTTGCCATTAGTTTAGAGTGGGAGTGTTTGGTACTACTGATTGTCATAATCCGTAATTTTAGGTCCTTGTTCAGATGTCGAAATTTCATTATTCATCTAGAAAAGTTACTATTCATCAATTATTATTCACCGATCACTATTCACCATTTATTCATCATTTTTGGTGTCAGTTTGAGATTCCGAGAAGCGTTTTTCAGAAAATTTACTATTCACATGATACTATTCATTTCCGGAAAGAAAACACTATTCACGTGCATTGCTCATTTCATCGTAAATTTAGTTTATGGGTACTTAAATTCGCGTAACCAGTCAGGTTAAGCTGCCAATTCGTACATTATCATTAGGGACACTTCATACGGACTAGAAATAGTCCACATATCATCATAATAGCATTTGCATACTATTCCACTCACATGATATTCAAATTAACGTTTTTGGTATATTTAACGTTTTACGTACATTTATTTTAATTAAACGTTAATACGCGATTAATAAATATAACCAACATATCTAAAAATCCCCACAATGGTTCTGATATATTTTTAAACTCCTTACAACGTCATAAAAATTATAAAATTCATTTACCCGGTATTTTGGGAATTTATTTAATTTATAACGTAAGTTTAATATAAATTACGACGGTTTTCGTGGAAACTAAACGATAATCACCCAAACTCTCCATACTTGTACCCAACATATTTTTACAACTTTTACAACTTTATTATGTCCCGGATAACTTCGATAAAATTTATTTCTAACAAACCCGGTACCCGAAACTTACAATATACTACATTATACACCTCAAATACATCAAATGCTTAACATATACTTCAAATATTTAAGAAACTACAAAATATCTTCCTAGTATAATACCATACAAGACTTTTTACTTGAACTTGTACATGTATTCACAAAAATGACATCCAAGTAACTAGATATTTATTTTACTCCAAGACTTTAACACTTATCATTATTTTTACAAAATCAAAAAGGGCATTCTCTCTTTTCTCCTATCATAACCCACGACCAAAACAAGAAGAAGACCAAAATCCACCATTTTTCCAAGATCAAGCTATATTTAAGTTCATTTGGTGATCCTTGTTTGAGTTTTGAAGTAAAAATCCAAGGTTTCTTAGGTTTTTCTCATCCAAGCTCTATAATCTTTCAAAGTAAGTTTTCAAACTCTTTTTCATAATTTCTTCAAGTTTTTACAAGATTCATATGATATATATACTAGATCTACATGCATATGTTATTTATACCACTCCATTTTATACATATCTAACTTTTGAGCCCTAGAAATAGATTATAGTTAGATCCTTGTTAGATCCACTTGATTTATGATGTTTAGTAACCCATGACACCATAAGAAGGTGTATGGTAGGATTAGACTAGTTTTGTGGTGATTGAAAGTGGTTTGGTTGGAGTTGGAACTAGATTTGAATCCTGGAAATGGTTTTTGAAACAATATATATACCTACTGTCCATATTTTTAAAACGTGGGAAACTCAGTAGGTGATGGGTAATTTTTGACCAAATATTTAGAAAATACTTTCAAAATGAAGCCGTGGGCGAAAGAACGGATTAAAACGAGCTTATAACGAAGGAGTTATGATTTTTGCAAGTTAATTGACGAAAACTATTTTTCTTAAAATTACATGCTGTTGGACGATTTTCGACAGACAAAGAGAGGCATTAGACATAATTTAATGGAGCCGAACTATCAAAAATATATTAATACATGTTAAGACGAATCCGTGGATATAAAGAACGAGAAAAATGAACTTAAAACGACCAAGTTATACACGTTTTAAAATCGTCAAAACTATATATATAAATATAGCTACTAATAGAAATAATATAACTACGTACTAAATACTATATTTTCTAGATTTCTTGTTCAAGAGTTATATTCTTAGCTAATGAAGTACGTACGACCCAAGGCTTATTTATGCGACTACTAGACGTTATTTTAAAGTTTTCAAAACGAGGAATATAACACTAACATTTTGTATACGATATATTACGACAAGTCTCTATACTTCTAATTGGACTTATTTTTCCTAAGTATGGAAATTGCCTACTTTGCTGATAACTAATATTTTCAAGTTACGAGTGGTATAGGTATCATGTGCATGAATATTCATTACAACATTTCATGATCTAAAGTAGATCATATTCATTCATTTAGGTTGCGGCTAGTGTACGTGCCTTGTTGTCCCGATCATTTCATCTCATCGTACTATCACTTAAGGTGAGTTTTCATAGCCCCGTTTTCAATTACTTATTTGATTTCAAATCCCACGGGGGAGAATACATTGCATCAATTATTTTTGTACATGCCCAAGTATTAAATTCCATACATTGCTTAAGTTGCCTTACTACCAAGTTAAGTCCCCTTTATTATCATGGACCGTTAATTATAATGCCAAGCGAGAGTGAGTGAATAGATCTATTGAGGGTGACGCCTCCATCCGTGTTTGGGTTGCTCCAACGGAATTATGGATGCATTTCATGTCTAAACTATTTGAGTGCCTGGTAAACACTCCTTTGGGGCCAATACAATATTATGTCTAGCTTCGGGGTCATGAGCTTAAGAGACAATGTAGCAATTTTGACATTTTGTCAGTTTACTTTATACTTGTGGCTAATGTACATACGATTTAACTTACAAACCTATGGAATTCACCAACATTCGTGTTGACGTTTTAGAAATGTATTTTCAGGTTATTAAGGTAGCTCCTGCTTGCATGCATTTGGACCTTCATGGAGTCGCGGAGTCGACGCGTCTCACATATTTATATTTCCTGCACTTATGAAACGTTTGATTTGGATTGAACTTGTTTTTCATAAACTTGCAACACCTTTTTGGGACCTATGTTTTGTAAACTCTGAATATTTTAAATGAATCAAACGATGTATTTTCAAAACGACACTTTAGGTCGTTCAATGTAACTGTAACTGTGATGCTATGGCAGTCAACCCCAGGTATTCCATTCTGCTGTCATTCAGGTATTTTGGGGGTGTGACAGATTGGCATCAGAGCTAAGGTTATAGCGAACTAGGATGTATCTTGGACCCTAGACTATAACCGCATCATCATAGCATCTCATCATTTCATCATAGGTGCATATTCATTATACATGTTGTTTCATGCACACATTGTGCGAGTTATTTATACCCATACTCATATATAATTATATTGACCTTGTTCACAAGTGACATGTCTTCAGATACACAACATGTCATCCTTTCATCGGATTCCAACATTGAAGATGCCTTGTCATCTTCCACTACCATTGTACTACTAGTTGCACTTACACCGTCACTAGCACCATTGATTTGCCATAGGAACAGGGTTTTCCTATCATCCAGCCCATACATAGAATGCCGTTTGGTAGAGTATTCAGACTAAATCTTAATGGACCTATTACGATGCTTATTGCAAGAGAGATAGTATGTTTTCTTTCCTTCACTAGTAGGGCGCTTACTACTCAGGTACTACCACCATCATCAGCTACTTATTACACTATTGGTCGTCCCATAGTGCGTACTTCAGTTTTACCTCTTAGATGTCGCGAAATAGCGCGAAAAAGGGTAGTATTCCATTCACAATTATCACCATCACATCTCAGAGACCCTACACCCATATATGACAGGCCACTTAAGAGGCAACCACTATTTGACATACCATTACTATCTACCATACGTTACACCACCTTATAGGTTTGAGGTTGGTGAAAGTTTGAGAGCCTCTACTGCTTGACAACCTACTGCTCTTCAATGTTAGACGATGATCTCTAATTATTTGAGATTACCCACGAGTGTTTGGACGATACACTCTGAATAATACCACAAGCATCACAAACACAATAAGAATTGCAACAAATCGCCCAAGGGTGGCATCTATCACAAGGACTCTATATTATCTTAGATATGATCGACTCATACCTCCATAACACAATAAACCAACAAGATGCCTTGAACGGTATTATACCATCGTAATGGAACTCATCACAACTCTCCCTTCATTATCAAGTTTGATTACACCACATTCTAAGCCGATAATTACATCATTTGTCGCTCTAGCAACACTACACGGAACAAGGTGGTCACATTAGTAGATTTGACATGTAATTACAACTTTGGAAAGATGCAAGTAAGACAATAGGATTAATAAAGACGAAGATGTCTTTACGATTAGATGGTCATGCTGACCAAGATAAAAGTGACTACCCTAGTTTTCGTGTTTCGGAGATAATAACAATTCAAGTAAGTCAAAGTCTAATTAAATTTTTGTACAAACAAAAAGATTTCTTGCAAACCTTACGAAGTACAACAAATTATTGATTTTCAATGGTTGGATTAAAACTCATTTTTGTTTGAGATATTCATTTTATCAAAATACAAAATATTTCGTAGTCACATCTTTTACATAACTATATTCATTACAAACTTCAAATAAAGTCACTCCAAGATACATTTATGACCAAATTTCACAATGTTTCACTCAAATAAATGTTGTTAATTATAGAAACCATATCGCCAAGAAGGAACACGCATAACTCATGAACGAATCTCGAAAGCAACCACTATACCTACTTACTATTTGACCTTAGATGCGAAAGAAACCCCTCTACCAGAGATTGCCAATATTGATACACCATGTCTTAACACCACTACTTCAAATTACAACTTTTTCGCTCATTCTATATTATAAGACCCTCACGCTAGTATAAGTTCGTTGGATTAAAAGATCAAGGTACAATTACTCAACAAAATTTATATTCTTTTCGGAGACCGATATAGCTTAGTCGCATTGGGACAAGACCTCATTTTCATGAAAGGATATCGAGAAGTTTCACCTGACCATAAGGCATTTTGCTTGCATTCATGGAAAAACCAAACATCATTCGATGTGGTACATACTTAACTCAGATCACCCGTACAACAATTTTCATTCTTTATACATTTTAGTCATGCCTAGAGGGATTACGCATTTGAACCTGCTAACCTTACCTAGTATAAATTCTCGAATACTTCAAATCATTGGTACCAAATTTCTGCCCTATATCTTTTCACACATAGACTATCCCCTTCAGTTGATTGTAGATGCCTTAAAGACACGTTCATCTTTCACGCTCTCAATATCACTACCATATTCTCGACCACTTCATAATCATAAACCACTGCCCTGTTATGAACTAAGATGCTTACATTCTTTAAATAAGTGGATTAGTAGACTATTACCATACCAAAAGATTCACCCATGTATCCAATAAACCATTCAACGAATTTTACTTCAAGCTATTTTACTACCATACGGGGAAATTGTTTTACGGAATTATTAAAAGAAACTATTTTATTACCACCCTATAAATCGATTTTTCCGTTATTGCACCAAGTATTTACCATTATTACGCGAAACAATTTTCATGTTACTTGAAAGGAAATGACTAGAATACCATTTTTCAAAACAAAACGTTGAACACCATCTAAAACTTTTGAGAAAAATAATACTATTTTGACTAACTCAAGCATTGCATCATTAGTCCTCAATTATACATAGCCTGATCACCTATGTATAATTCAGGAAGGATTATGCCATGAAGTAAATAATTATTTTTTTTTAGTAGTATTGCTAATAACAATCTTCATGTAAAAGCGTTTTAAACAAGTAAACTCTTTTATAAATATCTCTTTCTGACAAACTTTCCCTTGGATACTTACCTCACCTGTCACTCATTTAGCCATTAAGTTGGACTTTCCATTGACTTCTTTAGGAGAGACTTTCCCTATCAAGTACTAGGATGATTACTCGATACAAGAAAAACAATAAAAGGATTACGGAACTACTAAACCTAGACTAAGAAAATTCATAATCCAACAACAATCCTAAGATACCACAATACCATCTGAATCACCATTTTTGACCAAGTTGCCAAATTTTATCATTCAAAGGTACTAGCAAGACTGAGCTATAGGATCGAACACATTGTGAAGGTACGCTAAACAACACTATAGAAATAATCCAAGCACCTAATTGAGACTGTAAAGCAATTCATTTAAACATGGCCTCATCTAAATGCAAACTTCCCTGCAGTGAGTTTACGCCAAGAATAATTGATTCGAATTATGGATATCGATATGGATTCCCCTAAAGCGTTGTGTCCTCAAGAAATTCTAGATAACCTCACCTATACATCAAGAGAGGCATCAGACCCAAGCATATCTCCCCAGCTTCATGTGGAAATAAAATGGACATTCATCAACATAGTATCAATGGACACCCTCATTTTGCCAACATGATGACAATTTCAACGATAAACCATTTCAGGACTTAAGTTGGTTGAATACCTAGGCTTGTAGTTTTGCTAGATAATCGCCAATAGGCATCTTCCAACATCAGGAACCGAACGTTAGACATCTATGCATTTATGCGAACGTTACCTATCCTACTACTTTATCCTTGTTAGTATTTTTACTTTTAAATGAAGTTGATTTCAAAATTGTGTTTATACAAATCACATACCTCGTAGAAAATAATTTTTGAATTGCCTATTTCAAACAAATACGACCCTTTCTAGTCAATATTTAGCAAAACCATTGTACAATGAGAAATATATAACCATCAAACTTCGGTAAACAGTCCTCACAACATGTTTGAAAACCGCGTCACATTTCATAACTATTGAATTTTGAATCATCCAGAAAGATATTGTTTAGTAAACCATTTGCACCATTTTCTAAATTCGTTTATTTAGAAAAAGATTTCGACCAAAAACTCAAAATCGTGAGATAAATTTTGGAGACAAATCACCATACTACATCGCTTATGCATTTAGGGCTTTGTGATTCGACAATAAGGAATATTAGAATGTGTGATGAAGGAAATTAGGAGGAACACCATAGATCGATTACAAACGTCAGTAATGGAGACCAAGCACAATAGGCAAAGAAAGACACATGTCTTAGCACCCATTAGACCAAAACACAAGGAATCAAAGTGGTACCCATATTCTATCTTCTTCGTATAACGCCCTTCTCGAAAAGTATAACGTTGTAGAATTAGTCACCAGATTCATTGTAACCGTTTCAATTATTCCTGATAAAGGTGATCGAATCACCTCAGACTTCTAGCAATCGTTTTAAGATTTCCTTCGGAACCCAATTCAGATGTAAACACCTCCTATCATCCTCAGACCAATGGTCAGATCGAGAGGACAATTCAGACATAGGAAGGATATGCTCAGAGAGTGAGCGATTGACTCTAGAAATGGTTAGACTAACCATTTATCATAAATCAGATTCATTGCAACAATAGTTATCGCACGAGCGTAGAGACTGCACCATTTGAGGCACTCTATGGTCGAAGTAGCAATTACTCATTTACAGACCGAAATTGGAAAGTAAAATTCACTGGTCTAGAACTAAACTATGGAACAACAATGGAAATTTCACAAGTCAAGAACCAGTTACAAGCAATGAGAAAGTTGCAGAAGTTAGGTTGGTGCATGACGCACATCATGCGGATTGAGTATCCCTGAACAACAAACCATCTAGATTCAAGTGGGAGAACGAACTAAGTTGAAAGCTTTGCCTTGGAGAGGCATGAGACAATTTTGGATAACACAAGAAATTGAACCTCTAGTATTTTTGGACCATTTAAGATTCATTTTAGAATCAACCAACTGACATACAAATTTGAGTTCTGGCAGAGTTCAGCAACATATATTACTAATATCACATTGTAAAATTCAAGAAGTGTTGACCATCTATTCACGGACCGAACTCGGAAAAAGCCAAACTCACTATTCTTGTAAGCACTCATGAAATAACAAGGAATTTCCTGCAAATCAAGAATCAGTTACAAGTCGATAAGTTGTAAACCTTTATAATTTCAAGTTGATGGTAGGGTCACGTTAAAAGTTCTGCCTAGGAAAGGCATGATACCATTCAGAAAAATCCGGGAAGTTAAACTCGATGTACACTGGACCATTTAATATTTCAGACAGAGTAGGCCAATAACCCTCAGACTTGAGCCTTGTTGGAAAGTAGCAAGATTACACAAACTTGTTTCACAATTTCAAATCCCGAGAAACGACTTTCCGATTAGTGACTTATGATTCCATTGAAAGGAATCCAACCCATTGACAAACCTAAACCTGGTAGGAGAACCAGTAGAAATCATGGACCGTGAGGTCGAACGGTCGAAGCAAAGTCGAATTCCTATCGTGAAAGTTCACTGGACTTCCCGAAGAGGTCACGAATTTACTTGGGAACGGGAAGACCAAATGCAACTCAAGTATCCACGTCTTTTTACCGAATATACTCCAGAGACCAACCAAAACTGAATTCGGGACGAAGTTCCTTTTAGAGGGGAAGACTGTCACAATTTGTAATTTCAGGTCCTTGTTCAGATGTCAAAATTTCATTATTCATCTCGGAAGTTACTATTCATCAATTACTATTCACCAATCACTATTCATCATTTTTGGTGTCAGTTTGAGATTCCAAGAAGCGTTCAGAAAATTTACTATTCCCATAATACTATTCATTTCCGGAAAGAAAACACTATTCACGTGCATTGCTCATTTCATCGTAAATTTAGTTTATAGGTACTTAAATTCGCATAACCGGTCAGGTTAAGCTGCCAATTCATACATTATCATTAGGGACACTTCATACGGACTAGAAATAGTCCACATATCATCATAATAGCATTTGCATACTATTCCACTCGCAGGATATTCAAATTAACGTTTTTGGTATATTTAACGTTTTACGTACATTTATTTTAATTAAACGTTAATACGCGATTAATAAATATAACCAACATATCTAAAAGTCCCCACAATGGTTCCGATATATTTTTAAACTGCATACAACGTCATAAAAATTATAAAATTCATTTACCCGGTATTTTGGGAATTTATTTAATTTATAACGTAAGTTTAATATAAATTACGACGGTTTTCGTGAAAACTAAACGATAATCACCCAAACTCTCCATACTTGTACCCAACATATTTTTACAACTTTTACAACTTTATTATGTCCCGGATAACTTCGATAAAATTTATTTCTAACAAACCCGGTACCCGAAACTTACAATATACTACATTATACACCTCAAATACATCAAATGCTTAACATATACTTCAAATATTTAAGAAACTACAAAATATCTTCCTAGTATAATACCATACAAGACTTTTTACTTGAACTTGTACATGTATTCACAAAAATGCCATCCAAGTAACTAGATATTTATTTTACTCCAAGACTTTAACACTTGTCATTATTTTTACAAAATCAAAAAGGGCATTCTCTCTTTTCTCCTATCATAACCCATGACCCAAAACAAGAACAAGACCAAATCCACCATTTTTCCAAGATCAAGCTATATTTAAGTTCATTTGGTGATCCTTGTTTGAGTTTTGAAGTAAAAATCCAAGGTTTCTTAGGTTTTTCTCATCCAAGCTCTATAATCTTTCAAAGTAAGTTGTCAAACTCTTTTTCATAATTTTTTCAAGTTTTTACAAGATTCATATGATATATATACTAGATCTACATGCATATGTTATTTATACCACTCCATTTTATATATATCTAACTTTTTAGCCCTAGAAATAGATTATAGTTAGATCCTTGTTAGATCCACTTGATTTATGATGGTTAGGAACCCATGACACCCTAAGAAGGTGTATGGTAGGATTAGACTAGTTTTGTGGTGATTGAAAGTGGTTTGGTTGGAGTTGGAACTAGATTTGAACCCTAGAAATGGTTTTTGAAACAATATATATACCTACTGTCTATATTTTTAAAACGTTGGAAACTCAGTAGGCGATGGGTAATTTTGACCAAAGATTTAGAAAATAATTTCAAAAACGAATCCGTGGGCGAAAGAACGGATTAAAACGAGCTTATAACGAAGGAGTTATGATTTTTGCAAGTTAATTGACGAAAACTATTTTTCTTAAAATTACATGCTGTTGGACGATTTTCGACGGACAAAGAGAGGCGTTAGACATAATTTAATGGAGCCGAACTATCAAAAATATATTAATACATGTTAAGACGAATCCGTGGATATAAAGAACGAGGAAAATGAACTTAAAACGACCAAGTTATACACGTTTTAAAATCGTCAAAACTATATATATATAAATATAGCTACTAATAGAAATAATATAACTACGTACTAAATACTATATTTTCTAGATTTCTTGTTCAAGAGTTATATTCTTAACTAATGAAGTACGTACGACCCAAGGCTTATTTATGCGACTACTAGACGTTATTTTAAAGTTTTCAAAACGAGGAACATAACACTAACATTTTGTATACGATATATTACGACAAGTTTCTATACTTCTAATTGGACTTATTTTTCCTAAGTATGGAAATTGCCTACTTTGCCGATAACTAATATTTTCAAGTTACGAGTGGTATAGGTATCATGTTCATGAATATTCATTACAACATTTCATGATCTAAAGTAGATCATATTCATTCATTTAGGTTGCGGCTAGTGTACGTGCCTTGTTGTCCCAATCATTTCATCTCATCGTACTATCACTTAAGGTGAGTTTTCATAGCCCTTTTTTCAATTACTTATTTGATTTCAAATCCCACGGGGGAGAATACATTGCATCAATTATTTTTGTACATGCCCAAGTATTAAATTCCATACATTGCTTAAGTTGCCTAACTATCAAGTTAAGTCCCCTTTATTATCATGGACCGTTAATAATGCCAAGCGAGAGTTAGTGAATAGATCTATTGAGGGTGACGCCTCCATCCGTGTTTGGGTTGCTCCAACGGAATTACGGATGCATTTCATGTCTAAACTATTTGAGTGCCTGGTAAACACTCCTTTGGGGCCAATACAATATTATGTCTAGCTTCGGGCTCATGAGCTTATGAGACAATGTAGCAATTTTGACATTTTGTCAGTTTACTTTATACTTGTGGCTAATGTACATACGATTTAACTTACAAACCTATGGAATTCACCAACATTCGTGTTGACGTTTTAGCAATGTATTTTCAGGTTATTAAGGTAGCTCCTGCTTGCATGCATTTGGACCTTCATGAAGTCACGGAGTCGACGCGTCTCACATATTTATATTTCCTGCACTTATGAAACGTTTGATTTGGATTGAACTTGTTTTTCATAAACTTGCAACACCTTTTTGGGACCTATGTTTTGTAAACTCTGAATATTTTAAATGAATCAAACGATGTATTTTCAAAACGACACTTTAGGTCGTTCAATGTAACTGTAACTGTGATGCTATGGCAGTCAACCCCAGGTATTCCGTTCCGCTGCCATTTAGGTATTTTGGGGGTGTGACACTGATTTTGTTGGATTAGGGTTGTTATCTTAGGTTCTAATCTGATTAGACATCTCATTTAGGTCATGTGTAGCTCAGTCAATTTCTCATATTGGTAGTTTTTAGTTTAGAGGTCAAAAATCTCCTTCACTACACCTTATTGCTTAACTGTTAGTAAAGTGGAATTGCATAACCTTTAGTTTGGTTTAAATCTTGTTGAACCTGTTGAAATCAATCATATTCTACACTCACACAACTATTCTCAGTAAGATTTATTCACTAAAAACTCACCAAAGTCAAGTTTGTTCAAAAAACTATAAGTCAAAATTATAAATAGGACAGAATTCAGTTGTATGCATAAGGTTTAAATCTGGGTGAAATTGATTGAGGTTTGATGTTTTGTGAACCTTTCCAGCTTGTGTAGTCGTAACAAAAAGAATTTTGAGGTTTGGAGATCGTTTGGTTATAGGAAATCAGGGTGGAAGTTGGCTGTTCGCAAGGAAACTTCCCCTGAACCCAGGTTTTTGTTAAAGTTAGAATAGCAAGAAATTGACCCATTATAGGTGTTAGAATGTTTTCTTTGATAATTTAGGAAGGCACCCAGGTAGTAAGTAAGAAGGAGGAGTTTGTTAGATCTTAACTGCTTATCTCAATGCTTGTGTTGAGCCATCTTGTACCCATTGCTGCTACTATTTTCATTTGGCTTCATAATATGAGTTAGTAGGATTGTTTTCCCTTGATATTTGTTGTTGTTTGTCTCGTTGTTGTTAGCAGCTATAATTCTAGTAAACTATTGGCTTCTGCCCTTGTTAAGCTTATTGGCTTATTGAGCCATTTGCTTGTGTTTTTTTTTATATAATCTGCTGCTACTCGCTTGTATTCTTGATGATGTTCTTGTCAATTTAATTTGTTCTAGTTATGGTACTACTTTTTCTTTCTATATCGTTATTATTGGAGAGTTGGTTATTGAGATAACTTGTGTTGTTGTAAAAAGTTTGTGAACAATTTTTGAAAAAAAAAAAAAAAAAGAGCTTGAAATCTTAATCTTTTTGATTTTGTAATCTGGGTTTGTAAAAGTGGCAATGAATTGGTATCTGTGTTTGCGTAAGTAAACTAGATTGAAAAAGAAAAATAAAATAAATCTTGCGTTAAAAAAGAGTAAGGCCTGGGATTCGAACCCAGGACCTCACCCCTCACACAACACAACACCACTTGCCCTTGGGTCCTTTTTCATTAATAGTTTACAAAATTTAATAAGTAACCTTTCTTGTTTGATTAAAGCCTTTTATGCTTATCAGCTTTTTGAGCTTATTTCTGGCTTATCATTGTACTGTGTCCCTCCTTTTTATATTTTTCCTAGATTCTGATTCACTTGTAGAATTTTTCTAAAAAAGTCCAATATTTTTAGCCTTTGTAATTTATTTATTAGAATTTAATTCGTGTTAATTAATTTTTAAATCGTAATAAATAGAGTTTAATTCAAAAAATTAATTTTCTTTTTTTTTCAAAAATTTTTTTTTGTCATGTAGTACGTTAGAAAATTAATTAGAAAACCGTAGGACCTTCGTAGCTTAAAATTCACATTTTATTTTGCGCACTCGCGTAATTTTTAAATAAACGTCACGTTTTTAATTAAGTTTACGTGTTAGGATTCCCGATACCTAATTATGTTTTCCCGTAGTGTTTTAGGTTTTTCCTAGTTAGTTAGTTGCCTTAGGTTAATTTATTTTCACTTTCGTTAGTTAATTTTTTCAAATTCGTTAATTTAACGTATCGTAAAACCAAATAACCTTTCCAATGATACAAGATTTTAATCCCAATCTCATTCGAAGCTTTCCATTCACACCTCGTTGGGGTACGACCCGGGAAATCACTTCCCGGTCTTACAATTTGAATATCACTTTCACAAGTTTTGCGAGATAATCGTTTTCCTAAACGGTTTACTCGTATTACTTCACGTCTATTTGTCTCACGATAAATTAGACCTCATGTTTATTGATATTTTGATAAATTATTGTTTGCACACACCAAAACACAACGAATCACACATCAACATCTTCACCCTCAGCATCTTTGAGTATCCCCTTTTCTGGATCCATTGGTGTACTTGCAACCTTTGAATCTGCAAACCCAAACTTCCTTAGGATCTCTGCTACATACTTATCTTGGCTGATAAATATGCCTTCATTTGACTGTTTCACTTGGAGACCCAGATAGAAAGAAAGTTCCCCCATGGAACTCATTTCAAACTTATTATGCATAAGTTTTTCAAACTCCACACACAACTCCTGGTTTGTGGATCCAAAGATAATGTCATCAACGTAAATCTGCACCAGCAAGATGTCTTTCTTGGTTCTTTTGATGAACAAAGTTGGATCAATCTTGCCTCTTTGAAATCAATTTTCCAATAAATAGAAAGCCAATGTTTCATACCATGCCCTAGGAGCTTGGTGTAGACCATAAAGAGCCTTGGTAACCTTGTACACCTTGTCGGGATATTCTGCATCAATGAAGCCTGGAGGTTGAGAAACATACACCTCTTCTTCAATAGTACCATATAAAAAGGCACTTTTGACATCCATTTGGTAAACAGTGAAGCCTATGAAAGAAGCATAGGCCAAGAATAGCCTAATTGCTTCAATTCTTGCAACAGGAGCAAAAACTTCTTCATAATCCACTCCTTCTTCTTGAGTATACCCTTGGGCCACCAATATTGCTTTGTTTTTTTGTCACTATTCCCCTTTCATCTTTCTTATTTCTGAATACCCATTTGGTTCCAATTGCCCTGTAACCTTTGGGCAAATCAACAAGTATCCAAACCTTCTGAAGTTTGAATTGAAGTAGCTCTTCTTGCATTGCTTCAACCCAGCTTGAATCATCTAAGGCCTTTGTAATGTTTTTGGGTTCAACCTGTGAGAGAAAGCATGAAAACAGGCATATGTGGGCAACTTCATGGTTCTTTTCTTCATAGATAGCTAAGACAAACCCATCTTGGTCTGAAGATAAGACTTGAGTTCTTGTTTTAACACCAGAATCAATGCTGCCAATCACATTATCAATGGAGTGATCTTTGAGAATTCTTGTGTTGTGTGTTGTAGGAACATCATAGGTAATTGGAAGATTTCCAATCCCTACATCTTCTGGTAAGGAATCATCTGATAGAACATTTAATGGTTCAGCAGGACCAACTTGTGAACTGGCAGTACCATCTGTTGAACTGGCAGTACCATTTGGTGAATTGGCAGTACCATTTTCATTTGCAGAATTTCCTTGATTCCCTTGACCTTGAGTTCCATGATCATCTCCAACACCTTCATTTGTTGTATTAGAAGGCTCTCCATGACTTGAAGATGAATCCAATCCATTCCAAATTGGCATTAAGATGTAATCTTGATCTTCATTTGTTTCAACATTGTCTTCAAAACCTGCATTATCGTTAGTATTTGTACCTGTGACAGGCACATAATTCATAGATTCTGAAAGCTTATCAATGTCAAAACACCAATCTGGTCCAATGCCTGCAACATTAGGTATTTTCTCTTGAAACTCTATGTGCAGATTTTCTTCCACTAACCTAGTGCAACTATTATACACCCTATAGGCCTTACTTTGCAAAGAATACCCTATCATGTAGCCTTCATCAGCTTTTCCTTCAAACTTTCCTAGATGATCTTTGGTATTGAGAAT
>JARVZY010002404.1:0-86000 GCA_030686995.1 Artemisia argyi | reverse complement strand
CAAGTATACTCGTCCGGTGTAATAAAGGTGGGTAAGTCGAGATCGTCCCAAGGGATTTGGTGGTTTTAGTAATAAGAAAAACGTTTGTTAAATAAAGGTTGTCAATCCAAATTTATGTAAAATCTTAATTTAAAAGAAACTCAATAAAAACTAAACATATACTTGTGTATAATTCCTTGATTGGTAATTGGGAGTATCGTAACAATTTGAGTACGAAGTTTGGTGTAAACTTGTTATGATGCGCAACTAAAAATGAGTAGTTATACAATCTATGATGTATGTCATGTTTTCACTACTACTAAGAATTCTCTCACTTAAATGACTCCTTTCGGACATATCAAATTAGTATGACAATCCTATAAACACATGGTTGTTTAGAAAATCAATTCTTTTCTTATGAATTCCTACGAATCCTTTCGGTCCTTTTTCGTGATCAAATCGTCTCAAATCTATTTTAATAAGTAAATAAGATGGTTGTCAAGCATCCTATTCTATACTAATTTGGTGCATTAATATTTTGGAATAAAAACAAGTTGAAAATCCTTTCGGAACTATTTTTCAAGAAATTGTTTTTACCGACAAATTAAGCAAGAAAAGATGTTATATCAACAACCTCATAAAATAGATATGTTTTCATGCATCACCTTTTTCATAAAATAATACTCCATTAACCAATCACATCATATACACAAATATATCACAAATTACTCCATAGCAATCATATTAAAACACAAGTAAATAAGAAAACTTTCATAAAACTTAAAGTAACAATTGTTCATTATAAGTATCAAGGTGTACCTAGTCTTGAGAATTACAATGAGTAAACTTGTGGAACTATAGCAACCACACTCCTCCAGTTGCTCACTAACGTAAGTAAACAACTCCACACTCGAACCAATGCTGAGACTCTAACTCAACACGTTCTAGACGTTGTTACAACACTTAGTAAACTTTCAGGCAATATAAGATAAACTAACAAGATTTGGTGTAATACTAAGTTAGATAATGGTGGTACAAGTAACTCTAGGCCCTAAGTGCTCATTATATAGCTTAATGACACTTATCCTTCAAGTAAAAATGTCCATCATCAGCAAATAAGCAGAAATGATCAGCCTCACATGATTATGGGGAGTAAATTCTCCAATAAATGCAAAACTTGTAACTTCAGTTATCCCCATCCGATCGGCTTCTCGCCATCCAATCGGATGGTCAATCTTGGCACGTTTCCAACCGATCCGGTTGCGGGTTGCAACCGATCGGTTGGATTTAGTCTGAACATGTTTCTATGTATTTTCTTCGTCGTTTTACGTTGCATGCAATATTTTTCTTCGTGGCATGACTTTGTCCATTAGAACTTGATAATTTCGTGTAGTAAACTTGTCTTTATCAAATCCTTTTGTCCATGCAACGTTTCTTTCTTCCTTGATCCTCTTGAAACTCTCCAAAAATGCATGCCCACTTCATTTCTTCATCTTTTAATCATTTTTACCTGCTTTTGGCTATATTTGCATGTATAAATACTTTTCCACGATTAAGTAACAATTATATACAAATATGACCAATTTCCACTCATAAATCAAACAATAACATGACTAAAAATATGTTAATTTTGAGCGTTGTCAGTTACGTAGTTATAGAAAATGGACATATTAACGTCACATATCCGTGACAAGCACAAAAGTCATAAAATAAATAATATGGCCCACTTGGACTCAAGTGACCACAATCCCGTATAACTCGAAAATTTCCTCGTTTTATTTTCCAAAAAGTATTTCATTTAATATAATTATTTAACGTTAATTATGTCGGTATTTATAATCGTTTAATCATAATCACGTTCCCGACATTTATTACACTACTTTTATAGTATAATATATATCATTGCATTATTATAATATACTCGTGATCGTTTTATTATTAATATACGCACTTGTATAAATATATACACGTTTTCACGTTTATATATTTATATAAACGTTTATATTATTAATAATATTATTAGGAGTGTTTATTATTAATTTTGATTATAATTTATATCGAGTTATATAAGATGGTCACATGTCCGAGTCATCACCCTCGGCTCATTGTCCAAGTCCAAATGTCACGGCGTTTTGTCAAAATCAACCGTTGACTACAGAGTCAACGTGACTTCGACACGCACAACTAAAGTCCAAGTAATAATGATAACCAATCTCAACCAAGTAATCCATCTCCGTCCAACAATTCCCATATCACATGCTACAACAATAGGGTCCGACTACGGCACCCGACTAACCTATCTCCATCAATCTAATTCACCGTCTCCAAACCGGTTCCAATTACCATTCGACAACAACTCCTCAATCATCAAAATAAGTCCATTTTCGAGACTCCAAAGGTCTCGACCCAACCAAGTACATCGGCCGAAAACCAAATATCACAACAACAAAAATAATAACAATATGAACACAACAAGGAAAATCACCACATTACATGTAATCCGGGTTAGTTTACCAAGCCAAAACCCGAGCTGGGAGACCCATTTAGGTCTCGGCAAGACCATGAGTCACAAGGACTCGAATCCAAGACTAATTTGGGCTCGGCTTAAGCTCACTCGAGCCTACACAAATCTGCCAACCGGACCCCGTGGTTCGCGACAACAACAAATATCCACAACAAGCATCAAATCGATTCCTAATCGAGTCAAAAATCAAACCAACGGACCAAGGGGTCACGTTGAGCTCCCAAACGAGCCATAATCCACAATACCGAGACTACAAGGTCTCGGCTAAGCTCCATCGAGCCACAAAACGAAACCAAACACATCCAAGCTATCAAATCCGAGCACCAAACGCATGAAAGTCGACTCCCACGGATACCAAACCTCACATTTAATCCATTTTATCAAAAACCTAATTGAGTTCTTATGTTTTTAACCATAAACCCGAAAGAAACAATAAATTCGTGACCCTTGGTCGCGTTTTCCACCAAAATACGAGTTAAAAACTCGTCTCACATTCGATTTCTAAAACCAAGACGCGATAAACTTTGAAAATAAGAAAGATGGTGGCGGTTTTTATGATTAAACGAGGTGAAAAAGTGATATTTAGGGCGCGTGTTTGAGTGGATCTTGTAGAGGAAGAAAAGGGGAGTCGATTGGTGGTGGTGGTGTTGATGGTGGAGCGGCGGTGTGACTGTGGTGGCCGGATTATGGGGGCGGCAACTAGGGTATTAGTGAGAGGGAGATGATGAGATTTAGAGAGAGAGAGGGAGAGTAATATGAGTGGTGTTGTTTGTGTTTGTATTTGTGTCGTGTTTTTGTGCCAGGGAAAAGACCACAAGGACGATTTTTGTATTACCCTCAAAAAGAAAAAGAAAAATGATAATAATAATAATAATAATAATAATAATAATAATAATAATAATAATAATAATAATAATAATAATAATATCGGTAGTGTGGGTGAGGTAACTAGGTGTAGAAGACACAGACCAAAACCCAAAACTTATTTAAAATATACCAACTCTCTCGAACCGAGCTCATTCTCAAAATTATGAAATACCACAATACGTTCCAAAAAAATATAAACCGAACCAATCATTCACAATATTTAAAATTTTGTTAGGTTATCCTAGTGCCGGAGTCAACGTAGTGCCTAATAGATATCTCAAAATAAATCACCACAAATATTCCAAACCAAAACAATAATTCAAAAATCAAATTCCATAAATACCATGAAATTCAAAATCACGGTTCAACGTTTACAAATTCCTCACGAATAACTTTCAAATATTCAAAAATCGTTAAATTTAAAGTAATGCGGGTTTTTAAATAGTTCCCTAATTTGCCAGTTGTCACATCCTCCCAGCCTCAGAAGAAACCCGTCCCGGGTTTCTCTCGAAACAATCCATCTACGAAGTGAAAAGCTTTGGATATCTCTTTCGAAACTCATCCTCACGTTCCCACGTAAATTCCGGTCCATGACGGGAATTGCAACGAACTTTGATGAGTGGAATACGACTGCACTTGAGTCGCTTAATCTCTCGATCCAAAATCTCAATAGGCTCTTCCACAAAGTTCAAATTCCCATCAACATGAATATCCTTTATCGGTATAACCGGTGTCTCATCAGAAAGGCACTTCTTCAAATTACTCACATGAAATACATCGTGAAATTTTATTCAATTCCAGTGGTAGCTGCAACCGATAAGCTACGGGCCCAATTCTCTCCAGAATGAGAAATGGTCCAATGTAGCAGGGGTTGAGTTTCCCACGTTTCCCGAAACGTATCACACCTTTCCAAGGCGAGACTTTCAGCATCACTTTGTCTCCAACCTGGAATTCAAGGGGTTTATGTCTCTAATCAGCATAACTTTTCTGCCTATCTCTAGCTGCTTGTAACCGATCACGAATTTGAGTCACTTTCTCAGTAGTCTCCAATATAAGCTCAGAGCCTGTGAGTTGGCTATCTCTAACTTCAGCCCAACCAATCGGCGAACGGCATTTAGGACCATATAAAGCTTCGAATGGTGCACCTTTAAGGATTGTGTGGTAGCTATTGTTATAGGAGAATTCCGCAAGAGGTAGATACTTCTCCCAGCCTTTACCAAAGTCTATTATACATGCACGAAGCATATCCTCCAAAGTCTGAATAGTTCTCTCACTTTGACCGTCGGTTTGGGGATGATATGTAGTACTCATATCAAGTCTCGTCCCCAAAGCGGTTTGAAGTGATCGCCACAAAGCTGACGTGAAACGGCTGTCGCGATCAGAAATAATCGATATCGGAACTCCATGACGAGAAATAATTTCTTTCATATACAACCTCGCAAGTTTGTCTACACTATCATCTTCACTAATCGCCCGGAAATGAGCAAACTTAGTCAATCGATCCACAATTACCCAGATAGTGTCACAACCGCTAGCTGTCTTCGGTAATTTGGTAATAAAGTCCATCGTAATCCGCTCCCACTTCCAAACCGGAAGTTCTGGCTGCGTCAATAGTCCTGACGGTCTTTGATGTTCGGCCTTAACCTTCGAACATGTCAAGCACTTGCTAACGTACAATGCTATATCTGCCTTCATGTTTGGCCACCAATATAACTTCTTCAGATCTTGGTACATCTTATCAGACCCAGGATGAATAGAGTACCTTGACTTATGCGACTCATGCATAATCAACTCTCGAATTCCTCTATACAATGGTAGCCAACTGCGGTCTCCAAAACATAATATTCCATCAGAATGCTTAACAAATCCCTTATCATTTTCTGCCATCCCAAATATATTCTCAGCAAGTCAGCTTTCTGCTTTCAACTCTTCCGTTTGAGCTTCTAATATTTGAGATGGTAACGGTGATACGATAGTCATTCCTAATGACCTAACTCGTAATGGTGGTATTCTCTCCTGTCGACTAAGAGCATTAGCAACGACGTTTGCTTTACCAGGATGATAGCGAATTTCACAATCATAATCGCTTAGCAACTCAATCCAGCGTCGCTGTCTCATGTTGAGCTCTTTCTGATTTAGGATGTGTTGTAGACTTTTTTTATCAGTGAATACAACACACTTGGTTCCATACAAATAATGTCTCCATATCCTTAAGGCAAAAACCACAGCACCTAACTCCAAATCATGGGTGGTGTAGTTCTTCTCGTGCTTCTTGAGCTGTCGGGAAGCATAAGCTATCACTTTCTCTCGTTGCATCAACACAGCTCCTAAACCTTTATGAGAAGTGTCACAGTAAACAACAAAGTCTTCGCTACCTTCAGGCAACGCCAAGATAGGAGCACTACACAACATCTCCTTAAGTAATTGAAACGCTTCATCTTCCTTATCTCCCCATTCGTATTTAACATTCTTTTGAGTCAATTTGGTCAACGGCTTTGCTATCTTCAAAAATCCCTCAATGAATCTTCGGTAGTAACCGGCTAAACCCAAAAATTGACGAACTTCAGTTGGGTTCGTCGGTGCAGCCCTATCTTTAATAGCTTCAATCTTAGCGGGGTCTACATGAACTCCTTGTCTATCAATCACATGACCAAAAAATTGTACCGTCGGAATCCAAAGTTCACATTTGGAGAACTTAGCATACAGCTTTTCCCTCCTGAGCAATTCTAAGATGAGCCTTAGATGCTCCTCATGCTCTTTCTCACTCTTCGAGTAGATTAGAATATCGTCGATGAACACGATCACAAACTTGTCTAAGTAAGGCTTACATACCCAATTCATGAGATCCATGAATACCGTCGGTGCGTTAGTCAACCCAAACGGCATCACTTGGAACTCGTAATGCCCGTAGCGGGTTCTGAAAGCTGTTTTTGGAATATCTTCCATGCGAACCCTAAGTTGATGATACCCCGATCTCACATCGATCTTCGAATACACATTCGATCCTTGAAGCTGATCGAACAAGTCGTCGATCCTCGGTAAAGGGTATCTATTCTTCACTGTTAACTTGTTCAGCTCTCGGTAATCAATACACATACGAAACGATCCATCCTTCTTCTTCACAAATAGAACTGGGGCTCCCCAAAGTGAAGAACTTGCTTGTATGAATCCCTTTTCGGCTAACTCCGCTAATTGTTTCGACAACTCTTCCAGTTCAGTAGGTGCAAGTCGATAAGGTGCCCGTGCCACGGGTGCAGCACCAGGTATCAACTCAATCTGAAACTCTACTTGTCTAGTAGGCGGGATTCCCGGTAAATCATCGAGAAATACATCCAGAAAATCACGAACTATAGGCACATCTCCAATGCACTTTTCTTTCTTCTCCTTCCCTCCTTTCTCAAAGATTTGAGCTAAGAAAAGGAAACATCCTTATTTTAGTAGCTTCGGTAACTTAGTGCAGGAAATGACCACTAATCTAGATGGGCTCCTCAAACCTTTTCGATCTCCTTGTATATTTAAAATCTCCTTGCCGTAAGGCACATGCACGATTTTCTCATCACAAAGTATATGAGCACGATACTTCGACAACCAATCCATACCAATGATGACATCAAAACTTCCTAACGTGACGGGTTGAAGATCTATGTTGAAAGGGTGATTCAGGAAATTCAACGTGCAACCGTGAATGATAGTCTTAATCCTTTCTATGTTTCCGTTAGCTAACTCTACATCATAAGCAATTCCTAAGGCCATCGGGGGTTTCTCTAGTAAGGATGCAAAAGTAGTGGACACAAAACTTCTATCGGCACCAGTATCAAATAGTATGGAAGCATAACGATTATTGAGAAGGAACGTACCAGTAACGACGTTCGGGTCTTCTCCTCTCCCGTTCCCAAGTGCATACACTCTCCCATGAGCAGCTCCTGCTTCCACACGTTGGTCCTCGTTGTCATGACGTCCACGGTTTCCTCCAGCTCCACGGTTTCCATGATTGTACCCGTTACCACCCGATCCTTGATTTCCTCGGTTCCACGATTCCCTACACTCGTTCCTATATTGTCCCTTTTTTCCACATCCAAAAGAAGTAACATTCGCCTTAATCATAGCTTCAGGATTAGCTTGAACCATAGCAAGTGGTCGAGCTCTATAGTCCTTAGCTATATGCCCCATTTTTGAGCAATTCTTACACACCACATTACATCGTCCAGAATGATTTTTTTAGCAACGACCACACTTGGGTGCATCACCATTTTGGTTCTTCTTATTTCCATCTCCAATAGCATAAGCCTTAGCAACAGCTTGTCGCTTGTTTCGGTGATCATTACCCTTAAAGTGATGGTCTCTCTTTCTTTTCCAATTCTTATCCTTATTAGCTCCTTCCAATTCCAACGAATCCATCAATTGTTGAGCGATCGTGATAGCCTCATGAATATTTGCAGGCCTAGCAGCAATCACATCGTTCCTTGTAGCCACAGGCAACCCATCAGTATACCGCTCAATCTTTTGAGTCCCAGTCTTAACCATATCTGGGCAAAGCAAAGCTAACTCCTAGTAACGACGATTGTTCGCCATATTGGTACCCTTCACCTTGTGATTCCAGAACTCAATCTCCAGCTTCTTAACTTCATTCCTTGGGCAGTAAGTCTGAATCAGCAAAGACTTAAATTGCTCCCAAGTCATGGCATAGGCCACTTCACTCCCAACCAAATTTCAGTAATTGTTCCACCAAGTTAATGCTTCATCCTTGAAAGTAAAAGAAGCAAACTTTACCTTGGCATTCTCCGCACAATTGCTGACATTGAACACTGACTCAGTTTTCTCTATCCACCTAACCAAGTAGACCACTCCTTCAGTCCCACCAAACTCAATGGGTCTACAGATTCGAAACTCCTTGTAGTTACATCCATTAGTATGAACAGGTGGAAAAGTTCCAGCAGAGTTGTTGGAATGATTCGACTTAGCTAGTAGCTCAGCAACTCGTTGCTCCACAGGTTGATTGATCATGGCTTGATTCACAGTAGGTGCGTTCGGTGGGACATGATCATTGTCTCCCTGAACATCAACATTGTGATTCCTGTTGTTGCAATTGGTGGTGTCCAGGTTGTCAGGAGTAGGGGTTTCAACATTTCGAGTAGGACGGCGTCCTCGGCGACCAGGGGTAGTCGCAACAGTTTTAGTTCGGGTAGCTCTGACAGGGTTTCATCGTACAACCATTGATCTGAAACATCATACAAGGTTCGTAAGTCTCCGATAGCACTTATCATACGCTCAACAAGAATTGAATAAATGAAGCCAAGGCATGGGAAGAATATCAACATACACCACAAGACAACAATAAGGCGAATATGAACTCAATTTCCATGACATCAAAAACCACATAACATCATATAATAATAACCATCATCCATACAAATAGCGGTCAAAACATCGTTCCAACTACAAAAGACATAAGAGATACTAATCATTCCAAGCGAGACGAATAACCAACGGGAATACATCAAAATAAGATAACTAGCTTTTCTAACCGAACACTCCTCGGTGTAGAAAGCAACATGACAACATAATCCAACTATCTAACCACTATGCTGGCGTAGGCTCCTCAACTCCTGCCTCAAACCATCCAGCTCTCTCCACAATGATCCCAACTCCACACTATGAGTATCGCTATCTCTCTTGAGGTCTGCTACCTCCTTCTACAACTCGGTGTTTCTCTGCCACAGCTTGCGATCTGCCTCGCGAGCTGTGATGAAACCTCTCTGTAAGCTCTCAATCTGCTCATGAATCTCCAGCATACCTCTCCTCATCGATGTCGTCCTGCCCACGACAGTAGTCATATCTACTCTCAACACTGTAATAAACTCTCCAATAACCATCTCAAGTCGGTCAGACAACCGCGAGATCCTCTCGCCCTGTGCAGTTGTGAAATTTCAAAATTTTCATGTCACAAATTTTAATATTCTTATTATTTAACTATTCTATTTTTTTTAAATAATTAACTTCGTCGAAAGTTATCTGCGTACGTCATGACACGTTCAATTAATTTAACCACAACTAGACTATGTCCATTCTACACTTTCTATGCACCATTGTTTCCTTACAATCCTATTTTAAAAGTCAATTTTCAATTTTTCCATTTATACGTAAACCTTGCACCTTTTAAGTTTTACGCGATTTAAATTTACGTTTTATGGTTTTAACAACATGGACCAACCCTAGACTATGATGATTTTATATATTTTATGCATTTTAACCTATTTTCATGATTACAAGTGAGTTTTATACTTTTCGTTTCATTTTTATAGTTTACATCACTTTTATCAAGAACCGGTTTCACCAAACGCGTTTTTAACTCACGGGTTCGGTTTTAACGATGTTTAAACCCTCCAAAGAATTTACCACTCATCTAAATTACTAAAATACATTGTGAAAACAAGTTTTAATATATTTGAAAGTTTTATAAATTATTACTACCCGGTATTATGTTACGCGTCTTAAAAACTTCACGTTTTAAATTATCGGGTTCAAAACTACACCCTATAACCAAATCTATGCAAAATAAATCATCCACATCCCCACTATCTCAAAACCCATGAAATTCTTATCATTTTATTGAGTCATGATGTGTTGTCAAAGGTTTGCTAACATATAAGTACACTTGTCTATCTCATTTGCATGTATTGTTTTTATAAAACACCAAGATCTCTTTCTATCCTCATTTTTATCACCACTTCACCAATTTTATTGTTTTCTCCACCCTTAGAACGACCCATATCATCCCTCCATCACCATCATCTTAATTTTCTAGTTACATTGGTGCAAGATCTTGAAGGCCTAGTATTGTTCTTGGTTTATTACACTCAAACAACACATAAATCTCATCATTATCAACATCAATTTTTTTTCTTGGATTCAAGGGTTTTATTTGGTGATTTTCTAATGACTCCAAGATGATTTTGTTGCTGTAAATTTAAGTTCTCCAAGAGTTTTTCAAAGTTCTTCTTACAAGAGATTGCAATGGTTTCATGATTGGTGATTTTGGAAGACCTTTATTCTCAAGTTCTCTTGTTATTATTCTACATCAAGACTTTTCTTCCTTAGATTTATGGTGATCTTCAAAGATGGTTTAGGGGCTGAGATTTCAAGTTTTTACAAAGGGTTTGGTGGTTAAAAATTTGGTTGTCATGGGGTAAAGAAATGGTGCAAGTGTTGTTGGGTCAATATAGGATTAGTGTTCTTGTTCTTGTTGTTCCTTCTTGTTCTCCACTTTTGTAAGTAAATCAATAACTCCCTTTTCATTTTATTTTTACTTACTCTACTGTAAATGTAATATTATTTGATGTATTTGAGCATTATATAAATTATTATGCTTAATTAGGCTTGGTACATAGTTAGGAAACACTAAAAACCCTAAAGGACTAGACATGCAAACTGTGAATCTGATTCAGGGGTAAAAACAGAATAAACTGATTTAATCAGTAAACATTGGACCTAAACTAAAAATATTTAGTTGTATCCCTATGTCTTGTGGTCATTTTGATGGGTATTTCATCGAATAACTCATTACGATGATTAAACTAGAATTATTTTCGTGAAACATGTCACATTCTGAGTAACAGATTTGAAACGTGTATAAGTCATTTTTTTGTGAATAACCCACTGATACTCAAAACATAAAAGTTGTAGATAACATCTTAACTTAAATGTGGCCGAAAGCGGGGAATTAATCGGGTTAGTAAAACTCTATATATCGCACTTTTTGCGGGACAGTTGTAAATTTAAAAACTGATGGACTGAGTAGTATGGGTAAATAAATAGTTTTACTAATGTATTCAAATTTTTGACTTAGTAGGACCCACAAAGTTTGTTAGTACAGACAAATACCTTTTCGGGGATATAAAGAACGCAAATTTTTGACTTACGGTTTACAAGTAACGGAATTTCTAAGATGAGCAAGTTATAAAAATTTCCATCAGCATTGGAATAAAAAGTATAAAAATGTTTACATTTTTTTAAACTTTTGGACTTTAAATATATTTTGAACCACCTCCTATATTTTGAACTATTAGGCTTAATTTGAACCTTTTTTGATTAAAAATGGGACCCTTGGACTAAATTTGAACCTTTGACTCATCATTGGACCTTCATAACATATTTTGGACTTAGAAACAAATATATATTTGACACTTGACTTTTATAAAGAATATAAATTCATATTTATAAATAACTCTTTAGTGTCAAACTAAAACTTGTTATATATGTATTTAGTATATGTGTACCAAGCACAATTAAGATCATAATTTATGTAACATATAGCCATATGGCATAAATATTTATTTTCAAAACCTAAGACAAGCCTATATATGTTTAGGTTCTTCGTAGAGCTTCACGGCTATCTTTCTTCGCTTGCTTGATTGTGATTATTTCTCTTTGTTCACGGTGAGTTTATAGCCTCGCCTTTACTCATTTAAATGTTTTATAAATCTCGCGAGGGGGATACATGCTAGTTATACAAACTGAATACAAGTACTTTTTGGGTATGCTTGACCCGATTACCTGATTATAGACATTGAGTACCTTGCCAACAAGTCCCTAATTTCATGAACCGTTAATTACGTGCGTAAACGCTAGTATTATAGATATGCATATTTGGCCAGGCAGGCCTGTCCGGGTGAGTAGCGCTAATTTGACAACTGTGGGTCAAACGGACATATAATATTGAGAATTGAGGTAAATAGCAATTGAATACCTTGTGAGGGGCATTTAAACTGGCCAAGGTTCGGTGTCATGAGCTCGATGCTATAAATTTGATTTTTCTTGACTTGTAAAAGGCCTTTACATGTCTAACTATGATTTATGCTTGTATTCAACTGCTTACATATTAAACTCTATGAAATCACTCAACTTTATTTTGACTTTTTAGCATGTATTTTCTCAGGTATTATTTGCTGGCTGAGCATTGGGAGCAATCGGAGTCGCGTGGATATCAATTATTGAAAGACTTGTTTTCTACACATTCGATAACTTTTTATCTTTAAATTATACATATGAGTCATGTTTGAACTCTTGTAATTCAAGTTTTGAATAAAAATTGTTAGGACTTTTGTACTCTGATTTATCAAATCGAATGCGACATTTTATTAAATGTCTCTTTTGAGGTCGTTTTATGTAACTTGTTTTTATGAACTATGAAGTGACACCCAAATTGGTATTCCGCTGTGCTGTAAAATTTTGGGGGTGTCACAGAATGGTATCAGAGCATTAGTTATAGCGAATTAGGTCGTTTTCAAAACCTAAACTATAACTTATTTTCGAAATTTTTTAGTCTTTCACCATTGTTCGATATTCTAACACGCTTGCTCCCAGGTAACTTATATGCTCTATTTTGCATCTATACTTCTATTATATGACTAATTAATATATCACCTAGTCATGATTTTGCTCTCTCATGCCTATCTTATGATGTCATAATATTTACTTTATATCGGTCGGTTATTTATATGCTGACCACTCCGATTATCGCGTACTTCGTGTTTTCTTATTTTCTCCCTCGAACGTCAATACTAGTATTGTATAAGGATACCCGTACATATATGTGTGACTCTCTTCTCGAATCGTTACACGTGTGTGTAATACTATTATAAGTATTAATGAGTTCGTTTACTTTAACCTTTTATGAACGATGCGGTGATCTCCAAAACATTTTCGCTACTTTACTTTATTTCCTTTTGATGATATTGACATTTGGTGTACTTTGTCAATTCCACTAGTTATTTTATTGTTCACCTTTAAGTGTGAACATTCTTCCCATGCCTTTGAATCAAGTATGTTGTTTTCGTTATCCATTATTTTGAAATCTTCCAATTGATGGGAGTACGAACTTAACTTGTCATCTCGGATCGTGCTATCCTTTGGCACTTACCTTTGCGAATGCGATTGACTAATGTCATATTATTATTCTCGTTACTTCTTATGATTTTGATGAATCACGTCGTTAGTTAGACATCCTTTTATTTATTGTAACACTTGATCTTATTGTGTATTTTTTTGTCTTGGACATACTTAAGTAGGATGATTTATAATCGTCTTATTGAAATGAATTGGGACGCTTCTTCATTTGAATAAGGAAATTATAAACCGCCGAACCATAAATTCATAAATCTTCACTTACATGGATTGGGACGCCTCTTTTTGTAAATGACGAGTTATGAATGAGTGGGCTTATGTGTATCCACCATAGCGTGTGTACGAATCATTCTTTTGGCTATGAACTCCTCTCGACTCGTAATTTGTTATGTTGATTTTCCCGATTTTGTATCGACCGCTGCGAGCCTTATAAGCTAATAGTAATGTACTTTTATCCGCTTCCACGAATTGACGACTTGATAAATTCCTTGTCTCATATTGTCTTATCGCCTACACTTTTATTCTATCCTTTCCTTTAAGGACCCTCATGACATTCTATTTGTTCCCTCATACCATTGCTTACACAATAGGTGATTTCTATCACTTGTTCTATCTTCGTTGATATCTTGATACTTTGTCAAAATCCCGAGCACAAAATGCATTAAGCGCCTCCATGAGCTTCTATAAAAATTTATGCGTCTTTATGAAAATTTTACAAATATTTCACAAGTGTTTAAATTACCAAATGACATTCTTAAGTTAAAGAGTCGGTTCACTTCTAACCACCCTTTTTTGTAAAAACCATAACTAATATTTATAATGAAACCATGCCCTATCATTCAAACTACATATTTTATACATCATATTTTAATCACGTCTTAAGGATATCACTGATTTAAACTTCGTTTCAACTAATGATTTTTAAAGATTTGAAAATAGACCTTCTACAATCACAACCATAAACCCGAGTTTCAACAAAGTTTTTATACATGCTTCCATCCCAAAAATCTTTAAAACGAACAAAAATGATTAAGGAGAATTGAGCGCCGGGACGTCGCTCTCTTAAGGGGTACGTGCTGTGACATTTCAAAAATTTCATGTCACAAATTTTAATATTCTTATTATTTAACTATTCTATTTTTTTTAAATAATTAACTTCGTCGGAAGTTATCTGCGTACGTCATGACACGTTCAATTAATTTAACCACAACTAGACTATGTCCTTTCTACACTTTCTATGGACCATTGTTTCTTTACAATCCTATTTTAAAAGTCAATTTTCAATTTTTCCATTTATACGTAAACCTTGCACCTTTTAAGTTTTACGCGATTTAAATTTACGTTTTATGGTTTTAACAACATGGACCAACCCTAGACTATGATGATTTTATATATTTTATGCATTTTAACCTATTTTCATGATTACAAGTGAGTTTTATACTTTTCGTTTCATTTTTATAGTTTACATCACTTTTATCAAGAACCGGTTTCACCAAACGCGTTTTTAACTCACGGGTTCGGTTTTAACGATGTTTAAACCCTCCAAAGAATTTACCACTCATCTAAATTACTAAAATACATTGTGAAAACAAGTTTTAATATATTTGAAAGTTTTATAAATTATTACTACCCGGTATTACGTTACGCGTCTTAAAAACTTCATGTTTTAAATTATCGGGTTCAAAGCTACACCCTATAACCAAATCTATGCAAAATAAATCATCCACATCCCCACTATCTCAAAACTCACGAAATTCTTATCATTTTATTGAGTCATGATGTGTTGTCAAAGGTTTGCTAACATATAAGTACACTTGTCTATCCCATTTGCATGTGTTGTTTTTATAAAACACCAAGATCTCTTTCTATCGTCATTTTTATCACCACTTCACCAATTTTATTGTTTTCTCCACCCTTAGAACGACCCATATCAGCCCTCCATCGCCATCATCTTAATTTTCTAGTTACATTGGTGCAAGATCTTGAAGGCCTAGTATTGTTCTTGGTTTATTACACTCAAACAACACATAAATCTCATCATTATCAACATCAATTTTTTTTCTTGGATTCAAGGGTTTTATTTGGTGATTTTCTAATGACTCCAAGATGATTTTGTTGCTGTAAATTTAAGTTCTCCAAGAGTTTTTCAAAGTTCTTCTTACAAGAGATTGCAATGGTTTCATGATTGGTGATTTTGGAAGACCTTTGTTCTCAAGTTCTCTTGTTATTATTCTACATCAAGACTTTTCTTCCTTAGATTTATGGTGATCTTCAAAGATGGTTTAGGGGCTGAGATTTTCAAGTTTTTACAAAGGTTTTGGTGGTTAAAAATTTGGTTGTCATGGGGTAAAGAAATGGTGCAAGTGTTGTTGGGTCAATATAGGATTAGTGTTCTTGTTCTTGTTGTTCCTTCTTGTTCTTCACTTTTGTAAGGAAATCAATAACTCCCTTTTCATTTTATTTTTACTTACTCTACTGTAAATGTAATATTATTTGATGTATTTGAGCATTATATAAATTATTATGTTTAATTAGGCTTGGTACATAGTTAGGAAACACTAAAAACCCTAAAGGACTAGACATGCAAACTGTGAATCTGATTCAGGGGTAAAAACGGAATAAACTGATTTAATCAGTAAACATTGGACCTAAACTAAAAATATGTAGTTGTAGCCCTATGTCTTTTGGTTATTTTGACGGGTATTTCATCGAATAACTCATTACGATGATTAAACTAGAATTATTTTCGTGAAACATGTCACATTCTGTGTAACAGATTTGAAACGTGTATAAGTCATTTTTTTGTGAATAACCCACTGATACTCAAAACATAAAAGTTTTAGATAACATCTTAACTTAAATGTGGCCGAAAGCGGGGAATTAATCGGGTTAGTAAAACTCTATATATCGCACTTTTCGCGGGACAGTTGTAAATTTGAAAACTGATGGACTGAGTAGTATGGGTAAATAATTAGTTTTACTAATGTAATCAAATTTTTGACTTAGTGGGACCCACAAAGTTTGTTAGTACAGACAAATACCTTTCCAGAGATATAAAGAACGTAAATTTTTGACTTACGGTTTACAAGTAACGGAATTTCTAAGATGAGCAAGTTATAAAAATTTCCATCAGCATTGGAATAAAAAGTATAAAAATGTTTACATTTTTTTAAACTTTTGGACTTTAAATATATTTTGAACCACCTCATATATTTTGAACTATTAGGCTTAATTTGAACATTTTTGATTAAAAATGGGACCCTTGGACTAAATTTGAACCTTAGACTCATCATTGGACCTTCATAACATATTTTGGACTTAGAAACAAATATATATTTGACACTTGACTTTTATAAAGAATATAAATTCATATTTATAAATAACTCTTTAGTGTCAAACTAAAACTTGTTATATATTTATTTAGTATATGTGTACCAAGCACAATTAAGATCATAATTTATGTAACATATAGCTATATGGCATAAATATTTATTTTCAAAACCTAAGACAAGCCTATATATGTTTAGGTTCTTCGTAGAGCTTCACGGCTATCTTTCTTCGCTTGCTTGATTGTGATTATTCCTCTTTGTTCATGGTGAGTTCATAGCCTCGCCTTTACTCATTTAAATGTTTTATAAACCTCGCGAGGGGGATACATGCTAGTTTTACAAACTGAATACAAGTACTTTTTGGGTATGCTTGACCCGATTACCTGATTATAGACATTGAGTACCTTGCCAACAAGTCCCTAATTTCATGAACCGTTAATTACGTGCTTAAACGCTAGTATTATAGATATGCATATTTGGCCAGGCAGGCCTGTCCGGGTGAGTAGCGCTCATTTGACAACTGTGGGTCAAACGGACATATAATATTGAGAATTGAGGTAAATGGCAATTGAATACCTTGTGAGGGGCATTTAAACTGGCCAAGGTTCGGTGTCATGAGCTCGATGTTATAAATTTGATTTTTCTTGACTTGTAAAAGGCCTTTACATGTCTAACTATGATTTATGCTTGTATTCAACTGCTTACATATTAAACTCTATGAATTCACTCTACGTTATGTTGACTTTTTAGCATGTATTTTCTCAGGTATTATTTGTTAGCTGAGCATTGGGAGCAATCGGAGTCGCGTGGATATCAAATATTGAAAAACTTGTTTTCTACACATTCGATAACTTTTTATCTTTAAATTATACATATGAGTCATGTTTGAACTCTTGTAATTCAAGTTTTGAATAAAAATTGTTAGGACCTTTGTACTCTGATTTATCAAATCGAATGTGACATTTTATTAAACGTCTCTTTTGAGGTCGTTTTATGTAACTTGTTTTTATGAACTATGAAGTGACTCCCAAATTGGTATTTCGATGTGTTGTAAAATTTTAGGGGTGTCACAGCAGTAATCTGAGTCCACTTCCTACCAGTCTCACCCAACTCTGCATGCTCAGCAGATACATCAGATGGCGCGTCCGACGCCACTGGACTACCAGGTGGTGAATCAAACAAGAATGGGTGATCAGGTGAAACCGGCTCTAACAGGTGTATCGGAGAATCGGGCTCCTCAGCCTGAGCTGGCTCTGCTGGCAAACCATCATCATCAGGCATCTCCTCCTCCTGAGGATCATCCTCCTCCTCACCCTCCTGTGGGTCATCATCCCCCTGCTCAGCCTCCTGAGGGTCATCAGCCTCCTCCTCACCCTCGTACTCCTCCTCCTCCTCATCTGAAGAGTACTCTATCAATCGTCGTCTCCGAACAGGTGAATCATATGGTGATAGGGTAGGTGATCTAGGACGACGACGCAATGATGTGGGTGGTGCATCTGACAGATGAGCGTGAGCATCAAAATGCATGGGTGGTGATGAAGGACGCACAGACATGCGTGCCGTAGCTCGGTGGGCAAAATGTGGAGCCACACGAGCCAAAGCCTGATGAAGAGTAAGCTCTCTCGAAGTACCATGGAGCCCTAGAGAAGATGAGGGTCCCTGAGAAGTAGATGCAGCAGGTAGTGCAAAAGTAGCAGCTGTCGGTGACGAAATAGCTGAATGCATGGCAATCCTGTAAGGATCATCAGGAGCCATGGTGATCTTTGCTGGGCGGAAAGGGGCAGTAAGAATATCCTCAGTAACATCAAACGTATGGGAGGCCATAGTCTGTGACAACGGCGTAGGGTAGGTGTAAGTGTTTCAAAACAACTAAACCGCGAACTCAAAATACCGTATCAATATCATCATAACAATCCCAATCATATATTTTCATATAAAGATTTCAAATACCGCATTACTAAAACATTTTTAAAGCAATTAAGCCATGTAATTCCTCAAATGCCATCATATCGTATAATCAATATATCCCATATTCTCAAATCATCTAAAAAATCTCATATCAATTCATTATCTCAATATACCTCAATAAATCAAAGATGCTTTGGCTTAGCGGGCTGGCAGGCATTGGTCGAGGATCGTTTTCTATAAAAATTGGTTATAGTTTAGGTGTTTATTACCTAGTTCTCTATAACCTTGGCTCTGATACCAATCTGTAACAACCCAAAAATTTGGTAAAGCGGAAGACTCAACAAGCTTTCAGGGTACTACGGGGATTGGTATCCATTCCAAGACATGAAAGAATGAGATAAAGTAAACATAAGAAAACACAACCCAAACGGAGTTTTAAAGTTTACATTTATTCCAAATTATCCAAAGTAAGGCCCAAAAGAAATAAACGTAGGTCCACAAATACATATCAGAGTTTTAGAAAATAGATCCATAAACCAGGTACCAAAGCCAAGCCTCCAATCCAAGCATCCAAATCATCACTCAATTACCTGAGAAAATGCGCTAAAAGTCAGATTTCGCTGGTGAGATCGTAGGTTTAAATTCATAACTAAATCAAGTGGACATATACGCAAAACGCTTGCTAGCTAGACTAGGCCTTAATCATCCAACCAAAACTAACCAATCCTATAGGTGCACGCTATAGCCCAAATCAATCAAATCAATAGCTTACCTAGTTCTTGACTAGGCCTCGCTCCATAACCAATTCAATAGCTTACCTAGTTCGGGACTAGGCCTCGCTCAACAACCAATCAATAGCTTACCTAGTTTGGGACTAGGCCTCGCTCTATAACCTACCTAGTCCTATAAGCATAGCAAGTTTTAAATAACAAAGCAATAATAGTCCACATAAAACAATTTGTACGTTTCTCATCCCAAATATTGAAAAAAAAGTTCAAGAGTAAAAGTGGGGCTATGACTCACCTCAAGTCCATATATCAGCAAGATGAAAACGGTAGAATCAAGAAGTATAGCACTCAAAGACAGCAACTACGGACTCGGCACTTCCTAACAATATAAACTCGTTTCAGGATTATTTCCTCAAAATCAAATATTCCCAATCCCGAACGTATTCCTTTTTACTTTCCAAAAATCCATTTCTCGTATTATTCTCATATTAGTTTGGAGTTTGGTATCCATGCGGGTGGAGGGTCGACACAACTCAAAACAAGAAGCCACAACGAAAAAGAATAATAAACAATCTACAGACCTAATATTAGCCCAATATATTATTTAAATAAATCATCGAAGTTTATCAAATCAGTAGATTTGGTAATCCCCCATATTTATTTACTTAATATATCACTCCAAGATTATACCCAAACCTAAGTCACATAGCACGTAGAGTACTATATGGTAAGTATCAAAGATTAATAAATTCTCTAGATATATCGTAAGTTTACCAAATTCGTCAATTTGGCAAACCTCGCGAGATATTTAGTAATTCATTATTCCTGTACACATACCACAACCTATGGGTGTCGTAGGATACAATGCCCATTAATATACTCATTTTATATAACCAAATAGATCCTATTTAATCCGTCAATCAAATAAGTAACGTAGTTATAGAAAATGGATGTATTACTGTCACATATCCGTGACAAGCACAAAAGTCATAAAATAAATAATATGGCCCACTTGGACTCAAGTGACCACAATCCCGTATAACTCGAGAGTTTCCTCATTTTATTTTCCAAAAAAGTATTTCATTTAATATAATTATTCAAAGTTAATTATGTCGGTATTTATAATCGTTTAATCATAATAACGTTCCCGACATTTATTACATTCCTTTAATAGTATAATATATATCATTGCATTATTATAATATACTCGTGATCGTTTTATTATTAATATATGATGAGGCGAAAAATGAACCACTTTTAAGGGGTTATTTAAGCCCGAAATTGAATTTATTTGATCAAATATTACCCTAAATCGTTCCTTTTGTGATTTTAGGTACTTTGGGAGTGAAATCTGGAAAAGGAAGCAATTCGTACGTTTTTGGAGCATAAAAGTGAAGAAAACGCCAAAGACTTAATTTTCCATGCTGAGAACAGTACCTGACGGCGTCAAGAGGAAGACCCTGACGGCGTCAGGAGTAAAAGTGGTGACGACCCAGTGCAAACCTGACGGCGTCACAACAAGCCCGTCAAGAGTTAATTTGGTGACGGCCTGCATAAGGTGTACACATGACGGCGTCAGATCCAGATCTAGGCAGTCCGAGGAACTATTTGGCGGCGATATGACGGCGTCAGACATTTGTTCTTGACGCCGTCACCTTCTAAGCTCTATATATAGTTTTCTATTTTTCATTCATTAGAGAGGAACTTGTGTGGAGAACCCTAGGGCCGAACTTTGTAAACCCTAGCTCATATTTTACAGTACTTTCAAGGGTTTTCACCCCTTGAATTCTTTCATGTGCTATTAAGATAAGTCTTCTCTTTAATTCAATCAATATGTTTATGTGTTGGTTGATTATATCTTTTACTTGTCTTGATTTCAACATGCTAGGCTAGATATATCTTGTGTTTGCTTAGATCTAATGAAACCTAGATGTTAATTATGTGTTAATTACATGTTTATGGTTGTATTGGATGAATGATTTCAATGTTAGGCTTAAGAAAACTGGCAGATCTCCATTGTGTAACATGCTTGAACGTCTTAGTAAACATGAACCGATGTGTACTAGGTTTTATTGGTTGTATTTAATGCATGAGTAAATTCTAGTGATCCCATGTTAGGAGCTTCTTAGCCGGCTCGACATAGGAGTGAAGTAGGCACTCATAGGATTGGGGAAGTAAGTACGCCACCCCATGAATGGTATTAAGGGATACAATCCGTCATCCACGCAACTATAACAATTAATTAACGTGTAAAAGATATCTAGGGAGTAGTGAAATCTAAGTAAACACATTTCTCCCACATATTGCTCACAACTTTAGTTTAATTTAGTTTATTTTCATTTTTAGTATTTTATTTTGATTGCATCTTTAGTATTGGGTTAGTTGACTAGCAACTAATTCCGCCCCAAATCCTTCAAACCCGAGATTTTAATTTGTTTTCTAAAAAATATAAAAGTACAAAAAGAATCATCCCTCATCTCTAGACCTAGTCTTTAGGTTTTCTAATCCTAGCGACACTATTCCTAGCTGAACGATCAATCCCTCGGTACTTGTCATTATACTATACTACATCGATCAGGTACACTGCCTGGTGGGGGTTGTAAGCTTCTCGAGATCCCTCGAGAGGTAAAGCCTGGTGCAATTCCCACGCATCAAGTTTTTGGCGCCGCAGCCTAGGGAATAGTTATTGTCTAGGTTAGAATCTCTTTTTATTAGGTCTACTTGCTAGATTCCTTTCTAGTAAGATTTTATTTTTATTTTTTTAGGTTCTCTTTAGCCTATCTTATTTCTTTGTGTCCTTTGTTCGTAAACTATCTCGATGGATAACAATAACATTGATTGTTTGATTCCTGTTATTCGTGTTTTTCGTCGTAGGATTTTCCAAATGCCCTCCCCAATCCCTTTAGTGGAAAATGAGAACCCACCTAACCTCTCGCCTAACCACCACTTTGACAATAATTCTGAGATAGAGGAGTCTGACCATGATGATGACCAAAGGGCTAGTCCTTTTTACTATTCAGACTCCGATAAGGATCTAGATGATGGTGATGTAATTAATAAGGATAGGATGGAAGATGAAGTGAACCCTCTTAGATATGTCGAACCTAGAACAAAGACTGAGAGTGATAGCTCATTCAATACGCAATTTCCTTGTAAGATTGGATTTAGGAGTTTTAATGCCTACCTTAACTCATTTCTCCCAATGAACATAATCTCGCGTAATGAATATAATAAAATCATGGTAGATGAGTTAGAATATAAAGGAGATAATATCATTGCTAGGGCAATATCATTGCATGTGTTCGTAGGAAGCTTTGCTTATCTTGTTGAGTTCATGGTTATGGAGAATCTAGGAGAGTTTATTGACAGTAAGTTAACCCAAGTTGTGTTTGGAAAACCTTTCAAAAGGTTGACCAACCTTGATGAAAAACTTATGGAAGGGTTAATTACATTCTCGGATGGGGATGAAGATTTTGTCTGGCAAATGCCCCGTGCACACCCTAGGTTCAAGGATTTTTTCATGGAGAAGTGTAGTAGGTATCCGCCCATAGAAATGCTAAGTGATAATGATAAGAGAAAAGGGCTTAAATATACTCATGAAAAGAATAAAAGATATTATCGCGGATGTTTAGAGTTAGGAGATGATTATAGGAAAGATGAGGTGACTATTAGATGGCTCACGCTTGGTTATGTGAGCAGAAGTGACACACGGTAACCCATGACCTTGAGTCGAGCTACAAGACTCGTAAATAAAGAAAAGCACTTCTTGGGAGGCAACCCATTTTTTGTGTGTGATTTTTATTTTGTTTGTTTGTTATTTGCTTCCGTATGCATGTTTTATTTTTATTGTTGGTAGATCATGTTTCAAAAACTAAAATAGTGAAAATACTTTATTTTGTTGTTTGTCCTAGTCTTAACTTCACCCAAAGGTATTTTTGCAAAAGATAAGTGTAAGGGGAAACCCCAAATATGTCTTTAAGAAACAAAAACCGATGATGATTCTCCACAATATTAAATGAACATGTATATTCGTATTTGTTAGAGTCAAATGCTTGTATCAAGTCATAATGAAGTTTTGCAGGATTTTCCAGGAAGTAGGACCAAGTTTTTTCAGAAATTTTCCGGAAACTTAACATAAGAATTTCTGCAGGTCACTTCTGACGGCGTCACGAGTTTACTCTTGACGGCGTCACGTGTAAAAATCTGGAAATTTTACCAGTTTTGTTTTTCTAATGGAGTCTTAAAGTTTTTGTTGAATTATTAGTTTTATAATCTCAAGGAAATCTGCAAACATCATTCCACAAGCATTATATCTTATTTTGTTTTCTAGGATTTATTAGCATATATAGATTGCCGTCGATTTTATGCGAGGTTGCCTTGTCTGTTTTCTCAGGATTTATAGGTTATGTATGACAAGAAGATGATTATTTTTCTGGAAGGGAAGTTTTGATTGTTCATTTTCTTGGAGGAAGATCTAACCTGGCCACCTTATTATCCATACCGAGCGAATCAGGGGAGTATTTGATTTCATTCCTTTTACTTATTTTACTTTTACATTCTTTACTTGAACATTGGGGACAATGTTCATCCTAAGTGTAAGGGGAGGGTAAAATGATGATACCTTACAGATACACTTTCGCTTGAGTTTGTTTGTTTGATGGTAGATGTGTAATAAAACTATGAGAAATACTTGTTAGTGCAATTTTAGCGCCAAATTTAAAATTTTTTACAATATTTAGGAGTGAAACTTTAGCCATAGCAAGCGTCTCATGGATAGGAGATTGTATGACTAGCACAAAACCGTACTATTCAGAAAAATTTTCCACCCAAATATGTGAGGTTCGCCTTTAGATTTGATAGGAAAAGCATTTACTATTAGTGCTTATGAGTGTACCGGTAGCATTTAGATTCTAGAACTTGCGTTAGTGATGCATCCCGAGACCGCTAGTGAGACTACATTCGTGTAGTAGGATTTACTACATGATAAGAGGCATTAGGATCACCCTTGTGTTAAACCCGTATCATAATTACTTGACCATTTAAGTCATATTACTTGACTAATTAAGTCAACTAATTTTTCCCACACTCTTAGCGTTATACTCATTTTTAGTACACGAAACCCCTAGTACACCCTTCCGAGCCTATCTTTTCGTTTCTAACTTTAAGCATCTTACTTAAAGGAAGAATTTGTTACACCCCACTCAAATGTACACCCAATCGCCTTAGCCTTCCGTGCATGCACTCATCTTTAGTGCATTATTGTTATTTGTTTAAACCCTTAGTTAATTATCTAATTGATTACATGGTTGCTGAGTCGAGTCATATCCTTGTACATATTGTTTTGGGACGATTGGGACTCATAGGTAAAGTACTTATGTTATGGAGTAATGGGGAAGAACATCATTTATTACCCCCATATGTACGTTAATCTTAAAAGTACCCCAAGTGTTTCAATTTTCTTAATTCGAGTCATTAGATTAGTTTATTGTAAAGTATGTAAAAATTCAAGTGTAAGAGGAATGTTCATTCCCTATGATGTATTATTTTGGATGGTAGGGTAAGAGTGTATGCAAAAAAAAAAAATAATAATAAATAAAATAAAATAAAAAAAAAGAGAAAAAACATACGGACTACCATCCCTTTTCATTTTATGTTCATTTTATATTTTTGTTATTTTTCATTTATTAGCTTAAGTCGAGTCTAGTCTTGGCTTAGCAACGCCATATTGTACATGTAATTGACCAAGATTGTTAACTCGCCACCAGTAAAGACTGCCTATATCCAAAAAACCGTGTATTTTATATCCCTACACCTAACGTTACAACCCTTTAAAAAGACCTCTTTGATAGTTTATCCTAGGTGCTTACGCCATGTGGTGGAGGTTTGATCCTTTCCCAAGCCTATGGTAATCTATTTTGCTATGACAGGTAGTGAGAGATGTTTTCCATTTCCATATTGTGATATTACTTTATTACACCCGAGAGATGTGAGTATCTAAACACTATTTGTGAGGTGCTAGTGTATGACCTCCGTGCTTGTCTTTGGTCTTTTGTGAAACGATTATTTGTTGTAATTACTTTTATATTAGTGTTAAATGACCCCTAACTTGTATTTTGATTAGAATAAAAGCGCATTTGCTTGAGGACAAGCAAATCTCAAGTGTAAGGGTATATGATGAGGCAAAAAATGAACCACTTTTAAGGGGTCATTTAAGCCCGGAATTGAATTTATTTGATCAAATATTACCCTAAATCGTTCCTTTTGTGATTTTAGGTACTTTGGGAGTGAAATCTGGAAAAGGAAGCAATTCGGATGTTTTTGGAGCATAAAAGTGAAGAAAACGCCAAAGACTTAATTTTCCATGCTGAGAACAGTACCTGACGACGTCAACAGAAAGACCCTGACGGCGTCAGGAGTAAAAGTGGTGACGACCCAGTGCAAACCTGACGGCGTCGCAACAAGGGTGTCAAGAGTTATTTTGGTGACGGTCTGCATAAGGTGTACACATGACGGCGTCAGATCCAGATCTAGGCAGTCCGAGGAACTATTTGGCGGCGAGATGACGGCGTCAGACATTTGTTCTTGACGCCCTCACCTTCTAAACTCTATATATAGTTTTCTATTTTTCATTCATCAGAGAGGAACTTGTGTAGAGAACCCTAGGGCCGAACTTTGTAAACCCCAGCTCATATTTTACAGTACTTTCAAGGGTTTTCACCCCTTGAATCCTTTCATGTGCTATTAAGATAAGTCTTCTCTTTAATTCAATCAATATGTCTATGTGTTGGTTGATTATATCTTTTACTTGTCTTGATTTCAACATGCTAGGCTAGATTTATCTTGTGTTTGCTTAGATCTAATGAAACCTAGATGTTAATTATGTGTTAATTACCTGTTTATGGTTGTATTGGATGAATGATTTCAATGTTAGGCTTAAGAAAACTGGCAGATCTCTATTGTGTAACATGCTTGAACATCTTAGGAAACATGAACCGATGTGTACTAGGTTTTATTGGTTGTATTTAATGCATGAGTAAATTATAATAATCCCATGTTCGGAGCTTCTTAGCCGGCTCGACATAGGAGTGAAGTAGGCACTCATAGGATTGGGGAAGTAAGTACGCCACCCCATGAATGGTATTAAGGAATACAATCCGTCATCCACGCCACTATACCAAGTAATTAACGTGTAAAAGATATATAGGGAGTAGTGAAATCTAAGTAAACACATTTCTCCCACATTTTGCTCACAACTTTAGTTTAATTTAGTTTATTTTCATTTTTAGTATTTTATTTTGATTGCATCTTTAGTATTGGGTTAGTTGACTAGCAACTAATTCCGCCCCAAATCCTTCAAACCCGAGATTTTAATTTGTTTTCTAAAAAATATAAAAATACAAAAAGAATCATCCCTCATCTCTAGACCTAGTCTTTAGGTTTTCTAATCCTAGCGACACTATTCCTAGCTGAACGATCAATCCCCCGGTACTTGTCATTATACTATACTACATCGATCAGGTACACTGCCTGGTGGGGGTTGTAAGCTTCTCGAGATCCCTCGAGAGGTAAAGTCTGGTGCAATTCCCACGCATTAATATACGCACTTGTATAGATATATACACGTTTTCACGTTTATATATTCATATAAACGTTTATATTATTAATAATATTATTACGAGTGTTTATTATTAATTTTGATTATGATTTACATCAAGTTATATAAGATGGTCACATGTCCGAGTCATCACCCTCGGCTCATTGTCTAAGTCCAAATGTCACGGCGTTTTGTCAAAATCAACCGTTGACTAGAGAGTCAATGTGACTTCGACACGCACAACCAAAGTCCAAGTAATAATGATAACCAATCTCAACCAAGTAATCCATCTCCGTCCAACAATTCCCATATCACATGCTACAACAATAGGGTCCGACTACGGCACCCGACTAACCTATCTCCGTCAATCTAATTCACCGTCTCAAAACCGGTTCCAATTACCATTCGACAACAACTCCTCAATCATCAAAATAAGTCCATTGTCGAGACCACAAAGGTCTCGACCCAACCAAGTACATCGGCCGAAAACCAAATATCACAACAACAAAAATAATAACAATATGAACACAACAAGGAAAATCACCACATTACATGTAATCCGGGTTAGTTTACCAAGCCAAAACTAGAGCTGGGAGACCCATTTGGGTCTCGGCTAGACCATGAGTCACAAGGACTCGAACCCAAGACCTATTTGGTCTCGGCTTAAGCTTACTCGAGCCTACACAAATCCGCCAACCGGACCCCGTGGGTCGCGACAACAACAAATATCCACAACAAGCATCAAATCGATTCCTAATCGAGTCAAAAATCAAACCAACGGACCAAGGGGTCACGTTGAGCTCCCAAACGAGCCATAATCCACAATACCGAGACTACAAGGTCTCGGCTAAGCTCCATCGAGCCACAAAACGAAACCAAACACATCCAAGCTATCAAATCCAAGCACCAAACGCATGAAAGTCGACACCCACGGATACCAAACCTCACATTTAATCCATTTTATCAAAAACCCAATTGAGTTCTTATGTTTTTAACCATAAACCCAAAAGAAACAATAAATTCGTGACCCTTGGTCATGTTTTCCACCAAAATACGAGTTAAAAACTCGTCTCACCTTCGATTTCTAAAACCAAGACGTGATAAACTTTGAAAATAAGAAGGATGGTGGCGGTTTCTATGATTAAACGAGGTGAAAAAGTGATATTTAAGGCGCGTGTTTGAGTGGATCTTGTAGAGGAAGAAAAAGGGAGTCGATTGGTGGTGGTGGTGTTGATGGTGGAGCGGCGGTGTAACTGTGGTGGCCAAATTATGGGGGCGACGGCTAGGGTATTAGTGAGAGGGAGATGATGAGATTTAGAGAGAGAGAGTAATATGAGTGGTGTTGTTTGTGTCGTGTTTTTGTGCCAGGGAAAAGACCACAAGGACGATTTTTGTATTACCCTCAAAAAGAAAAAGAAAAATAATAATAATAACAATAATAATAATAATAATAATAATAATAATAATATTGGTAGTGTGGGTGAGGTAACTAGGTGTAGAATACACGGACCAAAACCCGAAACTTATTTAAAATATACCAACTCTCTCGAACCGAGCTCATTCTCAAAATTATGAAATACCACGATACGTTCCAAAAAAATATAAACCGAACCAATCATTCACAATATTTAAAATTTTGTTAGGTTATCATAGTGCCGGAGTCAACGTAGTGCCTAATAGATATCTCAAAATAAATCACCACGAATATTCCAAACTAATACAATAATTCAAAAATCAAATTCCATAAATACCATGAAATTCAAAATCACGGTTCAACGTTTACAAATTCCTCGCGAATAACTTTCAAATATTCAAAAATCGTTAAATTTAAAGTAATGCGGGTTTTTAAATAGTTCCCTAATTTGCCAGTTGTCACATAAAATCACATTTGATTTTAACCACACATGATTTTTACAACATGTGTTGTTATCACATGTGATTATAAAAGTTTCACGAATGAATTGGTATAATATATAATTCGAATACAGTGTGTGATATATGGTTGAAAAGCCATGAATGTATTTTTTTTATTCCAAAAAACATGAAAAGTTTTTGATTTATAGACAAATACTTATGTCAATTTTAGTACAGATGTTTAGTGTTCGAACTTCCATATCAGTGCTAAATCGCATGTAGTATGTCACGCGAATTTCAATACCGAAAATAAAACGTGAAGAAATGACCAAAAAAAGTTTGCCGAAAGTGTATCAAAGTGCCCGTCTATAAAAATATAATTAAATATTCGTCGTAAAAGTATAATATATTTTGTGTAACGATAAACGGTTTATTAAATATTTAAATTATAAAAATATAAGTGCAATTAAAATTTTAATTTAAATATATATTAATCTTCCCTTTTTTTTCTCAACAGAAACATGAATGGTTGAAATTTATCCTTTGGTATGTGTGAAAAAGTTTGATATGTAAGACTAAAAATAGTGGTCACATTTGGCCACTACCCCATTCAACTTACCTATCAGCGTCGTCTTAGCTTTCTCTCGCCTCTCACTTACTCTCACTCCCTCTCACTTTTCAACCATAGTGGTCACATTCCTCTCACATTTCATACCCATTTTTTTATTTAAATACTTTTATTCATAATAAAATGTAAATGTGAATATAAAAGTAAACGTATGAAATTAAAAACGTAAATGTACGAAATTAAAAACTTTTATTCATAAATTAAAAACATTACTGAATTAAAAATATTACATACATTATTAAAACCGTAAACGATCCTCGTTTTCGCGTCCTCGTTTCGAAATATCCTCTTTTGGCGTCTTTTAGCCGTTGGCTTCGTGGTGGTCGGTGGTGGTGATGAGGCTGTGACTTCGACGGGAGAGTCCTCACGAGTGATGAATGGGAGCGTGTTTGGTTATGACGAGAATTGGCTAAATGCATTTCGTTGTTGTTGTGAGTATTGGTTAAAAGCGTTTTGTTGTGGGTATGGGTTTCGGTTTGGTTGGGTTGGGTAAGGTTGGTTATAATAGTATGATTGTGGTCGTAAGTTCATTTTTTGGTTTGACGGTGGAGTATTTCCGAGATTAAACGTTTCTTCGGGTGTCGGGGGATTGCTTCGGGTATTTTTTTTTTCATTGTTGATGCTTGGTGGTTCGAGGAGTGTTTCTTGAGACATTTTGTATAAAATGGTGAAATAAAAGTGTTGAGAGTGTTAGAGTATAAAATTGTGAAGTTGTGTTTAAAAAATGGTGAAATTAATGGGTATAAGTTAAAAATAGGGCACTGGGAAGGTTTTTTTTTTTTTTTTTTTTTTTTTTTTTTTTTTAATTTATTTATTATTATTATTATTTTTAAATGTAAAACGGTCGAATAAAAGTAGGCCCAAAAAATTTTTGAAATACCAAAGGTGACCGAGTCGCCTTTCCTCGTAGAGATGGCAAAAAAAATCCGTACCCGATGGAGACCCGATCCCCAAACCCGATTTGACTGGGAAATACCCGAGTTGGCCGGGGATGAGGACGGGGATGGGGAATCCCCTGAAATATTAAACCGGGGATGGGGCGGGACATAAATCCCCGACCCCGACCCCAATCTTTCTAGTGTATAATTATTTAAAATTTATATGTTTTATCCATACTCGATTAACTTGTATATGTACATGTACATATGTTTATAAGTATCGGCATGAATGTTTATATGCATATGTGATATTTATAGGATCAAACACATTTAGATTTAGAAATAGAAGTAACAATTACATATTAGTTAACTATTTTGTCCGAATACACATATATGATACATATTGTTTTCATATTATCTTTGATGTTACAATGTTTACGATGTTTTAAAGTTGAATTGAAATTCTAATTAATATAACTATGTGCTATGTACGTTTGTTGAGGTACTTTATAAGTCAAAATTCTTTATATTTTCGACGAATTGGTGAAATTTTTATGTTATTTCATAAGGGTGGAGAATCTTCGAATCCACGCGGGGATCCCCAATCCCCATTGGGGATGAGGATGGGGATGTAAAGCAATTCTCCAATGGGGATGGGGACGGGGATAGGGATGGGGATGGAGATGGGGTTGTAGAGTGTAAAACGAGGATGGGGATGGTAAGTACAATCTCCAACATTCCCCGCCCCTTTGCCATCCCTATTTCCTTGGCTTTTTTTCAGTCCACTCATGCGTGAGGTGGTCTTGTTGTTGCGGGGCTCGCACGTGAAGTGAGGCTCATGAGGTGAGGGCTCACGCCTTTTACTTCTAGTCTAAAATAACTCTCCCCTCATAATTATATGTGGATAGGAGGATAAATAAAAAAAGATTTTGTAGTTGTTTCTTTGGGTGATTGCGTATATGAAAGTTTGATAAATTTGGTTAGTATTCCTGTTTGTCACATGCTCACACCTTTTGTACATAAAAAGTAACACAAAATTCTTTTAAAATTCTTTTTGGTGATTTCTTAATCTGCCATTGGGTTGTTACATTTTCCTGAACTATAAGATCCTTCATCCCTACGACTCCTTAATAAACTTCATTCTTCATTACAAAAACCCTTTTCTCATTTATAAAAACCTCGTTGTCAAAGACTCCATTTGTCATAAAACTGAACAACTGAAATATTAGATGATAGATAAATAGAACCAAGCCCGATACGTGGGTTTAAGGATTGTTTACGGCTTCTAGGATTTTATGTATTAGCATTATAAATATTTTGGTTAATGAAAAATAATAACCATCTCTTACTGAGAGATTTTTAGCTTTTAGTGATGACCTTAGGCTACCCCCAGTAAGGGATAGTGATCGATCGTCACAATCGATCCCCCTTATGTGGGAACTCAATCGACACAAGGTTTTTTTTTTTTTTTTTTTTTTTTTTTTTTTTTTTTTTTTTTTTTTTTAATCATGGTTGTGTATATGATCGAAGAACTTCTCCATTTACATTTGAATTCAACCGTTATAAATGGTTAAAAAAATACACAACATAACACACATCAATCTACAAATCTCACACTTCTCTCAATTCAAAATGGCTTGTCGTCTCCCTCATACCGTCGAACAAATGCAAAAGTATATCAAAAAACAAGCCGACAAAGACGATGCGGCTCGAAGGTTGCTGGAGAGAGAAAACTGACGTGGCAGAGAAATGGGAGGGACTGATTGCCCTTACTGATAGTGGTGGCAATTTAAGACCCATAGGTAAAAGTTGGGTCAAGTTGGGTAAATATTTTTAATGGGATGGGTTTAGTTGGGTATTGTTAAATAATTTAGATGGGTCTAGACGAGTTTAGGTGGATTTTATTAAAATAATAAAGTGGGTCTAGATGGGTCTACTATTATAACCAAATTAGTCTATTATTAAAATAAATTCAATAATACTCTACATACTAACCGAACTAGTCTGTTTTTTATACGTTTTTATGTGTTTTTATGTTTTTGTACATTTTTATACATTTTCCTCCGTTTTTTACATTTTCGTGTGTTCTTTTAAGTTTTTATCTGTTTTTTTACATTTTCTTCTTTTTTTTTACGTTTTCGTCTATATTTTACGTTTTAGTCCATTTTTTTCATTTTCGTCTGTTTTTTTACGTTTCCGTCTGACTTTTTACGTTTTCGTCCAATTTTTTACGTTTTCTTACGTTTCTATTTGTTTTTTTACATTTTCATCCATTTTTTACGTTTTCGGCTGGTTTTTTACATTTTCATCATTTTTTTACGTTTCGTCCGTTTTATTTATGTTTACATCCGTTTTTTTACGTTTTCATCATGTCTTTTACATTTTCGTCATGTTTTTTAAATTTTCGTCTGTTTTTTAACATTTTCATCCAGTTTTTTACTTTTTTACATGTGATTTTTTCAGACATAACTGAAAAAAAAATCAAAACAAAGTTCATCGAAAGTATATCGAAGTGCCCGTTTATAGAAAGATGATTTAATTCTCGTCGCAATGGTATGATTTATTTTGCGTAACGATTAAGGGTTTGCGAGATATTTAATTTAAAAAAATGTAAAAGTTTATTATTATTTTTTTGTTATTATCAAAAAATGAATGAACATGATTGGTTCATTTAATTTTTAAAAAATATTGGATCTACATTAAAATTTTCTCATGAAAGTAAACCTTAAAAGCCCTATATTTAAAAGGGAAGTGCCATAATCTTTGGAGAAGAGGTTACCTTCTATCCTATAAATACAAATAAACAACAGTTTGTGGAATTAAATAGACATTTAATTATATTTGTATTTATTTAAACTTCATTTTTTAAATGGCAATAAATAATTATATAAATAATTAAATTTAGCAAGATGCTAGGCATAATGATGATACATAACTTTGCTTTTTAGCATATAAGGATACTATTACCATTAGGAATGTAGAGCTTTTTAGCATAAAGATGTGTTGGGGACTTGGGGCAACTTTACTTTTGATATTATTCATAGTCCATCTGTTGGTAACTCAGGTGGTATTCTTTGTGTGTGGGATCCCAGATTGTTCGTAAGATTAATTCTACGATTTCTGATTATTTGTTATTATTAGAGGCGAGTGGATTCCTAATGGTAATAGTATCCTTATTATCTCAAAATATGCTCCTCAAGATTTATCTCAAAAGAATATGTTATGGAATTAGCTAAATCTTGTGATTGCTAACTGGAAGGTTAAAGTCGTTATCATGGGAGATTTTAATAAAGTTCATACGCAAGCCGAAAGACATGGTTGTGTGTTTAATGTGCAAGGTGCGAATGCTTTTAACTCGTTTACTTCTTCAGCGGGTTTGGTGGAGGTTTCTTTAAGTGGTTGTTCTTTTACTTGGTGTCATACACCGGCTAGTAAGATGTGCAAACTTGACCGTTTTTTAATTTCTAAGGGTTTAATGGGTTCATGTCTCACATACCTTTTCTTGATAAAAAAAACCGGATTCAAATAACCAAAAATTAATCAAAAATGCTAAATATATGTTTGTTTTTATGTTTGTGTACGTGTAGGTAAATAATATTAGAAAAAGACATAAAGAAAAACAAAACTGACGAAAACGAGCACGAGATTTGGAAAGAGTTTGAAAGCCGAGGCCGGAGAAGCAATTCTACATTTTGTATCATCTTTCATCAAAACCTTAGCCAAAATACCAAAACCAGACCTCAATATCAAATCATTTTCACCAAAATCCCTTAAAATAACTTTGCAAAACTAGTCCTTCTTAATTGCAAAACAAGTCCTAAAGTAACTTTGTTAAAATCTATTCTATCCTAAACCTGGTCCAACAAACACAACCCAAGCCCAACAATCCAATCCAATCCAGTCCATATTTTATTAATAATCCGGAACCTATCCTAACCCGAAGTCAACCCACCCAACTCCCAATCAAACAAGTAATAAAAAAACCAAACACGCCATTTTTGGTATTGTTTACCTTTCTTCTCCAATTTACCCAGCTCCCACTCTTTTACCCGTACAATTAAATGCTTCTAGATGAAACCTGACATGTCAGACTTGGAGAATGACACCTTGGCAATCCCAAGGTGTTTGATTGGCCGAAACACGTGGAAGGTTAATTCTAGGGATGAGATTAAAGATCAATGATTGGGGAATAATGGAAGGCTATGATTAGAGATCCAAAAGTCTCCTTGGAAACCCTAGATGCTCTCTCCTCAGCTATAAATACCAGCCTCTTCTCATCCACACAAGCGTATAGTTTTTTAATAGAGTCTTAGTATAGTGTAGTAGTGTCTTAGTATAAGCTTTTATTGTATTTTCTTACTGCTTTCTAGTGTAATTTCCTTTTAAACATTGTAATTGCTCTTTTCTATTAATAAAAGTCAAGTTCCTTTTAAATTCGTGTTCAAATTTTACTTAAAACTCTTATAATATTGTTTGTTTTAGATTAAAAGCTCTTCATAAGCTTCAATAAGCTTTAATTACTGTTATATAAGCTCAATCAAGCTTTTCTATAGCCTGAATTGAGTTGTTTGTTTGTTTGAATTCAAAAGTCAAATAAGCTGTTATGGATGATAAACTAGCAAAGGAATAGCTTATGGGTCTTACTAGCTTGTCTTTGACAAGCTAAAGCTTGTAGATTAATAACTAAGCCCTATTTTGAGCAAGGGTACTTGTAAGTGTTCTTTAAATTCCAATTTTAGCCTAAAACTGCTTATTTGCTTATTCCTACTACTTATTAGTTTGTTTTCAACTTTTATGTGCTTATATTTATCTATTATTGTAGTTATTGCTTGTTTGTTGTTTGGAAGTCATTAAATTCTATTTTGCCTAAAAACTACAAAAAACCAAAAACAAAAAAAAAAAAGAAAAAAAAAATAGCTTATTAGTTTGATTAATTACTAGTACTTATTAGTAGTTAATTTTTGCTTTTTATATCTTAGGCCCTTTTCTTTTTTTTTTCTTTTTTTTTTTGTGAATAAAGTGGAGTGGGCCCTTTCCTTTGTTTGGTTTGAATGGGGATGAGTGAAAAATTTTGTCTCTCTCAAGCCAGACGCATTAAAGGAAAAGTGTGAAAATGAAACATCAAGGTGAGACCAATTCTCTTAACTAAATGCCCATTCAGAAAAAAAAATAAACGCCCCCTTAATTTACTTAGATAAACATCTGTTTTCAAAAGTTTAAGCTTACTTTGGTCTTAATCATCTTAAAAGTCAAAAACAGTTTTTTAAGGGGTGTTTGGTTTTGATTTTTAAGCCTAAGTCAAAGTCTGTCTATTGTTGATTTGGTCATAGGTTTAAGTTCTATTAGCTTTTATTCAACTTTAGTAATATATTTTAATCAAGTTTTAGTAAATTTAGTTAGTTTTATATCTTTTACTTTGATTTTTACAATTTCATAGTCTAATTTAGTTTATCTGCTTAATCTGTTTAGTTTATTAAAACGTCCTTTTGTGTTGTTAAATTTGAGTAAAAAAGGTCTAAATAACTTGTTTGAGAGTTTGGACAAGTGTCATTAGGTTCATTGGTCATTTAGGTCCATTTTCTTTGTCTGTGTCAAAATCTGAAAAGCCTAAATAACAGTGTCTGAGAACCCTTTTTCTCTCCTTATTTTTAAGCTTCAAATTAAGTACAAATTGCATGAAAATGGTTTTAGGAGTTCCTTAGTTGCTGTTTTATGATATTTCAAAGTTTCAGCTTAATCCAATAATGTTTTATTGCTTATTTTTAATCTAGAAAGTGCCAGTCTGTTTTGGAAGTCTGGTTATCCAAAAGTGTCTGAGTCCTTGTATTATCAGCTTATTTTCATGGCTTATTCCTTATCCAAAATGTTTGATTTTGTGTTTATAAGTTCCTTTGAGTAAGAGCTATGTTGTTTAATGCTTTTTAGGGAGTAGCTTATAGATTTAAGTGCTTATTTTTAGCTAAAAAACACCCTCTTAGGCTGTTTCAGTTCTCAACTTTTGTCTTAGCTTATTTTTTGCATTTCAGCTTTTTAGCTTTTCTAGTACTACTTATATAGGTTAGGATAGCTTATTTAGTCTGCCTTTAGGTCTTAGTAGTTTAGGTAGTGATTAGCTTATAGCTTATATCTTATAGCTTTTTAATTAGCTTATCAGTTTTCATTTTTGATTTTTAAACTTTTATTCAAACTGTTGTACTTTTCAACTTCTCCTCAGCTTATTTCAAGTTTTCAAAAAAGTTGATTTTACAAAAAGTTCTTATTTTCATCAGCTTTACAAGTTTCACAAAGAAAAATAAAAAAATAAAAAAATTTTGCAAAAAGGAGTCCATAGGGTTCGAACCCTGGACCTCCCCCATACCAAGCCTTACACACACACTCCATAACCAACTGCCCTTGGGACTTTTTCAGTTATAACCTTACTTTGTTTTTTACTTAACTAGCTTTTTACCTTTTTAGCTTATTTCCCTTATTTAGCTTATTACAGCTTATCTAGATAAGCTGTTTTATTCTTTTTATTTTTCCTAGAACCAGCATAATATAAAGTAGTTTTTATAAATTTTCCAGATTTTCCTTTTATCATTTAGTATTTTTAATCATTTAATTAGTTTTTATTAGTTTTTAATTCATAAAAAATAAAATAAAAGTCAAAAAAATTATAAACATTTTTTCTAAAATTCTTTTTAAGTATTTAGGACTTAGAAAAAATAGGTTTGCATTTCTGGGGTTGTTTTCTAAGATTAGGTTTTTAAACCTCGTAAGAATCCTGTAAGTGCGCGTTTTTAGGTTTATTTGCATTTTTGCTTAATTGTGATTTACCTACTTGTTTTTTGTGCTTATTTAGTTGCTTTGTAGTTTATTCTTTATAATTTTAGTCTTAAAATTCCAAAATATCTTTTTTTCTATTCAAATCAAACAATCACGAACCAAACCCGAAGTTTCATTCAACCTTCATTGGGACTTAAATGACCCGGGAATATCATATACTTCCGGAAATATTGTGTTTTGACTTTCTTTGACCTCTCGGTTGATTCATTCTTGGTTAGAGAGTGATTTGGCAAATTGGTCGGGTTTTTCATAATATATATATATATATATATATATATATATATATATATATATATATATATATATATATATATATATATATATATATATATATATATATATATATACTATTGGTTTCACATCAGTGTCCAAATATTTCAGCTATCACTTTGGATCGTTACCTATCTGATCATAGACCTATTTTGTTGCGCGAGGCGAATTTTTATTATGGCTTTATCCCTTTTCGTTTCTTTCACTTTTGGTTTGAAATGGAAGGTTGTGATAATTTTGTGGAAAATACATGGAAAGTGCATTTTGTTTCTGAGCCTAACGCTATGCTATGGTTCATGAAGAAGTTGAAGTATCTTAAAGAAAAGATTCGTATGTGGATAAAAGAAAAGAATGATAGTTCTAAAAATAATAAAAGGGGTTTAAAGGGTAAACTAGCTGATATTGAAGATGCTATTGACAAAGGAGATGTTAATCCGCTAAAATCAAGTGGTCGATTGAAGGAGATGAAAATTCTAAATACTATAATGGAATCCTTAACAAAAATAGAATTCAGCTTGCTATTCGTGGCATTCTAGTAGTAGTGTTTGGGTTGATTCGCCTAGTTTGGTGAAAAATGAGTTCTTATATCATTTAAGAGTCGTTTTGATCATCCATATGAGTCATGTTTTTTGCTGGACATATACTTTCACAACAAGTTAAGTATAGATCAACAAGCTGATATGGAAAGAGATGTTTCTAAGGAAGAAATAAAAAGGGCAGTTTGGGATTGCGGTTTGGATAAGTCTCCTGGGTTTTACTTTTGGTTTTTATCGTAGATATTGGGGTTTCTTAGAAAGTGATGTGGTTGAAGCCGTGACTTACTTCTTTCAAAATGGATCATTTCCTAAAGGTGGTAACTCTTCTTTTATTTCTTTAATTTTGAAAATGCAAGATGCTAAATTGGTGAAAGATTTTAGACCTATAAGCTTAATTGGGAGTTTGTATATAATTATCGCTAAGATATTGGCTAATCGTGTGGTGGTTGTGAATGAAGTTCAATATTCTTTTGTCGCGAATAGGAAAATTCTAAATGGGCATTTTATTTTAAATGATTTGTTGCATTTGTGTAAGAACAAAAAGAAACATTCAATGATTTTTAAGGTAGATTTTGAGAAGGCTTATGACTCGGTGCGGTGGGACTATTTAGATGATGTATTGAAGAAATTTGGTTTTGGTGATCGTTGGTGTGATTGGATTTAAAGTTATCTTAGATCATCAAGGGGCTTAGTCCTGGTGAATGGAAGTCCTACCGGAGAATTTTAGTTTTATAGAGGTCTTAAACAAGGTGATCCGCTCTCTCTGTTATTATTTATCATGATTATGGAAAGTCTTCACATTTCATTTCAGTGAGTTGTGGATGCAGATTTATTTAAAGGAGTTTCCATTGGGTCATCTTTGCATCTCTCTCATTTATTCTATGCTTATGATGTTGTTTTTATGGGTCAGTGGAGTGATTCAAATATTATCACTATAGTGCGAGTGTTGGAGTGCATTTATCGGGGCTTCCGACCTTCCTATTAATATGAACAAAAGTAAATTAATGGGTATAGGAGTTGCTATGGATAAAGTGGATTAGGCCGCTCAGAAGATTGGTTGTATGACTTTTAAATCTCCATTTTATTATTTAGGGATTAAAGTAGGTGGGTCTATGTCTCGAGTTCAATCATGGAATGAGGCTGTGAATAAACTGATAGGGCAACTTTCTAAATGGAAGATGAAGACTTATTTATTTGAGGGAAGGTGAACTTTACTTAAGTCGGTTTTGGGCTCAATGCCTATATATTATATGTCCATGTTTAAAGTTCCTATGCAGGTGTTAAAAAAATGGAATCTATTCGTTGCCATTTCTGTAATGGTGTATAGCATAACATTAAGAAACCGATGTGGGTGAAATGGAATAAAGTTATGGCTTCAAAAGAGAAAGGTGGCTTAGGCGTGTCGAGTTTCTATGCCTTGAACCGAGCTCTAATGTTTAAGTGGGTGTGGCGCTTTCTTTGTCAAAGTTCTTCTTTGTTGGCTAGGGTGATTAAAGGTTCATGGAGAGGATGGTAAAATTGATCAGGAGTCGATCCCTTTATATACATCTTTATGGTTAGATATTATTCGAGATGTGGCCAAATTAAGAAACAAGGTATTGATTTGTTACATTATATTAAGAAAAATATGGGTAATGGGGTTGATACTTTATTTTGGGAGGATGTTTGGAGGTGAGATGTGGCGTTCAAAACTTTGTATCCTATAGTGTATTCTTTGGAGACTGTTAAAGATATTTCGGTTGCTTCTAAGCTGTCTCATGAATTTTTGAATTCGTCTTTGCGTAGGGATCCAAGGGGAGGAGCTGAGCAAGATCAGTTCTTTAAGTTATATGCTTTGGTGGAGGGTATCCTTCTCCCCATCATGCGGGATAAATGGGTTTGGTATTTGGAAAGTTCGGGTGAGTTTTCTGTGGCTTCGGTTAGAAGACTTCTAGATGATAGATTTATGCCAGAGGTTTCTTCCAAAACCAGATGGATTAATGAAGTTCCTATAAAGGTTAATATTCATGCATGGAAAGTCAGTTTGGATTGTTTGCCTACTAAGTTTAATATCTCTCGTAGATGTATGGAGATTGAGTCTATACTTTGTCTTATTTGTGGCAAGGTTGCGGAATCTTCTAGTCATTTATTTTTTGCATGCTCGATGGTGAGAGAGATTTACCGCAAGATTGCTATTTGGTGGGATTGTAGCTTCGTTGAGGTTTCTTCATTCGAGGAATGGGTGGATTGGATTTCGAACCTTGGAATGAAGTCAACCCTTAAACACATGCTGGAAGGAGTTTGCTATATTATGTGGTGGTTTGTTTGGCGTTATCGTAACAAAACTCTTTTTGATTCAAGATCCCCTTCCAAAATGGCTCTTTTCGATGATATAGTTGCTCGTTCATTTTCTTGGTATAGATTTAGATGTAAGGCTTCTTTTAGTTGGGTAGATTGACTTAAAAACCCTTATCTTATTTCTTTGTAATTCCTTAGCTTCTTGCTAGAATTTTAATAAAATCCGTCGTTCAAAAATAAATAAATAATAAAATTAAAAATAAAAAATAAAAATAAAAAACGATGATACATAACTTTTGACCAAATTAACAACTCTAGACCACAATTAAAACGACTCTAAAACTACAAGCGACATTAGAATCTATAGCTTTAAAAATCTACCAATCAAAAGGACCAAACCAACAGCCAAGCCCAAGTAAAACACATAGCCGCTAAGGCAATCATGACCCAACCATGACCCTAACCACTGAACAAAACTCGCCGGAGTTTCAAATCAAACAATTCCGACCACACAATCTGGTCGTATTTATTTACACTTCGACACATATATGTAGCTAGAAACAATCATTTGGCATTAAACATGTACTATAAGAAAAATCTTTGCACTATGAGACAAACCTTTTGATTGAACATGCGTAAGAACTAAATTCAGTCATTTTTGCTAAGGGTCGTATGATTTGGAAATCTTTTGGATTTTAAATCAATTTTCGATCGTTTATTGGGCACGACTCGATCTGTTTAGAATATAGGATTATTTGTGCTTAAAAAAACTATTATAACGTGCTATGTGTGAAGAAAGGCTAGTCGGTTTCGACAATAGCAATGATCGAAGAGCAAAACCTGAAACCAATTTAATTAAGTAGACGATATCAGACGGCATTTTGTTGCATAGCTAGATAGCAATATCTCAAACGCATAAAAGACAAATGACCCACAAGTTTCTCTAAGAATTGACGAAAATATTCATAATGAATTTTTTTTGTATTAACATGTATTTAGTTTGTTCAAAAAAAAAAAAAAAAAAACATGTATTTAGTTATTTCTGTTTTGTTACCATACTCAATCTCGGATAGGAACTTATTAGAATACATCAAACTGTGTAATTCTAGGTATATTTTATTTTATATTTTATTTATTATTATTTTTTTAACAAGGATTTGACAGGCCAAATGATTTCTTATAATGTGGAAATTAAGTTATTGAGTTTTGCAAATGTCTACTGAGTAGTGTATGTTTGTTGAAGATAAAAATAACACTTAGTGAGCGTCTTTTGTGCTTTTTACCTACGCATAAAGGTTTTTTAGTCGTCGCAAAACCATTTAAGAATGTTGTTATTTGCCACTTGAAAGGAGAAAATTGAAATTAGGTCGCCATTTTTAAAGTTCGCTGAATAAGTCTTTTGATACGTACGAGAACTTTGTCATGTATATATTTATTTCGTTTATTAAACATTAAATGGGACCCATTTTATTGTATTTCAATTCCGTATTCATGACTAGAAAGACTGAAATCATTGCATGTTCTTGCAAACACGTAGTAAATAACAGAAGATTGAGCTTGTAATGTATCCACCCTCAAAGATAATATGTGAAAGACATGCATCGAATTGGTTTTACATACAAGAGAGTATCCACTCGGTAAAATTATAAAAAAAAAAAAAAAAAAAAAAAAAAAAAAAAAACTTGACCATTGTAGAGACGATGGTCGAAAGTCACAAGATACGATGGTCAAAAGTTTATACAAGCTAGTATGCATGTAATCGAAACCTTACACCTACAATTCATCATGAACTGATTATTTGACGCTGCATGCAAATACGCATTTAGCACCAAATTTTTCGTCTCATATGTCAAAAAGTTTAGATGAATATTTCATACTATTTTCTATGGATCTTTATTTGTTTTCACACCCTGAAACTTCATACTTTTCCTTTTGTACGAGAATTTATGTCCTCATGCACATGTTTGAACACGGTCTTGTACGTGGCTTAAATTCTTTCAAAACTTGAATATATTCAAATAAAGACTCCCATAGAGATTGATAGAAAAGTACTTTGACTTTCAAATAGGGAATTGAATGTGTCTCATCTAATGGAAGTAGCTGCAAAGTCCTCTACATACTTCATGGGTTTAATATATATGTTTGAAACATAAAAATATGAGATTATAACACGTTAAAGGGTTAAGTCATAATGATTATCTACATTGGTAGCACTTGACCATTTTATTTCAGTGTCTTTGTCCATTGTTTTATTCATTAGAGAGTACTTTCTGTTAACAACACATCAAACTTCTTTTTTACTAGATATATATAACAGTTAAAAGCTTTGGCATACAGTAGACAAAACGAGTGGGGCACTCGCGCGTTGCTGCGAGAATGTTGTGTCTAATCTAAAATCGAAATAAAATGATCGGGAAAAAAATTATTAAGGACTAAATTTGCAAAATATCGCTAACGGGGGCTAACGATGCTATTTACAGCTAACCTGAGGGACCATTTTTGTGAATTCGTTAGGTACAAAATAATTCTAGAAATAATATGTTTTTTACGTAAAAGTCCCTAAAATTCTCGACGTGTTGCATCATTAGTCCTCAGTGTGTTGCTTCGTTAGTCCTCAAAGGACCTATATTGCAACAACAGTTTCATCTCAGGGACTAAAATGCACATGAGCACTATTTCGTCCACTGTAGCTACAGTGATTTGCTACGGTGGAGGTTCCTTTTAGTATATATAATAATAAGTTAAGAAACGAGTGACGCTTACCACAATGCAAAAGAAAGAATACATATGTCCATTTTATGAAACCAAACGAACTAAACGATTTTCTAGTACAGGCAAATATTTTCAACATGAAAAACAATAGGCTTGTTATATCCTACATAAATTCGTTGTTCATTCTCTCAACACGATCAGCAGATCGCTTCTTTAGTCCAGCAAATTGTATTTCCCATGCCTTCCTTGAATTATTCCTCTTTTGTTCATCACAATAATAATAATGCCCCGAACCACATGACCCAAAAGATTCACCCAAGAACAATTAATTATCATACATTCTTCGTAAACTTGGATCCGAAAGTACTTCATACGCCTTATGTAACTCCAGAAATTGCTTCGTACATTCCTCCTTAATAGAAGAGGGACATACATCCGGGTGGAGTTGTAGAGCCCTGGCACGGTACGCCTTCTTGAGCTCTTCGAAACTAACATTTGGTGACTCTAATGAAAGAACTTGGTACAAATTTTTGTTTTGCTTGGGCAACTCTTTCATCCTGCATGATATACTTTTGTTATTGATTTTGTCAATGCTTCTTTTTTTGTTACACATGAAATCTATTTTCTCTAAAACTATATTAGACTTAAGAGAGGCCACCATTTTTTGTGTTTGTGTGCTTGAGAAAAAGAGAGATGTATAGTAATGGTATAGTTTGTGAAGAAGATAACCTAGTTGATGGTGGGCTGCAAGAGGTGAGTACACCTATATAAAGAAGATCATCTATTGGGAGTGGTGTATTAATATTATTAGTGGTGATGTGAGGGCATTTAATAAGAGTTTAATTAAAGTATTAAACTAATGAAAAAAGCAAACTGAAATAAAAAAAAAAAAATTGCAAAGTGTACCCCGAATTTTAAGTAGAACGAGGTGGGAAACCCGCGCCTTGCGGCAGGGTGTTTTGCTAAAGAAGCAGTTTATGTTGCGTTTAGTAAGTGCTGCAAACTGGAAGTGGCAGCAACAATGTCTCCTATTCTATCAACTTCCGACTTGTTTAGCCCACATCAGAAACCGTAGCAGTGCGCGTTGAACAAACAATCACTTATTAATGGCAAAACTTGCATTGATTTTTTAATAAAAGAAAGCAAAAGACTTTGCATACTTTGTGCGTATATACATTCAAAAACAACAATACAAATCTTACTTTACTGCATAATCTATTTACGAATTACAAACTGATACTTCACCAATAATGCAATTGTTAATACCATAATTTTAAGTTGGTTGCATTGTGCCTCTCTACAGCATCACATTAAACATTCCTAACCAGTTTTGAACCCTTGCCAAATCAACTTGCTTATGTAAAGATTGCATTATCCCAAGATAAGCTAGTATGCAAGAAACTTGGTCTTCTTGGCTCCAATGCTTCAAACTGAGCATACTAATTTACATTGTAAAACGTTACTCCAAAACAAAAGCCCTCATAAAACCACTAATAATCATACTCTAAAAATTTGGACTAAAAGTAGGCCAATGTCTCTCCTAAATGTATAATCATACTCTCAAAATGATTTACCGTATGAATCTTCTAAATTCTGGATAAATACCAATTGAAGCAAAAGCTTCATTCAAACACTCAAAGTCCAAACTCTTAAAAGTAAGCAATAACCACTTAAAAGAACAATCCCAAACACCCTTTGCACTCAAATAAAGAGCAATTTTAGTCAATCTATATTTCAAGTTTGCGGGTCAAAACCATATATTTAGCTAATCAGAAAAAGAACAATGCAGATGGCGATATAATTCAGATAATTATAGTAAAAGGCATGTCATGAGGGTCTTTCCTTTTACATGGGCTTGGAAGCCTGTGATCATACCTTAACTTAACATGTGGTTCGGTTAAATAAGCCGCTACAGCAGTAGTTCAGTAGTTGGCATCACAAGGCCAACAACCCTGAAATTCAAAACGGATGAACATTATTCATAATTCTCAACAGTTCAGGTATAAACTAAAGAAAATTACCAGTTGAATATAGAGTGACGACACATTAACTCAAAAACTTAATTGGCTTAAACTTGTCTTGTTACCTCTTCTTAAAAATCCTCTGGGATTTTTACCTCCTGAGATCATAGGTCTGCACAATTACAACAGATGATCAGCTTATGACATGAAAACAAAATGAAAAAAATAACAAATGGGCAGTGTAGGAAAACTTAAGTTGGTACAAAAACGGAATTCACATATACTGCAAATGAGGGTAGGAGCAGGTCGTTGTTGTCACACCTGTAAGAATTGGTCTTCATTTGTTTCCAGCACCTTATGCAGGTAGGCAAATAGTAGTCCAGCAACCCTTATATATTTTCTTGATTCTTTTCTCAACAATCCCAAGATCAATATTTGCCAAAGCCCCTAAATTATTTGTTTAGCCCGCACCTCATTTTCCGCTTGTTTTAGACGATTCTTTGAGAACTGAATATTCCCTTCCCGGCCCTCCTGTATCTCCATTTCTTTCTCTTTTATCTCTCTCTCATCCCTGTAGATACAAATCACAAAACAAAAGGTATACGGTAAAACAGTGTAGTTTGGCTATTGTATATATCATATTTATTAGAAGACGGTTGCTACAATGAAACAATAAAGAATAGCAAGCTTCTAAACAATGAAACAAATCTCACCGCTATGAATAAGACTTGAAAAAATTGAGACTTGTAAAAATCATTCTTGTAAACAACTTATTCTAAACTCTAAAAATGTACATATCACTATGGGTTTTAATCCGTTCGGCCCATTTGACCTTCGGTTTTCAAGTAAATACTAAGGTGTACGTAAATGAACTGAATACTAAAAGCAAATTATAAAAATTACACGCTTAGATGCATAATTTGACGCGCATATACTGAATGATGGGCTTAATTTCGTTTATAATCTCTTGCTCATCCGCTGTGAAAATTTTAGGCCTTTCTTTCGGTGTAGTAAAAGGTCCTCCTGGTCTAGGACCATCATTCGATCCCCCAACTGGCCTCACAGGGTAATCATTTTAGGAATCCATCCCTATTTCTTCTTCCACCTTGCCTTGGTCCTATTTTTGTTCCTCCTTCCTGTTCCATTCCCAATTAGTCCCTTTAAACATACCACAATGCCATTCTAGATTAAAAACCTCCTAGAACATAACATTCAAATCTGTAAATCAAAAGAAAGACCACATTCACAGCATGGAACGAAAGGCAATTAAGTCAAAAGAAGACCAAAATTACAAAAACTTTATAATCTGATAAGAAGTTTACTTTATAACCTCAGTCTCCCAATCTCACAAAGTCTTTACAGCCTCCTGTGTTTTTTAATCTGATAAGAAGTTTACATTAACAATCACAAAGACAGTCAAAAATAGTTACTGTTTTATCGAAACACTACAAACTTTTTTTGCAAAAAATGTTCATGATTACTTACTTAAACAGGATATACGATTATCATTAGCTTATAAGTATATCAAAGCACAATGCAAGATACATAACCATGATAGGTCAAACAAACAAAAAGCCTATTTCAAGAAAAAAAACTGGTTCTTTGCTAATAAATAAGTAGATAAGTAGAAGTTGTTTAGATACCAAAAGTGATCTTATGTGAAGCTTATAGTGTCTATGAACCCAAACTATATAAGCATTTTCACCAATAACGTGTTAAGCACGACTGTACATAGACACTTACAAAACCCACCTTATTAACAAATCTTAAAAATCCTTCTTCGCTTCAATTTGGGTGCTTTCTAAACATTATTAAAATGTGGAATCAAATAAACAATTTGAAAGATAAGCAAAAGAGAAACTCACCCATTTATTGGCCAATTAAAGTCACCCATTTCAGTCCGCAAATCCAGCCATTTCAGCCCCCCAACGCTCAGATTCCATCCCCTGTTTAAACACCTTCAGCCCCCAAACGCGCAGACTCCAACTTTATGACCCAAACATCAACAATATAGTAATAGATTTGGTCATTGTGATTAAGCAATAAAAACTAAATAACAGTAAGCAAACGATAGTTAAAATGTGAACTCGTACCATACATGTTTTGAGTTAACATGCAACCAATTTTTGCAGCCTCCTCACTACAATTTATGATAGATTAAAGTGAGGACATGTCTTTGTTGTAGGAAGCTGCAAATCACCTTACTGATCCTTAACCAATTAATTACCCTGAAATTTCAGCCAAAATAACCGCAGGTTGCTGCAAGCTGCATGATAAATAAACGTGGTTGAGGTTATGAGCAACTCAAAAATCAAAAAATAAATTAAAAAAATAAAAACCTTTAAAGTATAGAATACCTTCATATGGATGTGGAGTGTAGCCTTTGACCCTTTTTAGCCATTTAAATAAAATAGCTAATGTGATATCCATCCATCTCCTCTTCGACACCTCACCAGTCACTCGCATAATTCAAATCGACCCAACCATGGCTAGCCAAAGTGAACCCACCCAGTGAACACACCCTCTGTGAACACATTCCCTGAACATACCCAATGAACCAACACATTCAACTGAGTCACTCAAGTGATCCACTTAATAGACTCCACACCCAATGAACACACACCCACTGAACATGTTCCGTGAACACACGCACTGAACCAAGACACTCAAGTCACAAACTTAATAGACTTCACACTTGCTGAACACACACCATGGAGTAGCACCCTCTAAAAACACGTCCCGTGAACACACGCACTAAACCAACATAAGGTGTCAGCAATACACGCACTAAACCAACGATATATATTTAGAGTCCGTTAAAAAAATGGAAACCATAAAACTGATACAACAGATCATTAGGCTCAGATTTGTAACTGGAAAATGGTCAAAAAGATCTCCGCCATGGCAGCAAATAAACGCGGTTACACAATATCAAGTGTGCTATCGCGCCATCCGGTAATTGCCCCGCCAAGTTACGGATCCAATCTTCGGTGACCCGCTTCATTTGCCTCTAAAAAGAGCGGTTAATCATCATAGCCCTGGATGAAGCAATGAAAGACATTTTCGCCCAAAATAAATGCAAATAAAACTGGTTACCACGTAGACCAAATAAGTCCGGTAAGGATCAAAAAAAGAGGATACGGCCACCATGGCTGCAAGTATAGCAACCTGCCCCGCCAAGATGTGGACCATCTCACCTTCAATCCCATTACCCGTAGACTCATCGTAGCCTCTTGTATTGAATATTGCCATCGTTCTTATGCCATTAAACCCATTGAGAACGCATTAAGCAGATTGTGAAATGAAAATGAGAACATTCCATGAATCTTTGTGAAAAGCTCGTGTGGCAGTGACATAACATCAACCTGCAAACCAAACACGGTAAAAGTTACAAACTTTTACAACCCACATACAATGAGGACCTCATACACAACTTGATTTCAGTTAATGCGTCATTCAAACAACAAACCACATACAATCAAGCCTGACAAATAAGCTAACGCAAACTCCCTATATAATCAAATAAGCGCTTCTGAAATCCAGATCCTAAACGTCACTTATTTCACAAAAAACCTAAATTAAAACAAATCCTCATGCCACATAAGTATGTTTCTGATGGAATCAAAATATAATCGCCTATTGCCATCAGATTGTCATATACTCATACATGATCATAGAACAACAAATATTTACACATAAACCCTACAACACAAATTGGCAGATAAGGCCATAAGCCAGCAAAATAAGCAACTATATAACCATTTTTTTACAAAATAATCTGATTCATTAGGTATTTTTTAAAAAGAATTGGTGACTTCAAAACATTTTATAAGTGCTTATTTTAAATAAAAAAAATCTATTACTAACCTCCGTCTCAACCTCATAAAAACCTTCACATGATACCCGTATCCTATAAACCAAAAATTAAAACTTAGGTTCGAGAAAATACACATACCTTTCATGTTCAAAGCCAAAGTAGAAACTTCAACCAAACAAAAACCACAAAGCAATCAAATGTAATATGCTAATAAAAAAGAAAAAATCAAAAAAGTAAAGAGAATCCATCATCATTCATCAAATAATCAGAATGGATACAAACTACAAAAAGAACCCTAAATTTAAAAAAAAGACAAAAAAAAAAAAAAAAAAAAAAAGAAAAAAAAAGAAAGGAAAAACAACTAAAATGACCTGATGAGTGTGTGTGTTTTTTTTAGATAAGCAAAATCATTCCATCTACCAAAACTATATGTAGCTAAAACAAAGGGGCAGACACTGTACATGGTAACATAAAATGATTGCACATCCACACAAAAGTATTAAAAAATTAGCATTACTGTTGCTCCCCTCACAGGCGACTGTAGTAACCATTTCGTCGGATCAAATCGGCCACGGGTTTATCGCCTGGAGTTGTACCAGCCGGATCTCAAACTAAGGAAGGGATGGTGAGTAATAATGAATAGTGTGGTTCGAGGCAATAGAAACCAAATGTTACAATGGAGCTGGGCGGGCCGGGTTAAAAAACAAAGGCTCACCCGCAAAGCCGACTTAATGTTTTATGGTTAAAATTTCTACTGCCTTGCACCCACTTAGGTTATGTTTGGCAACAACAATTGTGAAGCTTTTAAGAGCGACAAGTGGTAAGCATTTGCTTGTTTGGCAACACCTCAACAAGCGTTTGAAACATGACTAACCGCTCCAATCTTAAATGCTTCATTAAGAAGCAGCAAGCGACAAGCAGTAAGCATTTACTTGTTTTACACTTTATAATTACAGTTACAGCTACGTTACCAAACACGTTCTTACTGCTACTGCTTACTGCTTACTGCTATTGCTTGTTGCTTGCTGCTTACAGCTTACTGCTACTTGTCGCCAAACATAACCTTCTGTTAATACAAATAATCGCATAAAAACATTATCTTTATCTAAAAATTCTTCTACGTTTTTCTAATGAAAAATATAAAACCGTGTTAATTACTAGTTTAAAGTAAACATGTTTTAGACATATTTATCATTTAAGGTGTTAATGTGAATACCTATAACTTGTTTAATGATCACAGAAGATTTCATCATGCACAATACATTAAACTCTTGCATCATTTTATAAAATGTTACATAACTTTATAAACATTAACGTAACTTTTATTTACTTTCCTTTCGAATAACATGTTCTATAAAATGCCTTTTCAACTAGCAAAAAACTTCATATAATTTTTATTTACTTTCATTTTGAATAACATGTTTTATAAAATGTCTTTTACATCTAGCAAAAATCTTCCACTTAAAGAAGTGATTCAAACTTAATCTTCTATGGAAAGATAGATTAGCCATTCTTGCAATAATCCAAAACAAAAGAGGTAAGCATCAAATGTGTTTTTGCATAAAAACACTCATTAACCATTTTCTAGCCTGAAGTGTTTAACACTTAAGGCAAGCATCAAACATGCTTTGACTCAACTCTTCTCTATGCATTCTAGATAAGAAACAATACAAACATTAATTAAATGACCATTCAAAACGGGCAGAATTTACATGTGCAAGACCTACGGATCCTGTAGATCACACGGATCCTGCAAGTAACCGTGGATCTGTTGGGCATTGTGACTGCATCTTTTGCCTATTTAAACTAGCCTTTTTATACCATTTTTTTCCTCACCCATTGCAAACATACTTCTAGCATTAGATTATACCTTTAAACACACATTACCTTTCATCATTATCTTGCTTTATATTCATTCAAGGGATCCACTTTTTAACAAGGGAAAAACACAAAAAGAGTTGAAGTTTTTGTGTTACAGTTTTAGTTTTTGTAAACTTTATTGTAATACCATATTCCGCTATCATATTCCGAAGGCATAAACACCATCATATAACAAGTAGAGTAAGTTGGGTTATTACTTTAGGCCTCAAAACACATAGAGAAAAATGTTGGTTCTACCTTGTTGGGACTCGATATATAGCATTGTATCAGTAAAATCATAAACAATGTTGTGCTGTTTTCTCTGCTAAGAATGGAACTTGTTGACATAGTGAAGTAACTCTCAAGTTGGAAACTCGAGGTATGGAGTAGGGCGAAGAGAAGTTTCATAATCGAACCACTATAAATATTCAAATTTGGTTTGATCTTTATTTTACTTACTTAGTTTCTTGCATATAGTCATTCATATTATTATTTTATATTAAGTTTCAAACTAAGTTTTTAAAGACTAAAGCCATTCAACCCCCCCCCCCCCCTTCTAGTTTTCCACATAATCATTAAGCCAAACAAAATTTATCCTCGAATTAAAATATTGATAGTATAATTACCAAATGAGGGTAGAAATAAAAACAGTCTAAGTCAAGCTCGAGCTAGCCAAGTCTCGAGTTTGGTTAATTTACTATCGTAAGTATCGGTCAAGCTCATTTTGAGCATTATACTGTTAGCTCGAGTTTAACTTGCAGCATATTATACAATATAGGGATCAATTCCTTATTATGACAGGTAAATAAAATTTGAATTGAACTAAGTTTGTTAATACATTAGGCTTTAGCTCGTTTATTATGCTCGTTAGATATAAATATACACAGGGATTATATACAGATAAGGCTTGAAATCTTTTATGAAATGAGCCCAAAAATAAGGCTTGAGCTCAGGCTTGAATTGTTTTGAGCTTTTATAAGTTTGGATCGTTACGAGTCGAACTCGAGTAAAAAGCATAAGGCTTGAAAAGAGCTCGAGCTAGAGACTTATAATTGTAAACAAGCTGAGCTCAAGCTTTGACAACCTTGGTCTCGAAACGGCTTGTTTCCATCCTTATTTGTAGTTATCTTATAAATATTGTAATTTTATAGATAAGTACGTTAAATTCTTAATGGACTTAACTGAAAAGTAGGTATTGGGTAGTAGAAAGTTCACTTAGCAAAGTTTAGTGTACCATTCTACGCCTTAGAAATAGGCCCTTTACCCAAAAATCAGAGGCACTTTACCCATCCTACTCCTTAGAAAGTTCACTCACGACCCACATCACCTCTCCGTATTGGCACATAAACTACAAGGACCCCTAGGTGACTCATCTAGGCCAATAACCCAATAAAATTTTCAAGGTCTATGTGGTTCTTACTGCGACTATATACAATTATCGCACGTTATCATTTGTTGGGTTTTGAGATTCTACTGCTCAGAATTTAACTAAGTTTCAAACTGATGCTGATGAGAATCTGCCGCTAGTATAATGAATCTGCTGCTAGGTGAATCTGATGCTGAAGAAACTGTTGCTTAAGAGATAAACTTGTATACACGGATGGATAATTATGGAATAGATAGTGTGTATATCTTATATGATTAGGAAGATATTATCTTGTGTAGAAAGTTATTGTAAACCTAATAGGACTCCTTGGTCTATAAAAGGATGTGCCTAGGGTTAGAGTAGGTACGTATTATTTTTATTCTCGTTTCACTTCAAGGTTGAGTGCTCGTATAATTAATATATTGAAGTGCTGAAAGTGTTTAAAACTATTCTTCTTAAGTTAAGCTTTAATATTACGCGTTATAGCTTAAGTGTTAATTCAAGTCAACTTCTATAAGATCGTTTGCTCAACTGGGATCAACAAGTGGTATCAGAGCTTGTGATCTAGAAGTTGTAATCAAGAAGAACTTGTTCCTTACAAGTTAATTGTTCCAAATCAACTGCTGAAGATGGGTGACAACACACACATGGTAACTGCTTCAAAGGTTCCCATGCTCAAGCAATGAGAGTATAAGCTATGGAAGATGAAGATCAGACAGTACATTCGCATGATTGACTTCAACATGTGGAATGTGATTGTGAATGGTGACTCTCTACCACAAAAAGGTCCTGATGGGAAAGAGATTCCTATTAAATCTTCAGAAGAAAACTCTGTAAGAAAGATGGAGATCAAGGCACATAGTATTCTCTTGATGGGGATACCGAATGAATTTCAATTGGACTTTGATGGCTGAGAGACTACAAAAGATCTGATGGATGCTGTGGAAATCAGATTTGGAGGTAATGATGCTACCAAGAAGTCAAGGAAGAATAAGCATCAGTTCGAGAACTTCTCTGCTTCAAGTGGAGAAAAGCTTGACGGTACATACAACAGGCTTAATCAACTTGTTAGTCACTTAAAGCTTGTTGGTTATGTTGTTCCTCAAGAAGATGTAAACCTTAAGTTTCTTAGAAGTCTAGCACATGAATGGGGCATGCATACAGTTGTTTGGAGGAATAAGCCTGATTTTGAAACTATGAAGTTAGAAAGCCTCTACAACAATTTGAAGGTGTATGAACCTAAGCTAAATTCTTCAACTACTTCATCTTCTGCTACTCAAAATCTTGCATTTGTGTCCTCAAAGACTAAATGATCTCAAGAATCCCACTCTACTGCTTATGGGGTATCTGCTGCTACAACTGATGGATCTACTGCTAGTTCTACGGATAATAATTCCATCAGTGATGCTGCCATATGTGCATTCTTGGCTGATCTGACGTCAAACACAAAGTCACAGGTTCTCAATCAAGATATGGATCACATTGATCCTGATGATCTTGAAGAAATTGATCTTAAATGGTAGATGGCTATGTTAACCATAAGAGCAAGAAGATTCTTGAAGAGGACAGGAAGAGAAGTCAAGTACAGGGCTAAAGGAAATTTGGGTTTTGATAAGTCAAAGATGGAGTGCTACAATTGCAACAGGAAAGGCCACTTTGCCAGAGAATGTAGGGTTCCAAAGAAGAATGTTGAAATTCAAGACCTCAAGAATCAAAGACTACCACAACTGCATTGGTGTCTTGTGATGGGTTGGGTGATTATGATTGGAGTCACATGGCTGAGGAAGAACCCAATTACTCTCTTGTGGCTCAAGTCAAACCTAAAGTGCATAACTTTGCACTTATGACCTATGCATCATCATCTTCTGGATCTGACTCTGAGGTATCTAATGATTCTGATCTATCTGTGTGTTCTTTTAAATCATGTGCTGACACTGTAGAAGAGCTTAAGTCTAGGAATGAGAGCCTTAGAAAATAAGTTGAACACCTAAAACTTGATAATTTAGGTTATAAAGTAGGTATTCAAAATGTGGAAAAAAGATTAGAATATCTCAAACAGTGTGAGCTAGAATATGTGGATAGAATTAACCAACAGGATGTTGAGATCTATAAGAAAAATAGTGAGATTGAATTTCTCAAGAAAAAGCTAGAAGAAGCAGAAAAAGATAGGGATGCAGCTCTTGCTTAAAAAGATAAACACATAGTAAGGGTTGAAAAACAACAATTTGCTTCAGATCTAGTAAATAAGTCTATTGAGAGTATTTGATGAGAAAAGGAAGTAGAATAGGTTATAATAAAGTTGCTCCCCCAGTTAAGAGTGCCTATGCTCCACCAGGAAAAGAATTGTCTTTTATAAGTAAGTTAGACATGAAAAAACCTGTAGGTGAATCTAGTACTAGTGTCACAGAAACACCTAAGGTTGAAGTTAGAAAATTTCCTGATGCTCCTATTATTGAAGACTGGAATTCAGATAGTGATGAGGAACAGGGTGAACTAAAACAAAGTGTGAAAAAGGAAGAAATTCCTGCAAAAGTTGAACCTAAAGTTGAACAGGTTAAGTTTGTGAGACCTGTATTAGGTAAGAACATCTCTAGGAAAATGGTAGAATATAATGAGATACCTAGAGAACAGATGAAAAGTTTTATAATAAGCCTAGGGGTAATCAGAGAAACTTTAATAACCTAGTTTCAAATAAGTTAGGTAATGAGTTTCAATTAAAGAAGAAGGCTTGTTATAAGTGTGGTAGATTTGAGCATTTGATAAATAGTTGTAAAGACCACCAAAAGCCAGTTTGGAATCAATACTCAAGGGTGAATCATAAATATGTTTCAAAAAATACTCACCCTCATCCTAATAGAAATATGGTTCCAAGGGCTGTGTTGCTAAGATCTGGTGCAACAAGATCTATTTTTGCTACTAAAACTAATGGGGCTTTTAAGACTACAACTGGTTCTACTGCTGGCTCTGCTGCTAGTAAGCACTTTGCTGCTAGTACAAAAGTTTCTACTTCTGGGCCAAAAGTTCTAACAAATACAGTTGTTGGAAATCACTTTTATGTTGTTAAGGCCTCAGCTTGCTGGACTTGGAAACCTAAATCAACTGTTGCAAATCATGTTTCCAAAAATAGTAGTACATCAATAGACTTAAAAGAAATTTGACTATGTTAATACACAAGGCAGATCCAAGTCAGTAATGGCTTGGGTCCCCAAGAGAAACTAATTTCTCTATTTTCATGTGCAGGGCAATCTACAGGATGAGCTAAAAGATATCGTTATTGTTGATAGTGGATGCTCTGGACATATGACTGGTGATGAGTCTCAACTTGAAGACTTTGATACTTTTGAAGGTGGTTATGTTGCTTTTGGGAATGATCCAAAAGGTGGAAAGATTATTGGCAGAGGTACACTAAAAACATAAAATTTGAACTTTGAGAAGGTGTTCCTTGTGAAAGGACTTAAGTTTAACCTCTTTAGTGTCTCACAAATGTGTGACAAAAAGAACTTTGTTCTTTTTACAGACACTGAATGTATGATGCTTTCTCCTGATTTTCAGTTACCAGATGATAATTTGTGCTATTTAAAGTCCTTAGAACTAAAAATATATATACAGTGACCATATTAAGAACATTGTTCCCAAAAGAGCTTTGACTTTTCTAATTGCAAAGGCAACTCTTGATGAGTCCAAATTATGGCATAGAAGACTTAGACATCTAAATTTCAAGACCATGAACAAGTTAGTGAAAGGAAATCTTGTAAAAGGGCTGCCTACAAAGATGTTTGAAAATTGTGAAACTTGTGTTGCGTGTCAAAAGGGTAAACATCATAGAGTTTCATTCAAGTCCAAGACTGTAAACACAATTACCAAGCCCTTACATTTACTTCACATGGATTTATTTGGGCCTGTTTTTGTGAATAGTTTGAACAAGAAGTCTCATTGCCTAGTTGTCACAGATGATTTTAGTAGGTTTACTTGGGTGTTCTTTCTAGCTACTAAAGATGAAACTCCAGAGATTCTCAAGGCATTCATAACTAGAGTTGAAAACCTAAATAACCAAAAGGTGAAGATATCAGATGTGACAATGGAACTGAGTTCAAGAATAGTGTGATGAATCAATTCTGTGTGGGCAAGGGTATTCTAAGACAGTATAGTGTTGCAAGAACTCCACAACAGAATGGTGTAGCAGAAAGAAGAAACAGGACATTGATTGAGGCTGCAAGAACAATGTTATCTGATTCTAAATTACCTATATCTTTTTGGGCTGAAGCTGTAAACACTGCATGTTTTGTGCAAAACAGAAGCAAGGTAGTTAAGCCTCACAACAAGACTCCATATGAGTTATTTCATGGAAAGAAACCAATGATTGATTTCTTTAAACCATTTGGATGTCCTATTACTATTTTGAACACTAAGGATCAGTTAGGCAAGTTTGAAGAAAAAGCTGATGAAGGATATTTTGTTGGTTACTCTATAAACAGTAAAGCTTTCAGGGTTTACAATAAGAGAACCAAACATGTAGAGGAGAATTTTCACATCAAGTTTAGTGAGAACTCATCTAATACTGAAGGGAAAGGACCAGAATGGCTGTTCAATATTGATATTCTTACCAAGACTATGAATTATGAGCCAGTTATTGCAAGTGTAGACACTAACAAACCTCAAGAAGAATTTGTTTTAGTTGAGAAATTGAAGATTGGTCCAACTTTACTACCCTTTTAGAAGGTTCAAAGTTCACAAGAAGATGATGTTACTCATGAGAAACCCAAAGAAGCAGAGGAAGGCATTGGGATACCTGTTGTTGTTGAAAAGGTAACCAATGAAGCACCTAAAGTTGCTGTAGATGACTCCACAACAAGGCCAAAGCAGTCTACTGCTACAACAGAAGACTCTACTGCTGAACCAAAAGACTCTACTGCTAGGCCAAAAGACACAGCTATTGCTTCAATCAATTCTGCTGCTAATCCATTAGATCCTACTTCTTCACCAAAGTTTCCATCAGTGGACATTCAGGGTAGATATTTTACTATGACTCCTCTAGAGAACATTTACTATGACACAGATGATGAAGCTCTTGATGGTAAAATGTTTGGAGCAGATGCTGATTTTAATAACATGGAACTCAATATTCATGTTAGTCCTACACCTACCACAAGAGTTCATAAGAATCATCCCAAAGATCAAATTCTCAGTGATCCAACATCATCTGTTCAAACAAGAAGAATGACTAAAGAGTAGAAAGATATACAACATCAAAGTTTCTTTGCTAGATCTCTTCATCAAAGAAACAGTCACAAAGATCTTCAAAATTGCTTGTTTGCCTGTTTTCTACCTCAAATAGAACCCAAAAATACCTATAAAGCCTTACAAGAGCCAAGCTGGGTGGAAGCAATACAAGATGAGCTTCGGCAATTTAAACTACAAGAAGTATGGACCTGGGATGATTTGCCAAATGGGCAAAGGGTGATTGGAACTAAATGGGTTTTTAGATGCAAAAGAGATGAAAGACGCATAGTCATTAGAAACAAGGCAAGATTAGTTGCACAAGGATACACTCAACAAGAAGGCATTGACTATGATGAAGTATTTGCACCTATGGCAAGGATTGAGGCCATTAGATTATTTCTGGCTTATGCTTCATATAAAGACTTTGTGGAGTATCAAATGGATTTCAAAAGTGCTTTTCTATATGGGACAATCACAGAAGAAGTTTATGTGTCTCAACCACCTGGTTTTGAAGACCCTGATCATCGTGACAAAGTTTACAAGGTGAATAGAGCAATGTATGGTTTACATCAAGCTCCTAGAGCTTGGTATGATACTTTTTCAACATATTTGCTAGAATATGGGTTTAGTAGAGTAAAGATTGACAAGACTTTGTTTCTCACAAGAAACAAGGATGATATTTTGTTGGTACAAATTTATGTTGGTGACATCATATTTGGTTCTACAAACAAAGCTATGTGTGTTGATTTTGAGAAGCTTATGAAGGATAAGTTTGCTATGAGTTCAATGGGGGAACTCACCTTTTTCTTGGGTCTACAAGTTATACAAAAGGAAGATGGCATATTTATTAGTCAGGATAAGTATGTTAATGATATTTTGAAGAAGTTTGGATTTGAAGATGCTAAGCCTGCAAAGACAACCATGGAATCTAATAAACCATTGTTGAAAGATGAAAATGGCAAGGAAGTGGATTTTCACTTGTACAGATCAATGATTGGTTCATTGATGTACCTTACAGCTTCATGGCCTGATATTATGTTTGCTGTATATTCCTGTGCAAGATTCCAAGTATGTCCCAAAGAATCACATCTAAATGCAGTGAAGAGAATTTTTAGATATCTGAGGCATCAACCTAAATTGGGCCTTTGGTATCCTAAGGATTCACCTTTTGATTTGGTAGCATACTCAGATAGTGACTATGTTGGAGCTTGCTTGGATAGAAAGTCTACCACAGGAGGTTGTCAATTTCTTGGAAACAGATTGGTGTCATGGCAATGCAAGAAACAAACAGTGGTGGCAAATTCTACAACTGAAGCTGAGTATGTGGCTATTTCAAGTTTTTGTGGTCAAGTGCTTTGGATGCAAAATCAACTACTAGACTATGGGTATAATTTCATGAACACTAAGATTCATATTGATAATAACAACACACTTTGCATCATTAAAAATATTGTTTTTCATACTAAAACAAAACATATTGAGATAAGACATCACTTTATTAGGGATTGTTATGAAAAGAAGTTGATTCAAATTGTCAAGATTCATACTAATAACAATGTTGCTGATCTACTCACAAAACATTTTGATGTGGGGAGGTTTCAATTTTTAATTGCAAACATTGGTATGATCAATCTTTGAAAAACTTATCTCCTTATGTTTCTTTAAAGTTTTGTAAAGTGACTGTGCTGTTGTTTAAGTTGTTTCTGTTGCTTCTTATGAAGCATTTTCCTAGTTAGACTTCACTCTGCTACTACATGACATTCTACTGCTGGGTATAACTTGTACATATGCAACATTTTTTTTTTTTTTTTTTTTTTTTTTTTTTTTTTTTTTTTTTTTTGTGGTTTTGGACTAACATTTTGCAGGATAAGTTCAAATTGATGATTGTTGTTGTTTTTAGAAGAGTCTAATGAAACAAGAACAGTACAATTTCATTCATTCAAAGTGATGCCAAAAGATTACAAACGTTTTCCACAACCACAAGAGACTGATTACATCAAAAGATTACTACCAAAGATTACATCAACATCTAGGGCAGGGTAGACCAATAACCACTTCTCTTGACTCTGGGAGAGGAGGATTTGACCTTCGTGTTATTGCTGGTGGTCTTGGTCGTGATGCTTAGGGTCTCTCAGGTGTTGAAGGAGGATTGCTTTGGGGTTCCTCTTCATCTGATGATGTACATAGGAATGGTGATATGAGTTCTCGAGGAGGTGGTTGGATAGGGACCAAGGATTGGGATCCTCTGAAGATTTAGATAAAGCAGCAGACATGGGGGCCTTACTTGACATACCAATATATTGCTTCTTGGTAAGATCCTCTGTTTCCTCTTCATCAGATAATTTAGGGGTCATCACACTTTTCCCCTTTGAAGTGCTTGAAGTTTGAGAGAGGTTCAAAAGATCCTTGAAAACATTGAGGTCATGTTTCCTTTTTCGGGCCTGCTCTTTGGTTCGACATCCATCACGGGGAGGACGAAATAGAGGAACATAAGGAGGGAGTGGAGTGGAATCCAAAGATTCATCGGATGATGAGTCAGATGAGATGTTGATTATTTCTAGGTTAGATTTCATGTTAATTGTGATTTGATTTGATTGATTGGTAATTTTGGAAGAAATTAGGGTTTTTGATTGATAAATTAGGGAAAGATTAGATCCCTTTTTATATTGATCAAGGAGTGAATGCTTGGCTGGTGATTGGAATCTGTTATGATAACTGGGCATTAATAACGAAGATTTCTTTGACTTTTTGACCAAGAATATCTTAAGAATAGTCAACTCTGCTGCTAGTTATAATAGTTTGCTGCTGGTTCTACTGATACACAGGGTTTTGCTGCTATGGTTGAAAGTGTTAGGGTGGTTCTGTAACTTCTTCAAATATGTTTAAATGCCTAATTGGATCTCACAATTGGTTTTTACGCGCTCCAAATTGAAGTTTCCTCAAACCCTAACACTTCATTATTCTCAAAGTCAAAAATCCCCAAATTCTCCAAACCCTAATTCATGGAATTAACACGTACCTGGGTAGAAAATCATAATAATGTTGCTTTATTGGAGGAAAAGATGGTTCCTGAAGGCTTCACAGACATGGTTAAGTTCTTAAATGCTACTTCTCTTAGGTATGCATTAACTGTGAATCCTACTATATATATTTCCTACATCAAACAGTTTTGGCTTACTGCAAAAGTCAAAACTAGGAATGGGGAAAAACATATTAAGGCCATGGTAGATGGTCAACAAGTACTTGTCACTGAATCCTCTATAAGAGAACTTCTTCTCTTTGATGATGAAACAGAGACTAAGTGTCTTGCTAACTCTGCCATTTTTGAAGGTTTAAAAGATTTGGGATATGAGGGCCAACATTCTGGTTTAAAATTTCAAAAGGGCTTCTCTGTTCTCAATATAAATTTTTGGTTCATAATCTTCTTCATTGTTTGAGTTCAAAAACTTCTGGGTGGAATGATTTCAGTGCTACCATAGCATCTGCTATGATATGCCTGAGTAAAGGAGACCCATTCAATTTTTCAAACATGATTTTGGAAGGGATGGCTAAAAGTATCAAAGAGTTTGGTTCATACTTACTTTATCCAAGATTTATTCAACTCTTTGTGGAAAACCAAATTTCAAGAGTAAGAACTCATAAAGCCACTTATGAATCTCCTAAGTTGGTTCCTAAAATGTTTACTTTCTTACTTAAAAATGGAAAAGGATTTTCAGGCACACTTACAACTTATATGGTGCAACTTGTGCAAAATACTCAGGGTGAAGGATCAGGAACTCCCACTGATTCCCATCACACACCTAATTTTACTGCATCTGTCACACAACCAAGAATACTCTACACCCGTAGGAAAGCCAACAAGAACACTGAGCGACCTCAGGCTAGTGTTAGGATGGATGTACCAGATGAGGTTGTCCCAGGTGATGGAGAGGACATGTTGGCAAGGGCTGTCACTACTGCTACTAGCTTAGCAGCAGAGCAGGACAGTGATAACATAATTAAGACCCAAACCAAGGAAACATCTAGTGAGGAGGGTTCTGATGAATATAAATCCAATGATGGTAACCCTAGCCACATGGAAAATACAGGGGGCTCAGATGATCAAACTAGGTTTGATACTGAGTTTAAGTCCCAAGATTCACCTCCGTTAGCCTTGCTATTTTATAAAGATAACGTCACATACGTGAAATGGACTAGATATGTAGCTAGTAGTAACTTCAGGGACTATCAGTGATCATTAGGCAAACTTATTATGTATGAGCCTATAAATACCCCTCATGACTCTCCATGAGGGGTGTGGGAAATTGTGTATCTTTACTTTCATCTTAATATTATCCATTTTCTCCACCCTCTCTCTACTTTCTCTCTCTAAAACCAAACATGGAATTCATATACTTTGATCAACCAAGACCTCCCGAATCACATAAATCATACATATATTCGGTCCTACAATTGGTATCGGAGCTCATGGTGTTTTTTTGATGATTTTTGTGGTTCGTATTTCTTTGTTTTAAGCTGTTTTGATACCATTTTTTGTAGTTGGAATTTTTTTTTTCACTACTTTTGTGGTTAACAGTTTATACAAGATTTCTTGTATCCAAAATGGTCAAAAGGTGTCATGTGGTCTTACACGGTTTCATAAAACAGTCTTTTTTGTGATTCTTTTTAGTCCAAATTAACAGTTTTATGTATACATATCACTTTTATGATTTCTTTTGTACCTTATCCGTGAAAACTAAAGGTGGTCAAATACTGATCCGAATATTTGTATGCCATATGGTCTCAATAAGTCATCTGGAAAAACATGTCGGAATCTTTGGTCGAAACTCATCAGAAATTCATCAGAATCTGGGAAATGGTCGCCGGAATTTAATCGGAATTTCTTGTAAAGAAATTTCGATATGTACCTGTTTTCGAAAACACATGTGGTTTTCGAGAACACATACCCTAGTTTCGAACTCATGTTCTCGATAATATGCCATGTTCTCGATAAATGCAAAGTTTCGAAATTACGAGCTAACACAGTTTCGCAAACACAAGATTTACCAAGTTTCGAAATTTTTGTAAAAAGTTTCGCAAACACAAGATTGATCAAAGTTTCGAAATTTGCAAAGTTTCGAAAATGCAAAATAAAAAGTTTCGAAAACAGAATATTAGAAGAGATGAAGCAGAGACCAGGACCATAAACCAAACATACCAAGACTCAATGACCTTAGTTACCATCATCGGTCCATAACTAAGCGAAAACCAAAACCAACAACACCTATCCTTAACCCCTCGACAACATATCAACAATCTCTCCTCAACACTCATTCTAAACAAGAACCGTACATCGATGACACCTTATCAAGATCTCAGTTGGTTCAAAATTTTTCGCAAATCTTTTTAAAGATTTTTTGTTTGAACCTACATCATCACAGATCCATATTGAAGCTTTGCTTCATTTTATATCCGACTAGAAAGAAAGAGTTATAACAATTGTGTTATACTCGTTTCTTCAATTCGCTCTAAGACCATAACAAGAAAACAAATCGTGAACCTACCGTGACCCTCCAAAGGATCCTGTAATCACAATACTTTGGTCTTCATGCCTTCTTGACCTGTGCTTAACCGACAGAAACAAACGGGTATACCTTCTTAATTCGTATGCATCAGAAAGAAGTAAGAATGATATGCGTTTTTTGTTCGGTTAAAGATGAAGGAGCTGGGAGTTGTGATGAGAACTGAGATGAAGATGGGAGGAGATGAGATTGTGTGCAGCGTGTGATAAGAAAGAGATGTAGGCGGATATTTTTAAGTGGTATGTGTTTAGGGTTAGTGGAATAAGAGTGTGTGGTCTATAACTCAACCGTGTATTAAAGTGAACTGGATCGGGCTGTATAATTTTGATTGGGTTACCTCAAGATTGGACTGAATTTGGGCCTATTCGATTAACATGCATTTCATTATCGATGTTGGGCTGAATGGAAAATTAAGGACTGGGTCACCCGTTCATACTTTGAATGTTAACTGACTTTGAAAAATTGTTCACCAAATATTTTTTACAAAAAATTATTGGATACAGTTTTTTAGAGTTGGAATACAGTTGGTATTTTGGTATTACAAATTTCACGAGGATACATTGTTCACGGCTAGAATTGTTATGTTCAACAAAAATGACTACGGGGTTTTTGTACGGTATTATTGATTTGATTTTGAAGTGGCATTTCAAAAAGTGTACTTATTTATCTCAAAGTCTAGGGGTGGTTAGATGCACGATTTTTGAAGATAACTTGTCAGCGCAAATTAAAAAAATCAGTCTTGACAATCTAGTTAGTACTGATGTAAGGAGTTACGTTGTAGTGCTCACAGTATAGCTATCACTTAAAGGAGTTACGTTGTAGTACTCAGTGTCACACGAAGTAGTGGATTGTTAAAGTGGCGAATATTTCGTGCAACCTCATACTTAGAGGAGTTACATTGTAGTGCTCAGTATAGGTATTAAGTCACATCTATCGTACAAGTATTAAGTCACAAGATGGGATGATTACTTCTTTTTCAAGCTGGTCATATCGGATTATCTCCATATGTGGTCATTACTAGTAGCTGGTGAATTACAAGGAGGTTCGTTTAAAGGTTGATTTGAGAGAATAGTATTGAGAGTATATTTTTGTGACATATACTCACAAATTATGCTTACACGGTCTATCTATATTGCATCAGAAGTGTAAAGTACGGGTAATTATGGCATGTACACAAAATAGTATGATGATTTCGATAAATCGCAACCATCAGGAGGGAGAAGAACATGCCAAAAGAAGTAATGTTTCATCTCTAGTACGTTGGTTGTTCGAGGGAATTGTGCCTACACTGGAACCGAAGAAGTACTAATGATGTGTACATCGGAGCGTATTACCAACCTTATTTGCAATGATATGTGAGTTATATTGTCATGATGCTCCCCGAACGACAACCATGTGCCTACACTTTTGAATCTACTTTATCCGCTGCGTGATGAAAAGAGAGTTGTCGGTTCAGGAGGGAGCAGGTAAAAGAATAAAGGCTCACTAGTTAGGAGGGAGTAATAACCTAACTAGACCATTACAGTTGAAGTTCAGAGCTACAAATACCTTTGCCGTCAGTGTCAAAAATCATACGCCGAGATCGTCGGAAAAGAGAACTTCAAGTCTGCCTCAGTATCTAGACTACAGAGACTCTGCGCTTCAACAACGTCAACATAGTTTACTATTGTTGTAATTTTACATTGTTAATGTATTTATAGGTCTCATTGTAACCATTCACGTGTGACGATATCTTGGAGGGAGATTGTTAGCCTTGCTATTTTATAAAGATAACATCACATACGTGAAATGGACTAGATATGTAGCTAGTAGTAACTTCAGGGACTATTAGTGATCATTAGGCAAACTTATTATGTATGAGCCTATAAATACCCCTCATGACTCTCCATGAGGGGTGTGGGAAATTGTGTATCTTTACTTTCATCTTAATATTATCCATTTTCTCCACCCCCTCTCTACTTTCTCTCACTAAAACCAAACATGGAATTCATATACTTTGATCAACCAAGACCTCCCGAATCACATAAATCATACATATTTTCGGTCCTACAACCTCTCGGACCATGTTACACAGGTCGAAGTCATGAGGACAGATCAGTGACTAATGAATTGATGGATGATAATGTGGAAAATGACAATGTCAATGATTCACCTCTCGGACCAAGTCACACAGGTCGAAGTGGTGAGACTAGTATGAAACTTCTAAAGAAATTGATGGCTACATGTACCAACCTGGAGCTTAAATGTGACACTTTGGAGGATAAGATTCTTGGTCTTCAAACTCTTTCTAATGAACAAGCTAAGAAGATTACAAAGTTGCAGAGAAAGATAAAGACTTTAAAGAAATCAAGATCTTCAACCTCTTTAAAAAGATTGAAGAAAGTGGGTACATCTCAAGTTGTTAGTTCTCCTGAGCATTCTGTCAATTTGGAAGAGGATGCTTCCAAATAGGGGAGGAATGAAGAACAGAATGAGGAAATGGGTCAGGGGAGGCTAATTTGGTGAAAGATGATGCTGGGTTGGATGTGGATACTGGTAAGGTTTCAAGGGAGGTTATAATGAATGATGAAATGGAGGTTGAAAGTCCTCAAGATATGGATGGTTTTGTGGTTACAAACAAGCAGGGTAATGAAGCTGTAATGGAAGAGTTGGTTTGTGTTCAAGAGAATGTGGTGGAAAAACTCAAAACTTTGGGGCCTGAGTAATTAGTAAAGGCCACAGGGTTGATGGGTGAAGATTTGAAAAGTCTAGGTGATTCTGTGGCTAAGGATATGGACACTGCTACTACTACTGACAAGACAAATGACTCTGCTACTGCACAAAATTATACTGCTCAGGATTCTGCTGCTCATAAACATGTTGCCGATCCTGCTGCTAGTGAGAAACTCAATTCTACTGATGCACAAGGTTCTACTACTAGATCTAGTGAAAAAGCTGCTGCTGAGGCCATGGTGTTGTTAAGAAAGAAGACAACAGATGTTCAATCTAAATCACAATCTCAACCAACAACACAACCAAGTCAATTACAACCACAACAACCAACATCCACTATAACATCTCCATTACCAAGAGTACCTGTAAAGGGAGTAGTAATAAGAGAATCTACTGCTTCAAAAAGACATACAAGTTCAATTTCATCATCTACTGCTGCTGATAAAGGGAAGGGCAAGGTTACTGAAGAACCTATGCTAGATTCTGATGATGATGAAATAGATTACTCTCAGATTCCTTTTCATTATTGGCCTAAAGAGTTACAAATTGAGCATGATTCAGCTGTTGCAAGGAAAGAACAAGAGCAAGAAGATATTGCTGAGCAACTACTACTACAACAACAACAAAAAGAAAGGGATGATAAGGAAGCTGGGGATTTGAAAAAGTATGATGAATAGGTTGATGAGAAAATAAGAATGGATGCTGACATTGAATTCTCCAAGTTAGTTAAAATTGAAGAACAAGAAGCTCCAGAATTTGATGTTGCAGCTTGGATGAAAGAATTCACAGCAAGGAAAAAGAAAGATGTTGTTGCAGTAAGAAGGAAGAAGAAAGTTCTCAGAGGACCAACTCCACTTCAACAAAGGAGAGAGCATGAGAGATACCTTAAAAACATGAAGGGTTGGAAACTGGTACAATTGAAACACAAGATACATCAAGAGGTGTTTAATTTGTATCAACATGCTAAAAAGGAAATGGATACCTTCTTTCCTATGGGTTGTGCAAGAGATGAAGAACATTTTGCTCAAATGAACAAGAAGTTGGTACCTGAGAAAGTTAGTGAACCAGAGCTTAAAGTGGCAGAGGTTATTGAAGAAGAAAAGACTTCTTCTAGCAGAGGTACAAAAAGAAAAATGTATAAGGAAGAAAACTTTTGCCAGGAAAAAGCAGAATGTAGCAGCGCAGAGCAATTCTGAGTCTGAAGATGATGATGAGTATGTGGATGATTTTGAACATATTCCTCCTGAGCATCTAAAACAACAAATGCAGGTTCTAACTATGGATGCTAAGAGGGAAGAACTTGAGGTAGTTGTTGCTGAACCAGTGGGAATCAAATATCCAATCATTCAAGTAACTACAGGATATCTAAACACTGTTGGAACATTTCATGATGCCAAAAGATCTGATGGAAAGACATCTAGATTTCTTATACTTCAACAAATGTTGTATTATTTTGACAGAGAGGATATTTGTACACTATGGAGGTTGTTCAAATAAAAGTATGGTGCTACAAAGGTTAATGTAGTAACTTATAATGATCGAGAAGCTATGTCTGACTATATTATCTGGAGAGCTTTAAAACTTATGTTTGATCCTTCTTTGGAAGACTCAGAGTGGGCAGAGATCAGAAGGTACAAAGTCAGAAAATGGATGCTCTTTCAAAGTTCTGGGGTTTATGTCTTAGACATTAGGCCACACACTTTATATATGTTGATTAAAAAGGATTATCCATTAGCATCCTGCTTGGAGATTATTTATTAGATGGTGAATGGTGATAGGCAGCTTAAGCTACAAAAGGCCTATGATACTGATGATCAAGCTTTTGACTTGTTATCAAAATATAAGAATATCCTTGGTCAACAGTCATCTAAGAAGAAGTAGTGTGTTTGGAAGCATCCTACTGGTGTTTAATCAAGCTTTAAAGAAACTTAATCATTTAGAAGTAAATATTAAGTTTAGGGGAGGATTGTTGGGTTTTGAGATTCTACTGCTCAGAATTTAACTAAGTGTCAAACTGCTGCTGATGAGAATCTGCTGCTAGTATAATGAATCTGCTGCTAGTGTTGTCAAATTGCTGCTAGGTGAATCTGCTGCTGAAGAAACTGCTGCTTAAAAGATAAACTTGTATACACGGATGGATAATTATAGAATAGATAGTGTGTATATCTTATATGATTAGGAAGATATTATCTTGTGTAGAAAGTTATTGTAAACATAATAGGACTCCTTGGTCTATAAAAGGAGGTGCCTATGGTTAGAGTATGTACGTATTATTTTTATTCTCATTTCATTTCAAGGTTGTAAAACCCTAGCATTGTTGAGTGCTCATATAATTAATATATTGAAGTGCTGAAAGTGTTTAAAACTATTCTTCTTAAGTTAAGCTTTAATATTCTGCGTTATAGCTTAAGTGTTAATTCAAGTCAACTTCTATAAGATCGTTTGCTCAACTGGGATCAAAATCATTATTGAAATCTAATCAATTCGCGAGCAATAAATAAGCAAAAACACCAACAAGATAACAGTAAAGAACAACTAAAAAATAAAATATTGCATGCAATCCTAAGTAAACACAAAGAGGTCTATCCTAGCATAGCATACGAAGAACAAGAAATCAACCTAATCAAACAAGTTTAACATAATAGAATGATTAATGTAATAACTTATCTTGATGATACACTTGTGTTCATAAGGTAAAAAGTACCGAAAAACTCCTTAAAATCGGTCAGGGTTTATCTGCCAAAAGTTCCACACGAATTATGAAGAAACGCGGAACGAATCTTCCCTATCTCAAATCTCTCAGCATATTTGTCTAAAATGGTGTTATACATGGGAGCAATAGCTAAAACTTCAAGAACTAGTAAATTAAGACGTAAGTAATTGAACTCATCATTAAGATTGGTTTCGGTTTTTTTTTAATTGAGGTTTTTCATTCATTTGATTGACCAACACGTTACTTTGTGAGATTGGAGTGTGTATTGGGTCTTTTGGGGTGCTTTGATTTGGTATGAAACACGTGTTGATTTGGAAGACCTTTTTGACACATTTTCATTTTGAAAACAAGAACTAGGAGAAGAAATTGATGAGATTGAATTTAAATTAAGTTTCGGGATCTTAACGATGTCACTAGGGAGTGCACTCATCATTCAGTCATTGATGACCTTCATGAGTGCATCTATTTTATTTGTCATCTTGCACTATTGTTGTTTGAAGTCGGCTTTAAATTTGCACAAACGAGCGTTTGAGATGACATGAAATTCGACACTAATCCCTCGAGGTTTGATTGGCTATTAAAAGCTTGAGGAGGATTATTAAAGGTACGATTCGAGGATAAACTATTTTTTAGGAAATGATTTGGTGGGCTGGAAAAATTAATAGTTGAATTAGATTGATTTTGTTTCATCCTGTTACAAAATAATGATAATTGACAAGAAGTATAAGCTAGAAGAATAGAGAGATTGTAGAATGCATTTTTATTAATGATTACAAACTACAAATGAACCTCTATTTATAGGGTTCTTACAATCAAGGTGATAATCAAGATAAGAATAAATCTCCTACTAATCATACTTATCTTCCTACTAATCATCCTAGTCATCAAGTGATATGATAAGATTTTATGGAGGTTAAGGTGTATGGATAGACACACATTAATTATTCATAATACTCCCTCTTGGCTATCCATCATTAGTTGTCATACGATTAGATTTTCTGCCTCGTTAAAAACCTTGCTTGGAAAAACCCGATGGGAAAAAACCATAGCTAAAGGAAAAAGAGTGCAGCCCGTGTGGTCTCCCTCTGATGATTAGATTCCTGAAGTTCATTGAGTCTTCGCATTCCAATGCCGTGAACCAACTTCTTAAATGTTGCAGTAGGAAGTGCCTTGGTAAACAAGTCTGCTAAGTTCTCGCTTGAACGGACCTTTTGAACAATAATATCGCCGCTCTTTTGTAAGTCATGAGTGAAAAAGAACTTCGGAAGAATATGCTTGGTCCTGTCACCTTTGATGTATCCGTCCTTAAGCTGAGCAATGCATGCTGCATTATCTTCATGCATGATTGTTGGAGCTTCCTTGTCTAAAGAAATACCATATGATTCACGAATATGTTGTACCACATTTCTTAACCATACGCATTCCCGACTCTCTTCATGGATGGCCAATATCTCTGCATGATTTGATGAAGTGGCACTCATTGTTTGCTTCACAGAACGCCATGAAATGGCAGTATTGGAACTTGTGAAAACGTATCCAGTTTGGGACCGACCGGTATGGGGATCAGACAAATAACCTGCATCTGCAAAACCAACTAGATTTCTTTCGGATGAGTTGGTATAATATAATCCCATATCTTTCGTCCCTTGAAGGTAGCAAAATATTTGTTTCACCCCATTCCAATGTCTCCTTGTTGGACACAAACTATATCTTGCCAATAGGTTTAGTAAATGATATATCGGGTCGTGTATGACTCGCAAGAAATAACAATGCCCCAATGGCACTTAAATAAGGTACTTCAGGACCAAGAATTTCCTCGTCATCACTTGGAGGTCGAAAAGGGTCCTTTTCAACATCTAAGGTCCTTACAACCATTGGGGTGGTCAATGGATGGGATTTTTCCATATAAAATCTTTTTAGCAACTTCTCTGTGTATGCATTTTGGTGGATAAGGATTCCACTCTTTAGATGTTCAATTTATAATCCGAGACAAAACTTTGTTTTTCCGAGATCTTTCTTTTCAAATTCTTTCTTGAGGCATTCCACTGCCGTTGGAAGCTCCCCTGGAGTTCCAATGATATTCAGATCATCAATATATACAACAATTATGACATACTTAGATCCAGACCTTTTTATAAAAATACATGGGCAAATAGAATCATTTCTATATCCTTCCTTTAATAAATATTCACTAAGGCGATTGTACCACATTCGCCCAGACTGCTTCAACCCATACAAAGATTTATTCAGTTTAACCGCATATTGTTCTTGAGAATTTGTTTTACCTGATTCAGGTAGCTTAAAACCATCTGGAAGCTTCATGAAGATTTCTGTATCAAGTGAGCCATATAAATAGGCTGTCACAACATCCATTAGACGCAGATCGAGTCCTTTTTGTATTACCAGACTAATTAGATAACGAAAAGTAGTTGCATCCACCACAGGAGAATATGTTTCTTCATAATCTATACCCGGTCTTTGTGAAAATCCTTGTGCCACCAAGCGTGCTTTGTAACGCGTAATTTCATTTCTTTCATTTCGTTTTCGCACAAAGACCCATTTATACCCAACGGGTTTTACACCTTCAGGTGTACGGACTACCGGTCCGAAAACTTTTCGTTTTTCAAGAGATTTTAATTCTGTCTCAATTGCGTCTTTCCATTTTGGCCAATCACTTCTATTTTTACATTCCGGAATTGACTTTGGTTCTTGATCCTCATCATTTTCCATAACTTCTAGCGCTACATTATATTCAAAAGCATCATCGACGTCGATTTCATTTCGGTTCCATACCTTTCTAGATATGATATAATTTATTGAGATCTCTTCATTTTTGGGTACCCGAGGTTCATCTTGAACCGTCATGTCTAATGTCTTTATAGAGGACCCTTCTGGTGTTTCTTTAACCTCGACTTGACCATCTTGATTATATGCTCCCTTTTTCTTTCGAGGATTTTTATCTTTGGAACCGACTGGTCTACCACGCTTTAGGCGTGCCTTAGACTCATTAGCAATTTCTGAATGTTCTTTCGGAACATCAATTTTAACAGGAGCATTAACAGCTGGTATATGTGACTTGGTTACTCTTTTAAGGTCAGTAAACGCGTCTGGTAATTCATTTGCTAACCCTTGTAAATGAATTATCTTTTGAACTTCTTGTTCACATTCTTTTGTTCGAGGATCAAGATGAGATAATGATAATTCTTTCCAACTTATTTCACTTCCCAGCTGTTTCTTTTCTCCCCCTAATGTTGGAATATTGTCTCATCGAAATGACAATCAGCAAATCGAGCCGTAAATAAATCCCCCGTTGATGGCTCTAAATATCTAATTATAGATGGTGAATCATACCCAACATATATTCCCATTCTCCTTTGAGGTCCCATCTTTGTGCGTTGTGGTGGAGCAATTGGGACATATACTGCACAACTAAAAATTCTTAGATGGGAAATATTTGGTTCCTGACCAAAAACCAACTGTAATGGGGAGTAAGTATGGTGACTTGTTGGACTGATACAAATTAGTGTTGCTGCATGTAGAACAGCATGGCCCCAATCAGAAACTGGTAGTTTCGCTTTCATAATCATGGGCCTTGCAATCATCTGAATCCGCTTGATAAAAGACTCAGCGAGGCCATTTTGTGTATGAACATGAGGTACTGAATGTTCTACACTTATCCTAATAGACATACAATAATCATTAAATGTCTGGGATGTAAACTCACCAGCATTGTCAAAACGTATTGTCTTTATAGGATAATTTGGAAAATGTGCTCTCAACCTTATTAATTGAGCAAGTAATCTCACAAACGCCATATTGCGACTTGACAATAGGCACACATGTGACCATCGAGTTGATGCATCGATTAAAACCATAAAATACCTAAATGGTCCACAAGGTGGATGTATAGGCCCACATATATCCTCTTGGATTCTTTCCAGAAAATTAAGGGATTCATTCCCTACCTTAGCTGGTGATGGGCGTGTGATTAATTTTCCTTTTGAGCAAGCAACACATGTAATATCTTTTGTTTCAAGAACCTTACGGTCCTTTAATGGGTTTCCTTTGGAATTTTCTATTATCTTTCGCATCATTAATGATCCGGGATGGCCTAGCCGATCATGCCAAACGATAAATTTTTCTCGGTCAATAAGTTTTTTATTTATGACCACATTTGTTTCAACAATATTAATCTTAGTGTAATACAACCCGGATGAAAATGCGGGTAACTTTTCTAACACTTTCTTTTTACCCAAAATTACGTTCGTAATATGAAGGTACTCATCATGTCCTTCATTTGTAGTCTCAATAGGATATCCATTTTGACGAATATCTTTAAAACTTAATAAATTCCTTTGAGCCTTGGGGGAAAATAGCGCATTGTCAATTTTAAACATTGTACCTTCGGGTAATAATATATGTGCTTTGCCATAACCTTTTATTAGCTTTGCACTACCCGAGATAGTACTCACATTTGATTCTTGTATGTTTAAATGTGAGAAATATTTCTCCTTTTTAAGTATCGTGTGTGGTTGTACTATCCACTAGACATATGTCTTCATCATCAATAATAAGTTGTGCTACACAATCCATATTCTTCAAAATAAAAAACACATATTATAAGTAGAATATTTAACGGATTAATTAAAAAGGAAATAACATGTTTTATTAAGCCAAGTGAATAATTATAAATAAAGTACGTCTCATAGGACAACATAGGTAAACTTGAAAGAAAATAAACAAAACAAACAAGATCATCATCGATATGAAGATGTTTTATTCTTGGCTTTATTGACACTTTGCTTATGGATCACTCATTTACGAGGAAATCACTGACATCCAAATGAGTGTTATCATTTGGGTCTTCTGGAACACCAAGGTTGTCAATACCGAGGCTATCAATATCAAGGCTATCAATTTTCCCTTCATCATATGCAAAGTTAACTTCGACCCCTTTTCCTTTGGTCTTTTGGGATCGTTGGTAGAGTTCCACCAAATGTCTGGGTGTGCGACATGCACGGGCCCAATGATTAGTACCGCCACAACGATAACATACATTTTCAATGGCACCTTTTGTTATTTCACCTCCATCATTTTTGATCATCTTACCTTTATCTTGCCACTTTTTGTGACCACTTGTATTTCCGAACTGAAAACCATGATAATTACCTCGACCAATACCACGCCCTTGGCCACGTCCACGGCAACGTCCACGGCCACGTCCTCGTCCACGGTCAGATCCACGACCGCGACCTCCATTTACCATATTTGCTTCCAAAAGTGGAGCGGATCTAGTTGGACGTGATTCATGGTTTTTCATCAATAATTCATTGTTTTGTTCCACAACAAGTAAACATGAGATCAAATCACAATACTTTTTAAAGCCTCTTTCGTGGTATTGTTGTTGCAATAGTAAGTTTGAGGCATGAAATGTTGAGAATGTCTTTTCAAGCATTTCTGCATCAGTAATTTTTTCTCCACACAAAGTTAATTGTGAGGTAATTTTAAACATAGCAGAATTATATTCACTCACTGTTTTAAAATCCTGGAACCTTAAATGAACCCAGTCATAGCGGGCTCTTGGTAAAATCACTGTTTTTTGATGTTCATATCTGTCCTTCAAATGATTCCAAAGGATAAGTGGGTCCATAACAGTGAGTTATTCATATTTTAAATTCTCATGGAGGTGATGGCGCAAGAATATCATTGCCTTAGCCTTTTGTTCAACAGTTGTTGTCTTACCCGCTTGGATTGTATCACCAAGACCATTAGCAGCAAGGTTCATCTCGGCATCCAAAACCCAAGACAAATAGTTTTGTCCACTTATGTCCAAAGCCAAAAATTCAAGTTTCGCAAGATTTGACATGATTAGCTATATCATCAAATATATCGTCAGTTTGCAAAATAACTCATTAGTCGGCATCATACGAAAAAAAAAATCATTGAATCAATCAAGGCACCATAAAACTATTAGTAATTTATAATACCTTATCAGTTTACATTGCATGTTAAATATATATAATTCAAACTCCAAATTATGTGTCAAAAATATAAAACAACAAATTAAAGAAGAGAAAAAAATACATGAAAAGAAAATAGAATAAATGAAACAAGCAAGACCGCAAACACATCATAATACAGTTTAATACCACATATCGTTATTAAGCATATACAAAAGTAAGGCTCATATATAAACAAAAAGAAAAAATTAACATATAAAACATAGAACTAAGTCAAGTGATAAACTAGAAGTTGTATCCAAATAAAAAAAATTTACTGCGTTCAAAACTAAATTGTTGCATGTTTAGCATAACAAACAAATGCATCGCACAATATAAACTAGAACAATTATAAAAACATATAAGGTTACATGTTCAGTTGGGTGTAATATGAATTAATGTTTGAATAGCATTACAAGACTACGATGATAACTAGAATTAAAAGCATATTAAAACATACTAAGGTCATATATATATTCCAGAAAACATTAAATCACTACGGTAATAGAGAAAAAAAAAACTATATGTAAGAAGATAAGACATGACCCCATGAAGAAAGTATATCTAACGATCACATAAAACATTTTATAATGATTTGAGAAATAACATTTTGCCCGGATGATACATTTATCATATGTAATATTAAAAATAATTGGTGTGCGAAACATATGATGGCAAATATTAATTGATAATATGAATAAGTTTTATATTCGCAATAAACATATGTCAATACATGACCCCATCAAGCTTTACTGTTGACTCCTAAGGAAAAAAAATGAGACATGATCTGACAATTGCCATATAGCCTACAAATAATAAATATAAAAAGGGTTAAAGACATACCCGGTGAATCGAGAGTAAAAAAAACTTAGAGCGTGCTGATAACGTATTACAAAATAATGATAATCGACAAGAAGTATAAGCTAGAAGAATAGAGAGATTTTAGAATGCATTTTTATTGATGATTACAAACTACAAATGAACCTCTATTTATAGGGTTCTTACAATCAAGGTGATAATCAAGATAAGAATAAATCTCCTACTAATCATACTTATCTTCCTACTAATCATCCTAGTTACCAAGTGATATGATAAGATTTTATGGAGGTTAAGGTGTATGGATAGACACACATTAATTATTCATAATACCTCCTAAATTTTGGGTTATTTTTCTTAGATGGGTTATAAGAATGCCAAAATTGTTTGGCAAAGTTTTAAAAGTGAACTACTTACCTCCCACTTCCGCTGTATATGAGGATGCATAATCAAACAAAGCTTGCTCGTGATTTTCCATGCAATCATGCGTGTCATGAGGACCATTACATATTACACATGAAAAAGATATTTTTTTTTTTATTTTTTTTTTCAGTTGAATGGAAGATTTAAGGGTATTATGGGATCTCATCAAGTATTTCACTTGATCTTCAAGCTCAATGAGCCGACGGTTGAAAATGCTAGAAATGTTAGATATTGCTTTGATTGACTTGCTAACGAGTTCAAGTGAGCCGCTCCAACTTTTGTTGTCATAGAGGGCTAAGTCCTCTATAATGGCCCATGATTCCGGCTTTCTTATCACGAAGGTTACCACCGGCCGCATGGTCGAAAGCTCGCTTAGTCTAATAATTGACATGGTCGTAAAAGATTTGGATTTGAAGCCAGCTATCGATACACCATGATGAAGGAATTTTTGAAGTTTGTTCTTAAAACAAGTCCATACATTGTAGAGAGATTCATCATTATGTTGTTGGAACATAAAGATTTCATTTATGAAGTTTTTTAGTTCTTCCCAATGGGAAAAACTGAGCGAGGAATCGGGTTGTGAGATCATCTCAAGTCAAGATGGATCCCTCAGGTAGACCCCAAGCCAATTGATAGCTTGATCACAAAGAGAGAACTAGAATAAATGCAAATGTGTAGTCTCTCTAAAGGCACCGTTAAGGTTAATAGAATCAACAATTTTAAGAAAATCCTTATGGTGTTAGTTTGGGTCTTCGTATCAAAGTCTATGAAATACATATCCGTTCTGCACCAACCGAATGGATTCGGATCGCAAGTGGATTACATTGGCCGCTTCAAGAAACTCAATGGTGTTACAATAGCCTTCATGGCTAGGACGGGAATACTCACAGAAAGTGCGAGCCCTAGGTGGTATGACTGGTGGAACAGGTGGTGGATTTGCATCCCCCATGATGGTGAATTGAATAATAATGGGAATGAAGAAAAAACACAAAGAAAAAAAAAAAGAGGAAAACTAAGAAAGTACAAAACAAAAACACTCACTTGACTGGAATTGTGTGAGTTTAGATTGATCGTTCTCTATGGTAATAGCGAGGTAGGCTCCTAAAGTATGACGGATTGATCTAAGAGACATGATAAGATTCTTTTCGGTATTTTTGTATATTAACTGAAAGCAAGTAAATATCGGGGGTTTGGAGATTTTGATTTTAAACTAATGTTAACCTAATGACAATAAAATAATATGACAAAAAAAGTAAATTGGTGAAAACTATCTGATAGGAACACGTATTTACTAAGAGTGCGCTACTCTCTAATATTAGCTAGTTGTCTCTACTGAATCTGTCATGCCTTGATTGGTGAATATGGAGGATATATCTATATTAGTGTAGTGCCTTGGTCTAACTCCTAAATATATAATAACCATTGGTCTAGCTCTTATAACTTATTATGCATGTATTTATCGAGCTTGTTAATGTCTTTCAACCAACATTACCTCTATGTGTTGGCACATAAACTACAAGGAACCTTAGGCGACTCAGCTAGGCCAATAACCCATGTAAATACCAAGATCTGTGGTTCTTAGTATGAATATAAACAATTATCGCACGTTATTACTGCAAGGAACCTTAGGCAACTCAGTTAGGCAAATACCAAGGTCTATGTGTGGTTCTTAGTCTGAATATAAACAATTATCGCACGTTATTACTATTGAAGATCTAATCAATTTGCAAGTAATAAAACACCAAAAAAAAAAAAAAAAAATAGTAAAGAACAACTAAATAATAAAATATTTCAAGCAATCCTAAATAAACACAAAGAGACTTTGCATAGCATAGCATATGAAGAACAATAAATCAATATAATCAAACATTTAGTGATAAATATGATTAAATGGTTAATGTAATAACTTATCTCGATGATACACTTGAGTACATATGATAAAAAGTACTGAAAACTTCTTCAAAACTGGTTAGGGATCTTATCCTAAAAGTTCCACAAAAATTATGAAACTTAAAGCAAGAAAACAGGGAGTGACGACGTCAGCTTATGGTTGTGATGCATAACCTCATCATCATCGATTTAGTGTTTTTTCCATTGATTTCATGCGACGGCGTAAACTTATAGATCGTGACAACGTCACATGTGCGTCACCACACATTGACCGACACGAAAAATTGCAAAACTTCACTTTCTAGGCACTTCTAGTGACGACGTCAGACTTGCCGGTCACGCTTTGAAACTTTTGTCTTTTTCTTCCCAACTTCGTCCAAAAGCTCAAAACTTATACGTTTCTAGCAAATGTATAATCTAATGCCTAAAAATCAAATACGAAGGATTTTAAGCAATAACAAATGTAAAATGACAAAAAATACATGAAATAACGAGGTAAATAAGCCCAAAATCGGTATCATTTTGAACCTCATCTATTTTAGACTAAATATATACCAATTTCGAGTAATTAAGATATCTCAAATTGATCATATTCATGTAGGTTCATTATATTTTCTTCATGGTAATTGTTTTTAAATAAACGAAGGCATAACGAAGTTTCTTGTAATTTCTGTTCATGTCCTTTTGCATGTTAACTTGTTGTCCAATGCATGTCATTTATTAAATGTGGGATATGATCGATAGTTAGGACATGTTCCTTGAATATACGTGGAAACTCTCACTTTGTCACCACATATGTGTATCTTACATAGCGAAACACCATGACACCTATATGTATATAGATTTATTCCTAGCTAGCTCTTCAAATTATAATTACTCGTTAATCTTGACCTCAACTTTGGTTAAGAGAAAAGTTACTTGACCAACCTATTACGCATCGATTATCCATTTAACTCATCTACATCTATTCAAATCGGGTCGGGTGACGATTTTCATCTCTGGTTCCTTAAATCCATACGCCAAATCCATTGTTTATATAATTATATATCAACTGCTCGTGTCTTGAAATAAAGTGTGAAATGAAGCTGTCAATGTTGGAAAAGTTGGTCAAATGTGTTCAATGACAATTGATTTTGTATACTAATGAGAATTAAGAATAAAATTAATTTATAGTTTTATTTGACATTAGTAAAAATTAATTGCAATGTTGCAAAAATCGTGAGTCGATAGTGAGGCGGTTGATCATCATGTAACGTGTAATAGCTGATTACAAGGCTGATTATCTTGTAATTGCCGATTACCTTGTAAAAATCAACAAGGTGAAAAGCCGTGTACCTAGTAATCGCCGATTACAAAGCTGCCTAGACCGATTTTTGCAACATTGATTAATTGTGATAATTAATTGTAACCATTTTCTTCCATTGCAATTCCCTATATATTAAGGCTTATTCTTTCAGTTAAACTACAACGAAAATACATTACCCATTCCTTTTCTTTTGTTGTTGATTCATTTTGTATCGGTTCATAATAGAGGGAAGACACGGTTTTTGTTCGCCTTAATAATTCGTTTGTACTAACGAAGTTATATGTTGTTGTTGTATTTTGGGAGATAGACGTTCACGATTATCAAGCACCGTGGAGAAGATGAACCTGTATTAAAGAAACTGTGAGCATCACAGGCCTCAACATTTTCCATGTTTGTGTTTATAGTCTCCAAGATCAAAAGAATTACGATATCATTTTTCTACACCTTTATGTTTTCTTGTTATATCTTATTTGTCTCTTGTAGCAATACACACATAATATACAACAGTCAATAACTTAATATATTTTAAACTCGATGAAGAAGTCCTTGTACGAATATGAAATTTTCGTTGGTCTTAATGTACTTTTGTCTTTTGTTACACACACTATGGTTTCATTTTATATATCTAGTTAAGAGATCAAAAATGGTGGGCTATGTATTCAACTTATGGGAAGCTCCATGGGTTGCCTGTTACAATAAAGCCATAAACAGGTACAATTAAAAACCGATTAAGAGATGATAACAAATCTCACGAATGTTTATTCGTTTTAAAGTTAATGATATTAGGCGGCATTATTTTGTATTGAAGTTACTTGCATTATTTTGCATTATGTCACTCTCATGACCTACAAAAAGACAAATATCCCCGCACGATTCATGAAATAGAAGATAATAATTTGTTAGTCCTCATATAAGACAAATTTATGTTTAGAGCACCGGGTTATGTTTGTTAAACTAGCTGTAAATGGTTAGTTAAAAATTTATAACGGGTAATTGTAAGCTGATAACTGGTATATGAGAATGATAGCTACATATTGTTGCTTTTTTTTGTTTTATATTATTGTTTGGTAAAGTAGCTGTAGCTGTATTTAAAAAGTGTAAAATTACCTAGAAAGACATTTGCATAGGCCAGGAAAAAAGAATCATTTATATAAGTATTACAAGCAACCATGGCTGTAGATTTGTATCCAAGCTACCATAACGAGTTAAGCTTAACATGTCTGTAGATTTCATTATTACAGTAGAAAAATGATAAACAAAGAAGAGCATAACCTTGATGTTATGATGGAATGGATTGTACGAGTGTTACAAGAAAAACCAACACTAATCACCAATACTCCAAAGTGGTGTTCTTGACTGGGATGATAGAAAAACGTGGGGAGAAAGTTGGATGATAAAAGATATTGAAATGAAATGAGATAGGGTGATATAAACAAGCCAGGAATTGATCAGTCTCAGAAATACGGCATACATCTTGTGAAAACCGGCTTACTTCTAAAATTTCCTTGATATCAAAGTTTCATAATTAATTAGAAGACCGCCACATATTTGTATAAAACTAGCATACATTTGGAGATAACCTCAGTTGTATAATTGACCAAGGTCCCATAACCGGCGTGCTTTTCGGTGAACCCGGCGCACATCTTGAGACTTTGATATATTGTTTTACTTTATCCCGTACTTGATTCCAAGACTTGCGTTTCTTTACGATAAGCGTTTCAATCTTGTATTCCTCTAGATCCTTCATTAAGTGAACCTTAAATGTATTCATAAGAAATACTCCTTCCGTCCTATATTAAATGTCCTGTTTGACTTTTAAAGTTTTTCTTTCTCAATATATATATATATATATATATATATATATATATATATATATATATATATATATATATATATATATATATATATATATATATATATATATATTGTGTAATATAATACTTGATACAAAATATATGAATGGATTAAGTTTTAAATATATTTTTAATACATATAATTTTTATCAAATACTATATAACACAAGCGAAAATATTTAACATCAAAGTTGATAAAAGAAGACTTAAAAAGTCAAACATGGACATTTAATATGAGACGGATGGAGTACTAATAAACTAACAGATAACGTTATAGAATATGTATAACTCGAGCGTGTCTGGTGCTTCGTCCTTTGATCTCATAAATTTAATCCAAGTATATCTTCAATAGACATCAATGATAACAACAATTTACTTTTTTTTCCCTTTTATACTTTCAACTCTCATTGGGCCACATAAGTCCATATGCAACATATGCAACTTTTCTTCCGAACTAGGGACGGGTTTTGGTTTATATGATGCCTTATTGCATTTGCCTTGCTCACGCAGGATGGACATAAATGATATTTGGTATATTTGAACTTTGGAAGTCCAATGACGATGTTATCTCGAGCCAACTTGTTAATGGTGTCGAAGTTAAGGTGGGATAAGCGTCTATGCCGCAACCAGGACTTAGTTCCAAATGCTCTTATCATGAGACAAATTCATGATGAATAGGCAATTTGGTTAATGTCAATGGCGTATAAGTTGGTGCCACGATTCCAAGTCATGAGATCATCGCCTTCCAAATTTTGTATAAAGCACGTATTTCTTCTAAATGCAACCTCTAAATCAGCATCGTAAAATTACCGATGGAAAATAAGTTATGTCCCAAACCTTCGACGTAGTAAACTCTAGTTATCAATTAGTTTCCGAAGTGAAGATCTCCATAACCCAGAATAGCTACTACATGATCATTTCTAAAACATAGAGTTCCCACAAACTTCAAGAGAAAATTGATCAACAACTAAAGATTCTCGGTCATGTGCTTGGAGCAACCCAAGTCAACGATCCAAAAACATATCTCGATAAATTACCAAGAAGAAGTAGGATATGGAAACCATTTAGAATTTGGTCCCTGATCATTAGAGGTAAGTGCATTATGATACCCATAGAATTTTTCCACTAGTTTACTACTAATGGCAATTCTTTTTCCTCTACCTTTCAGGATTATAAAAACTTAACAAGTTGGTTTCCATTTAAGGCAAGTATTAGGCGTCTTATCACTACAAGGTGACCTAGATGGTGCAACTAGATTTCCTTCTATTTTAACACGAGTTCCATTTGGAACATTCTTTTGTTTATTCATAGCATTAACATATTTAGAAACACAATCATCATGTACATTATCAAACAAACATTTCTTGCATGTTAAACAAATAGATTCATCATAAACATTCAAAGTAGTAGGTTTGACATGTTCATTACATCTTGATGAAAGATGCTTCTTATTACAAAAGAGTAAAGTTCTATGGTGTTCTTGCTAAGTCATTCATGACCTTAAAAAACATATGGTAGTACGACTCAATTGACTCTCCATGAATAATGTGAACTTATCTAGCTCATTCAGCAGCTTTGATTCCATTTCTTGTTTCCCGATCTCTGTCTTGTACATCAACCTTCTAACTTTTTCTCAGACTTCATGTGCACTCTCACAGCTGTCCATAGTTGCAAAAGTTTTAGAAGATAAACCAAGTAGGACCAAATGCATTGCAAGATCAGCTTCAATCTGAATCTTGTCATCTTCTGTCAATTCCTCTTATGTTTAGTTTCTGAAGTAAGGTGGGACTAGAGGTGTTGCATTGGGATCACCAGGGTCTCTAACTTCTCGTGGCTTAAAGGGTCCTTCCAAAATAGATTGCATAGGAAGCTTTCCATTTGGTTTGCTATTGAGATAGTGAATCATACGACTTAACCACTGGACGTATCCACCTTGGATAGCATGGGAGAACAGTTTTTAGCATTGGCTGCATAGATATCGTGCTGAATTGCAATTGTTGACATGTAAATTTCTGATTTCAGATCAATAATGTGATATTGGTTTGTGAAGGTCTTGGTTAGTTAAAAGTTTTTGATGTATTAAAATTTCTCGTAGAAGTTAAAAGTTCTTGATGGTTATAAATTTCTCTATAATTTTATTTCAAGTTGTTAAGTTCCTTTTCACAAAATTGTCCAAATTACTCGATGGTACCAATGTTCTCGTAGCCAAATTTCTCATAAGGTTCAGATTTCTCGTAGGGTGAAAGTTCTCATAGTTGACTAAAATTTCTTGATATTGACTTTTTCTAGATGTTAAGGTCCGTACCTAAAAAGTCCAAAATTACTCGGTAATCTTAAAAACTCTCATAACGAAAATACTCAATGCCACGTCACTTAGATAGTGGAAGTCCAACTACACTTATTAGGTTCTCAATGACATGTCAGATTTCTCGTAAGACCTAGTTTTCTCGTAAACAATTTCTCGATACCACATCACCTAATTAGTGGAATTACCACACTACCGACTAAAGTTCTCAATGACACATCACTATTGAGAATATATGAATCTAACGAATAATTTTGAAGATACAACGCTATCGAGAAAAATTAAACTTGTACTTTCCGACTAAAAAACCACTAAGACCCCCTACTTTTGTGTTTCTTTTTCGATTTTCTATGATAGATTAATAAGTTACCACCAAAACAATCATAAAAATCAAAACTTTATAAATTCTACTCGTTAAAATAGATGATCTTATGAAAGTATAGTAGGAACCATTTTGTATTTTTCAACAAGAAAACCTATCCAGACACGAACTAACCTAACAAACTAAACTAATATATATCATTTGGCTTTGATGCCAATTGTAGGTACCCCTTTCTAATCTATTTCACACATCAAAAGTCTTATGGGGGGTGAGGTGAAAACTGGTATATTGATATGACAGGAAACACACACTACCACACTAGTTCCACACCTCACTAATGAGGTATCATACACCTTATGTGGCTTTAGTGGGCTTTGATGGGCTTTCACAAGGTTATGGACTTTGACTATAACATTAGGATACATGGAAGTCTTTTCTAGTAGCCTATTAACTTATCTAAACATAACCAAGTCCACTAAGCCCATTAATAAGACTTAACTAATCCATTACACTAACTATAACATAACAAAAGATTCTACCATCACTTTTATAATCCTAACACTTAACCAAGTAGATTATCAAATCTGGGACATAGTTCTATTTTGGAGAAAGGAAAATGAACTCTTTAAAGTGTTACACACTTGTAATACAAGAGATACATTTTCCTTTCTTTACAACACTCTATTTATCAACAAAGATGAAATGGAATCCCATGTGGTAAAAAGTATGTGTCAACATTGATAACCTAATGTACACTTTATACTTTAGCTTCTATTCCTAGTATGCTACCAGACATACTTTTGGGTGAACAGTGTTAACAATTATTTGTACTTTTTTTTACCAACTATAGCACTTCTTGACTTTTGATAAGCACTTTCAAACTTTTCTTCTCAAGATGTTTACCGCCTATTTATCAGAGACTTAACATTATACTGAAATTCATAAGTCTCAGAATGTCTTCACTTTATTGAGGAGATCTTCAAGGAGTCAGTGTGATACTGTAATCACACACTGACTCCATCATCATCATCCTAATCCTTATCTTGACTCTCCGAGTTCTGTGTCAGTTTGTGATAAGTATTTCTTTTAGACTCTGAATGATTTCTTGAGGATGACTCCCTAAATGTATCTTAATGTTCAGGGACATGTATTTCACTTAGGTTATTTTTCATTTAAATTTTATACTAAGGGGAAGTGGGCACTAAATTTGCCAAAAGAACGAGTTTCTATCCAGTTATAGCTTGTTTATTGTAACTTTGCCAGTTAACTTCTATTATTGTGTGATATGTGCAACAAAATTGATAACTTATTAACTTTCAATGAAAATTTTAAGATACAGGTACACACAATGAACTGGTGTAAGCAATGAGGATGAGACCGAGTCCCTAATCAAATACTTCATACAATTTCATTTTTTAGGATACTTGCTAGACATTTTAGTGACATACTAATCAACTCAGTTGATGTTTGATGAGAAGCGTAATAGTTATTTTTCTTTTCTTATATTTACATGACAATTTATCCACATTACGTAAAGCAACTAAGAGCACGCGGTATAGTATTCATGGAGGTGAGTTATGGGGTGACGCAGGCTGCGTTAAGGGCGAGTTACCACACCACCATGCTACGTTAAGGAGCGAGTTAAGGAGCTATGTTGCCATGGCAATGTAGCATTAAGGCTTAGTTGATTAAAAAAAATTACACTTTGCCCCCAAACGGCTACTTATATTTGAATTATAAAAAATAAAAAAATAATAAAATAGTAATCATGGATGGGTTATAATGACGGGGGTATTTGGTTAGATTAACCCTCACTAACCATTTCCTTGTAGATTGCACACAAGTGAAACACAAGCAACAAGTGAAAGCCGCAAGTGAAACACAACAAAGATCTTAGGCTGCCGAAATATCTAATTCACCATTTAACACAACAGAGGTAACATTAGGCTCAGATTATATATTGTTGCAACATAAGCAAGTTTTATCATATTTGGCTGCAACTTCAAAGGTTGCAAAAAAAATAAAAAAAATAATAATAAAAAATAAAAATAAAATTTGCCTATCCATTTGGTAATGCCACGCCAAAATCAAAACCTTTTTTTTTTAAATCATCATCACCGTATCTCAGTTTTTTTTTTTTTTTTTTTTTTTTTTTTTTTTTTTTTTTTTTTTTTAAACAAACTGCTTAAATCAAAGTGCTTATCAAGTTTCAAAAGCAAACTGCTTAAACCAAGTTTCAAATCAAACTACTTATAAGCAGTTTCATCACAAACTGCCTATCAATCATATTAGAGATGGTTAATCTAACCAAATAGCCCCCGTCAATATAACCCATCCCATAGGGACAGAGCACAAGGGTTTGCAGCAAGAGGGTAGACCCTGTTAATATAGTAGAGCCCCATAATCACATCATTCACATACCTGTGGACTGTGGGGTAGGCCAGAGCAGGTATTCATACCACTCATTGGTGGCAGATCAAGGTGTTAACCTACCCACAACCACAGGTATTCATCACCACAGAACCACCAACATAATCACATATCACATCACCACAGAACCATCAACATCATCACCACAGAACCCCCAAAAATACCAAACCTGAATTTTTTAGATCTAATTAGCGTTTCGTAAAAATTGAGGGTTTTTAAAATTAATCAGTAGATCTTTCAATTAACATAGGTTAATTGAAAGATTACTTATTTAATTTTAAAAAACCACCAATGTTTTACGAAACCCTAATTAGATCTAAAAAAGAACACCCCAAAACACCATCACCATAGATAACCATCATCAAAAAACCACAAATTTTTTTACGAAACCCTAATTAGATATATATTTTTTAGTCGTTGTTAAAAACACCCAATAAATACCAAACCACCAATTTTTTAGATCTAATTAGGGTTTCGTAAAAATTTGGGGTTTTTAAAATTAATCAGTAGATCTTTCAATTAACATAGGTTAATTGAAAGATTACTTATTTAATTTTAAAAATCCGTCAATGTTTTACGAAACCCTAATTAGATCTAAAAAAGAACACCCCAAAACACCATCACCACATATAAC
>JARVZY010002403.1:95000-98000 GCA_030686995.1 Artemisia argyi | reverse complement strand
TGGTTGACTTAAAATGTGCTATATGCTAATCAGATTTATGTCAATCTCCATTGCCATGCATAGAACAAAGCAATATGAATTACATTAAATTAAATAGTTGTTAAAGTTGCCATGCATATGAAAAAGAACCAAGATAACACAAAAAAGTTGCCATGCATAGTTGTTAAAGTTGCCATACAATTTCATTCAAAATAACACAAAAAAGAAAAAGAACCAAGATTCAATAATTCTGTAACCCCAATATTTTTAGTTACGCATGCCTAAAAGATCACGGAGTTGGTTTTGTTCAGTTTTGTCATATGAAACACTTATGGGCGATTCCATGATGGCCAGTGATGATTATCTTACAAGAGGTGAACCTACGGCTGGAGGAAGCAACCAACTCTCGACCGTGTTTGTATTTGACCGCTTTAGCAAGCTTTATTAAGATTTGAACGACTTGATTCATGTTAGGGCGTTCCACTGCTTGTTCGTCAACACTAACAATGCTACATTAAACATGGGTATCAACTCATGGGTTAGAGTGTTTGGAGGTCTATGATCCATTTTCTCTGTAACCTATTCTTTGTTACCGCCAATCATCTTTCTTATCACTGTACGATATATACATAAGTCTTATAATAATTGATATATACATAAGTCTTCGAGATATCGAAACACCAATAATGAAACAATATGTATGGCAACATAATAAGAAAAAAGAAAGAACAACACTTAGAACATACCTTCCTTTGTATTAACTTTTATGGCACATATGTTCCATGGTAATTCATCAAATACTACATCAATCTGCAAAAGGAAACAAAATAGAAAGCAATTAGTCTTATGGAAAGAACAATATTAGTCGAGAAAAAATTGTAAGTGTGGTTTGATTTTTCATTTACATTTCTTTATATAGGCAATTGAGGCTATGTTTGGCACAAAGCTTTTTGTAGCTTTTTTGGGCAATGAGCGGTGAAGAATGAGCTTTTTGATTTTTGGTGTTCGTTTGGCATGTGAGCTTTGGGCTTTGCTATTTTTTTAGGAAAACTCATTTTCCCAATGCTTCTTTATGAAGCTGTGAGCTTTTTTGGCTAATGCTCACTGCTACTTCTTACAGCTACTTTTGCCAAACATAGCCTAAATACACTATATCAAATCATTTCTATATTTAGAGTGAATACTAATTTGATTTAGAGTATGTTAATTCGTGTGATTAGTAGAGCAATTGCCAATTAGTAGTTAATTTTAATAGAGCAATTTCCATATGTAAATACTAATTCAAAGTTGCCAGCAAAGTTGCCATGCAATTTTAATAACCATGTAATAGTCAACCGTGTGAAATTAAGGCTATTTAGTGTGTTCCCTAAATTAGACCAATGTAACTGTCAACGTTTTGCATCTCCATGGTTTTCGATATTGACCAAATCTACATTTCTTTATATTATATTATTGACAAGGGTATTATGGGGATTGACCAAAAGTTAAGATTTCACTTTTCCACTTTGACTATTTTTACATTATAAGTAGTATAAGATATATATATGTGTGTATGTGTGTGTGTGTGAGAGAGAGAGAGAGATATATATATATATATATAGAGAGAGAGAGAATAACAACGAGATTCTATATAACGGCAAACATTATTGTATTTAAGTGTTTCATGTAACGTTTATACATACAATGTAAATAATCAAAATGTAACTGAAAAATATTGTAACGTGTGATAATTCAACTCAAAGAACAATTTTTAAAATGTATCCGACAAAATATAAAAGCATTTAGTGAAACTGAATGAAATATCATGTGGAAACGTAGAGAGGAGGGATACGTCCCCGTTTAAAAACTTAAGTTTCTCGTATCAAATAGCCGATCAAGTGTGATGCAATATGATAAGCGAAAATAATAATTCTACAACTATAATGATAGTAAAAAACATGAAAGAAACATATCAACACGAAACAAGAAGTAAAAGAGAGATCAGACTGGATGCGGTGACTCATAGTGGTTTGGTCATGAAGCTCCTCTTCGCCCTACTCCATTGCCCAAGTTTCTGACTCGAGAGTTACTTTACTCAGTCAACTAGCTCCATTCTCGGCGAAGAAAACCTTACAACCCTTACAAGTTTACCGATACTAAGCTAGATATCGAGTTCTTCTTGGGTACAACCAAATTCGTTATGTTTTATGGCCCAAACATAACAAACACATTACCCTTATGTTTTAAGGCCTAAACACACTAAACGTATTGCCGTTGTGTTTTAAGGCCTAAACACATAAACCATCTAACATCTAGTTTGGAATATAATAGGTGATAAAAAGTGTTGTATGATGGTGATACATGGTGTTGTATAATGATGATCCAATACATGATTGTCTAATGGAGTTGAATGTCTAATCTAAACATCAAAAACTCTAAGCTTGGTATGGTTGATCTTCTCGTTATAAGAAGCTTCCATTGTATGAAGATGACAAGAGCTCAATTCTAGTTGTGATAGATCTTCACATGCTAGTATGCTTAGAATAGATGAAGGTTAAGAGCTCTAGGCTTGCTTTTGTGGATCATGGCATCTTAATGTGCTTTCAACAAATGAGAGTTAGAAGCATTATGAACAAGGATTAGTGAGTGTTTTGAAGACTTGAGAATGCGTTTTTTGACAACGCAAAATCTTAGTTTAAGTGTGGACTAAATGGTGGGTTAAATAGGCAAACATACCCAGTTACAGACCTATACGGATCCACGGATCCGTGCAGTGATATGTCGGATCCAAAGGATCCGTGGGTTGTTTATCAGCTTAAAATGAATTTGTTTTAAAATGGTCATTCATGTTATGTTTGGAATATCTTCTATCTAGTAATGAATGGAAAAATGCTTAGATAAAGAGTGTTCAATGCTTGCTTAAGTGTGAAACACTCGAAGCCTAAAAATCACTAATTGTGATTTTTATATAAAAATATATAATAATAATAATAATAATAATAATAATAATAATAACATCTGATGCTTACTACTTTGGTTTTG
>JARVZY010002403.1:0-92500 GCA_030686995.1 Artemisia argyi | reverse complement strand
ACCGAACTACATAACTAACTTTATGAATTACCATAATCGCTAGGGATGAGCATTTCGACCAGAATCTTGGAACCGAACCGGAACCGTACCGAAACGGTACTGTTCCCGATATACGGTACGGTACCGGGACCACGAAATAAGGTGAAAAAATCGAGACCACTAATTCGGTACGGAACCGGTACCAAATCGGGAAATTCCCGAATAAAAACGGGAAAAATCCGATTTCCCGGTACCGTACCGGTACCACTATTTATGCTCGGGAAAAAATAGGTACCACTAATTCGGTACGGGACCGGTACCGTGCTGATCCCTAATAATCGCTAAATACTTTCGAATTTTGAACAATATCGCTAACTTTTTAAACGATTTGAATTAAATACCCTTGTGTTCTTTCCATTTTGATTTTGTTATTAAATTTACATTTATCTTTTAATTCCAAAATTCTAATTTCCAAATTCCGGCCATCCAACGCCGCACGTCCACCGCCACCTCTTTCATCGATTAAAATTCCTGCAACTCAATTTCTTTACACCCATCGTGTTAAACCCATCATTTTTGTTAGTTTCAACTTCACATCAATAAACATATCTAAACAACAGACTAATGAATATACTTATCAGTGTCAATGTATCCTAGATATGTAACTAGCCTTGACCCATACTCAAGGTAGTTTTAAAATGTAATTTCTTATGTTGATGTTTCTGATATATTTGCTATCGATACATCAAGGATCACTTATTGAGTAAGTAACTAGGTTTATATTTCATAACTTGGCACTTTGTTTGTGATATGTTTGATATCGAATTTTGCTAAAGCACTAAACATTTGTAAAGGTGTTTTTACCTAACATACGCGGTAGAAATAGTCATTGGGATATGGTCACTCATTGTTAAAATACATTGTAAATCTAGTTCAAAATCAGAACAACTAAACCCACTAATATTTATTAAGAACCTTATCAGTTTCAGTGTATGCATATACATATCACTTTCAATGAACCTCATCGTTGGAACAGTTTTGCAAAGACATTGTTGGTATGATGTGGTATTATTATGGTGGTTGTCATGTTGATGATATCGTTTGAATTATGGCATGTTTGAGTTATGGATCGAGTTGGTTGTGCAAATGTGTTCTCAGTTTGTTTCTTTGATTTAAGTTAAATTGTTTGATATTGTAGTGGTTTAAGGTGGTTTTAAAGAGTTATGTGGATAAAAATGAAGGAGGAGATGATGTCCATGTTCTTGTCAAATTAATTGGTAGAGGATAATAATGGAGAGATGAAGATTTATGTTAGGGAAATGTGTTTATGAAGATCTTTGGATACATATAACCATACTCGAAATCCAAAAATATAAATTTGATATAAATTTATATGGCATGTTTGAGTTATGGATCGAGTTGCTTGTGCGAATGTGTTCTCAGTTTGTTTCTTTGATTTAAGTTAAATTGTTTGATATTGTAGTGGTTTAAGGTGGTTTTAAAGAGTTATGTGGATAAAAATGCAGGAGGAGATGATGTCCATGTTCTTGTCAAATTAATTGGTAAAGGATAATAATCGAGAGATGAAGATTTATGTTAGGGAAATGTGTTTATGAAGATCTTTGGATACATATAACCATACTCGAAATCCAAAAATATAAATTTGATATAAATATGTAACTAGTAATTCTAGGTTTATAGATGAACGTATTAAAAAAAATGTAAATTCAAAAACAAAATTAAAAGGGAGGGGGAAACACAAAGACATTTTAGTCAAATCACTTGGAGATATCCGGTTAAACCGGTAATATTAGCGATATTATTCACAATTTGAAAGTATTTTAGCAATTATGATAATAGATAAACTTAATGTGTATTTCGGTAGTTTTTAATAAATATGTTACGTATCTTTAGTTTTCACCATAGAACTTATAATAGATTTAGAAAAATAATAATAATCTTTTATAATCTCTCAAAATTAAATGTTATTTCATGTAACTTATAAAAAAAATCTTCATTTATAATTTCCGCTCCATCTCCATCTACAACATAATCTCTTGTTCAAGGAACAATTACTTGTTCCAAACATACCCATAGTAGAGTTTGTGGATGAAAATTATTAATGTTGAGTTTAATTAAAAAAAAAGAGAGTATTATTATTATTATTATTATTATTATTATTATTATTATTATTATTATTATTATTATTATTATTATTATTATTATTATTATTTTAAACTTTACTAACAAAAAAAGTGTCATGCATATTTTCGATAAGAACATTCTTAAAACGATGGAGGAGATGATGTCCATGTTCTTGTCAAATTAATTGGTAGAGGATAATAATGGAGAGATGAAGATTTATGTTAGGTGTAGAACCGTAGAAGGGGGGGAGGGGGGGGTTGAATATGGTTTCTTAGGCTTTTTAAATGTTTAAAAAGCTTAAGCTAAAAACGTCACTAATGCAAACACAAGTATATAAAGCGAGTAAAGAGACACCACGATATATACTGGTTCGGGATGGGGGGTTTGATGAGGCGAAAAATGAACCACTTTTAGGGGGTCATTTAAGCCCGGAATTGAATTTATTTGATCAAATATTGCCCTAAATCGTTCCTTTTGTGATTTTAGGTACTTTGGGAGTGAAATCTGGAAAAGGAAGCAATTCGGACGTTTTTGGAGAGTAAAAGTGAAGAAAACGCCAAAGTCTTAATTTTCCTTGCTGGGAACAGTAGGTGACGGCGTCAAGAAGGAATCCTTGACAGCGTCAAGAGCAATTTTCCATGACGATCCAGTACAGATTTGACGGTGTCACGAAGTAGGGCGTCAAGAATAAAAGTCATGACGGCCTGGAAATGCACAACACATGACGGCGTCAGAAGTAGATCAAGGCAGTCCGAGAAGAGTTTTGGCGGCGAGGTGACGGCGTCACAAGTTTTGTCTTGACGCCGTCAGACCCTATTTCCTATATATAGTTTTCTAATTTTCACATTAAAAAGAGAGAAGTTTTGGAGAAACCCTAAGTACGAACTTGGTGCGAATTTTACAGGTTTTTCAAGGGTCTAAGCCCTTGATACCTTTCATGTGTAATTAATATAAGTGTTCTTTTAATTCAATCAATATGTCTATGTGTTGGTTGTCTATATCTTGTTCTTATCTTAATTCCATCATGCTAGGCTAGATCTATCTTGTGTTTACTTGGATCTAATGAAACCTAGATGTTAATTATGTGTTGATTACTTGTTTATAATTGTTTTGGATGAATGATTTATATGTTAGGCTTAAGAAAACTGGCAGATCTCCAATTGGTAACATGCTTGAACGTCTTAGGAAACATGAACCGATGTGCACTAGGTCTTTATTGGTTGTATTTAATGCATGAGCCACAGTTTATAATCCCTATGGTTGTGTTGGGCATGGCATAGGAGGAGATAAGAGCTCATAGAATTGGGGAGTTAAGTGCGATACCCCATGAATGGTATTAAGGAATACAATCCGTCATCCATGCAACTATAACAAGTAATTAACGTGTAAAAGATGTCTAGGGAGTAGTGAAATCTAAGTAAACACATTTTCTCGACTTATTGCTCACAACTTTAGTATAATTTAGTTTATTTTCATTTCTAGTATTTTATTTTGATTGCATCTTTAGTATTGGGTTAGTTGACTAGCAACTAATTCCACCCAAATCCTTCAAACTCGAGATTTCTACTTGCTTTCTAAAAAATATAAAAATACAAAAATAATCATCCTTCACCTTTAGAACTAGTATTTAGGTTTTCTAATCCTAGCGACACTATTCCTAGCTAAACGATCAATCCCCCGGTACTTGTCACTATACTATACTACAACGATCAGGTACACTGCCTGGTGGGGGTTGTAATCTTCTCAAGATCCCTTGAGAGGTAAAGCCTGGTGCGATTCCCACTCATCAGGGTTATACCATCCGTATGTCCAGTTGCGAATCCACGACATGATACTATTCCACTAGTATAATCCTTTCGGTGCACTACAAACCTTTACAATTCACTCCACCGGTATTCACGAATATCGATGCTCACAAAGAAGAAGTTACTCCCACGGTATTCCACCCTCGGAAACCACCCAAAAAAATCTCGCGATTCGACTTCACCTAAGGGTCACCAAGACCACTACCAAAACTTCCCACCTGAAGTATCAAACCCCAACTAGATCCCCAATGATCTAGTCTTGGTCACTAAGACACAAGACTTCGCTTACAATCAAATTGAATGATAGAATATAATTTCTTTGAACCAAGTCCTAACCTAACCTAGTGACTCGATTCTAGTAGAAAGGGTATAAGAAGAAGAGCCTCTGTTGATATAAATAATGCCTAAAAACGTTATTAACATATATCGATATCTCTATGTTTTGATAATCACAAAACGTAAACTCATTGAACTACAAATTATGACGTAAACAAGTATTTAGTCATAAATATTCACTTTAACATCCAAATCACTTAAGGTATGAATAAACAAAATGCCTAATGCATTCTATGATCAAGGAATTTTTATTTTTACAAACCTTACATTTTTTACAAAATGGGACAAACATTTTTAAACTTATACAAAATGTTTTTATATTTATAAGAAATGTTTTATTCAAAATAAATATTTTGAATTCAAATTTCTACCCAAAAAACGGCTAGATTCTTCAGATAAAACCTTCCCCACAAAAGGATAAAAAATCTGAAGAATTCTTTTTAGTAGGGCGGCCCCCTTAATTTTGTTAGGCGGCCCCCTTAATGATTAAGGGGACCAGCCCCTAATTAAGGGGACCGGCCACGCTCCCGAACAGTAATTTTTTTCCCTATAAATACTGGCTCAAATCTGGCATTTTTTCTTACCTTTTGCACTATAAGCTTTCTGATCTGTAGCACCGTAAAGGGGGGGGGGGGGGGTGAATACGGTTTTTTCGGCTTTTTAGATGTTTAAAAACTTTAAGCCAAAGATAGTACCAAGTGGTTGTATAATAATTCAACAATCACTAACACAACCAAAGTATATAAAGCAAGTAAAAGACACCACGATATATACTGGTTCGGGATGGGGGGTTTATTCCATCCATACGTCCAGTTGCAAATCCGCGACTCTGATACTATTCACTAGTATAATCCTTTCGGTGGACTATAAACCGTTACAATTCAGTCCACCAATATTCACCAATATTGATGCTCACAAAGAAGGAGTTACTCACCAACGGTATTCCACCCTCGGAAACCACCCAAAAGAATCTCACGATTCGACTTTACTTAAGATTCACAAAGATCACTACCAAGACTTACACCCGGAAGTATCAAACCCCAACTAGATCCCCAATGATCTAGGCTTGGTCACCAAGACACAAGACTTCCCTTACAAATAATTGAATGAATGAATGAATGTTTGTTCAATCAAGTCCTAACCTAACCTAGAGACTCGATTGTAGTAGAAAGGGTAAAGATAAGAAGACCCTCGACACAATCACAAGAGTGGATTAGGTTCCTGTGATTCTTCCCTTGCAAAGATATGTGTTCTTTCAAAGATGTTAGTATGAAAATCAAGAACACAAGATTAGAGATAGAGAGATTGAGAGATTTGAGAGTGTTTAGAGAGAAAGAATCTAGAGAGAAAGAATAATGGCAAGAGGTGAGGAATACAATAGGCAAGGGTGGTATTTATAGGCCAAGAACCCAAACTTGGGAAATTTTACCGAGGCCGGCGCGTCACCCGCGCGTCAACGCGCGGGCAGCGCGCCAGGCATCTGTAACTTTTTCCCAAGTGTTGTGTGTTTGAATCTTATAAATACCTATCCTTGCTAAACCCCCAATTGTACTTCACACTAAACCTTAACATTAATCATTCTAAGGTTTGCCAACTCAAATAGCCAATTTGGAAATCATTTGTGAAGTGCTTAAAGAGAAACCAAATTACCAAGGGTTTAAAGTGTAGATTGGGTAATTTGAAAGGGGTAGAAGTGTATCTCCTCATATGGCATAGAAAAGAGAGAAAGAATATGCCAAGGAATATTCCAATGGTTGGGGGGAAGAATGAAATGGAGAGTTGAGATGAAATGGTTTGAATTGGATGGCTAGGATCAAAGGGAGCCTCCCTTAGTTTTAAAACAATTTGGCATGTGGAGAAATGTTGATGGATGAGATGATCTCATTAGAGATGGATGGCTAAGATCAAGTATGCCTAGGTTAGGGTTGAAGAGGATATTCCAAGGAATATGCTTTGCTTGGGGGGAAAGGAGAAATGAAGGGTTGAGATGGTTTTAGTTTGAATTCAATGGTTGAGATCAATCACATGTGGTGGTATAGGGAGGAGGGATTGGATGGATGTTTGAGATGTGTTTGATTTGAATTCAATGGTTAGGATGAAAGGAGCCATATGGTTTCCAACAATTGGCATGTGTTGGAAATGAATGGTTGGGTTGTGTTGTAGGGGAATGGATGGTTAGGATGTAGTGTGTAAGGGAATATGTAAGGGTGTAAGAGATTGTGTAGGAGAATATTTGATTTGGATATGATTGGTTTTGTCTTATGCATAAATGGGATTAAGAGAGGATTAAGGCATAATCTAATTGTCATTAAGAAGAAAAGGTTTAGACAATTAAGATTATAAGTTGAGAAAATCATAGGTCACTTATAAGTTCAAGTAACACAACGTCGAGAATCCATAGTTTCATATCTCGTGACTTTCCACGACTCGACATTCTCAACTAATACCTTGGTTCAAACAAGTTAAGTGCTTTGCCTTGATGTAAAGCATAAACCAAGTGGGAAAGGATGCATTTACGCAAAGTGACCTTTGACTTAGTTTGACCAATAAGGGAGTAAACCCGTTACGTAATTAGAGAAGACGTAAGCACGGGATATGAGCATATGGATGCTTCAACACGATGTTACGTGAAATATACAAGCTCCCTAGGTTTAGAAAAGCCTTGGCTAGAGGCGATAGTTAGAAAACATGAGTTGGCGTTTTCCCGTAAATGGGTGTATTGAAAATGGGATTTCTCAAATCTCAAAACTCGTTTCGAGTGTTCTCAATTAAGCACATAACATATTCATACCTGTTTTGAAAGATCCGCATTTGTCAGGTAAGGGGAAAGCCGTCTTTTAAAATTCGCCCGGAACCATACAGACTCCTGGCGTGTCACCCGTGCGTTGACGCGCGGGCAGCGCGCCAGGAGCAGACATTGGCTCCGGCAATTTTGAGCAAACGTTTGTTATTTTATGTGTTTCGATGGTTTATTGTCATCATTAAAACATAAAGATATCTTGATCATGTTGCCTCTACAATCTCCCCCTTTTTGATGATGACAAACAAAAACCGAAAGCAAATAAAATTACCAAACTTAGCGAAGACAAAACGCGTCTTTAGTGTAGCTTGCATCTTGACCTTTGCCTTGTAATTTGGTGAAGCCTTTAACATTACTTGAATGGTCTTCACGCTTCTTGCTTTCTTTCTCCCCCTTTTGTCGAATCAAAAATGGGGGACTTCTATTTGAATTGGGAAAGTAGCTTGTTTCCGTTCTCCCCCTTGAACATAGCTCCCCCTAGATCGTTTCTTCCCCTTGTTTTAAGGCGGGGATCCATGGGTCAAGAGCCTCACCTTTTGCGGTGGCCTAGCTACACATAGAAAGCACAACATGCAACCAACAAAGAAATTCTCACATGTGAAAGTTCCAAAATGGGTTAGGTTATCATTTGGATACTTGCAACATGGGTTAGTCCAAAATAATATATGTAAATCATATGAAGGGCATAGATAAATCCAAATACATAACCATTAAATAAAGGTCATAACAAAATTTCAAGCATGCAACACAAGAACAACAATTATTCAATAACCATAGAAATCCTAGATGAAATACACATAGAGTAATGTCTTAAGAGATCAAACAAGCACAAGTTACACAAACACATCAAAGATCTTTGCATGAGATGTAGGTGGCCCAACGGGTGATGAAATTCTTAAGAACCCTGAACTTTGACCGGCTTTCTCGACGTTGACGTTTGGTGGCTTGGTAAGTTTTGTAGGCAAGTCATTCGTGGGTTGGCAAGGAGGCCACATCATCAACCACTTCATCCTCACTGATTACATCTTCCGATGCATTCCATGCCCGTTCATCAGACATCTCATTGACCATAAGTTCCATTAGGCCAATTGGATCCATAGAAGCTTGTTGATATGTGGAGGCGGCATTAGCCGGAAGCTCAAGGTCGATATCAGCACGATCAAGACTATTAGCATTGAAGTTGGCAAATAGTGGAACAACCATCTCACAATCAGGCCAATCCTCGGCATGGTCAGGATGTTTAGCTTTGATGTGTTCAAAAAGTGTGGTGAGGAGTCGAGCATAAGGAATCAATCTCGTGTTGCCTTGAAGCTTGTCCATTCTTTTGGCCATGAAATAGGCAAAGTTGAATGGTGTGCCAGTCTCAATGCAATAAAGCATGTAACCTACAACAATTGAGACATGTCCTCTAGCTCCCAACTTTACAAACACATTGGAAGTCAAAACATCTTCCCATGCATTGAGAGTGTCACGTAAGTGTGATTGAGCCTAATGAGAATCAGCCTCGTCATTGCAATGATATTGAGGCTTGAAGATTGCATTTTGTACCACAGCCGCATCAATTCTATTCTCTTCAGATGAGTGATAAATTCGATACTTTCTGAATTCTCTTGTTTCTGTAACATCGGTGTAGAGCTTGATACCGGTAGAGTTGATACCAAGAACCGTTCTGAGCTTCTCCAAAGACCATGTATAGTTATGCCCATACATTTGAAAGTTGAGGGTGAGATCGGCGGGGTTGAAGCGATAAAAGGCATAGAATTCTTGTATGTGACGAGGATAGATGTCGGGAGGCAGTAGAGCAAATGACAAGGAACCCGCATTGGTAAAAGGTTGACGAAGACCACACAAACGGATTAAGTCAAGGTCACAATGACGACCTTCGTGATAGTTGCGTTTTTCAAATGGCTTGTAGTTGTCGACACCTCGAGCACAACGGACCTTTTTCATGTATTGCTTGGTGTCACGTCGTTCACCCATTGTTCCTATCAAAATAATCACATGATGTGTTTACATATATATACATATATATCAAAGATAGAAACGAAAAATAACATCATGTATGGCACATTGCCCGCGCATCGACGCGTTGGCAGCGCGCCAGCCTCGTAAAAATTTATGGGTTTCCCTCAAAAATTCAAGATTTCGGAAATTTTTGAAAAGAAAGAGTGAAATAATTACATATAGTCCATGAATAGATCGAAAAACACAAAACCCTTTTGATTAATTTACCCGAAAAATCATGATCCCATTTTGTTTGAAAAGATTCTTAGAAAATTTTGCCATAGTTTCCCTTGTAACTAGCAATTTTCCCATATGTGACAAATCAATTGTAAAGATCAAATGAAAGATTTCAATGATACCAAAAGTATATTTATACATGTATGTATAAGTTCATACATGTATGTATAAGTTCATATCTCTCAAAATAATAAATAATAAGTATAGAAATAACAATGGACATCAAGACATACCAAGATTCTTCAAGGAGAGAGTAGTGTGGGAAGAAGATGAATGTGTGTGTGCTAGTGTGTGTGTGTCGTCGGCTGCAAACAAGGAAGATGGGGAGATGAAGATGAAATTATGGTTGGTTGATAGTGAGATGTGAGTTTGATTAAAGAAGTGGGGGCCCATGAAATCTCAAGTGGACCAATGAGAGTGACATGTGTGATTCAAGTTAAGATAAGAGAAGTGGATAGGATAAGATGAGGTAAAAGATTTATTTAATATGACCCACCCTAAGTATAAAGGACAATTATTTGTTATTGTTGGTTTGAATACAACAAGAAGCAATTGAAATATTGAGTATAACTCAAATTCATGGTTCAACTACACTATTCTCGATGTTCAAATAATCCGAGACCTAATCTAAGATAGTTAAAAGTTTCTCGTTTTAGGGGTTCTGTGAAAATATCGGCAACGTTGTCTTCGGCGGCAACTTTTTCCAAAAGGATATTTCCTTTTTGAACGTTATTACGTAGGATGTGGTGACGAATTTCAATGTGTTTAGTTCGAGTGTGATGAACGGGATTTTTACTTAGATCAATAGCACCCTTGTTGTCACACAATACAAGAACATCTTTTAAATGGATGTTGTAATCACTAACCATTTGCTTCATCCACAAAGCTTGCTGACAGGCCCTTCCGGCTGCCACATATTCTGCTTCAGTAGTGGATATGGCTAAAGCAGTTTGTTTTTGACAAGACCATTGTGTTGGACATTCTCCTACAAAGGTGCGTACTTCACTAGTGCTTTTTCTATCAACGTAGTCGCCGTGATCAGAGTTGGTGTAAATACTAATTTCAATACCCGAGGCCATTGGATACCAAACACCTAGGTAAGGTGTGCTCTTTAGGTATCTGAATATCCGTAAAACGGCATTCATGTGAGATTCCTTGGGGTTATGTTGAAATCTTGCACACAATGATACACTAAACATGATGTCGGGTTTACTATCGGTTAGGTGTAGTAGACATCCTATCATACATCGATATTTAGAACTATCAACCGAAATTCCATCCTTATCCAAGGTGAGTTTAAGATCGGTTGCCATTGGTGTTTTGATGGACTTAGCATTTTCAAGATCAAATTTTCTAAGAGACTCTCTTAAATATTTTGATTCTGAGATAAATATGCCATTGTCACTTTGTATAACTTGTAAGTTAAGTATGGACTTGAGATCTCCCAAGATATTCATATTAAATTTCTCATACATATGCTTCAATGCACTTTTTGGCATGTAGATCCAAAGACAATATCATCTTCAAAGATTTGAATGACAATTTGATGCTTGTCTTTTGTCTTGAAGAATAACGACTTATTCTTCATGCCTCTTGCATATTTACATTCAACAAGAAAAGATGCTACACTATTATGCCATAAATGATTTTCTATATCAAGTCCATGCAAGACCTTCTTTATTTTAAAAACATGATCGGGTTTTTGAAAGTTAATAAATCCCGGTGGTTGGGAGACATACATTTCACTATTAATTACTTTATTAAAAACATTTTTGATATCCATTTGTTTAAGTTTAATCATGCTACTACATGCGTATGCAAGAAGGATGCGCAAAGATTCTACTTGTGCAACCGGGGCAAAATTTTGATTAATGGGGTTTTCAACTTGATCAATATCATTTATTACTAACGTAGCTTGATTTTCACAAATTGTTCCATTATCATACAAGGTGCAACTAAAGGACCATTTTAATTTAAAAGGGGTGCAAGCATTAGGTAATGGAACTAATTCCCAAACATTGTTGCGTGTGAGTTGATCTATCTCAATATGCATTGCCATAAGCCAAGTTTCGTTCCTAATAGCTTCCTCAAAACATTTTGGCTCTATAGTTGATATGAATGCAAATGTATTGTTTTGAGCTTGTGCTATAAAATCATTTTCATCGTTATAATTTGTTATTTCAACTTGATTGGTGTGATTAAAATTTTGATTTTGATCAATGTTTTCTCCTAGTTTATCTTCTAATGGCAAGCATGATTCTTCGTTAAACCTTACATCAGGTGTCTCAATGATTTTAGAGGTCTCCTTATTATAAACTTTATATGCCTTTGATGTATGTGAGTATCCTAGGAATATTCCATTATGTGTTTTAGATATGATGCATTTACAACCAAAGATTTTAAAGTATCCTAGTGATGGCCTTTTCCTCCTAAGAATCTCGTAAGGTGTTTTATTGCATGTTTTAGTAATTGATGTTCTATTCATAATGAAGGATGCGGTTTCAATAGCGTGACACCAAAACTTATGTGAGATAGATTGGTCGTTAAGCATAATACAACACATTTCTTGTAAGCGCCTAATCTTTCTTTTCAACAATTCCATTAGTTTGAGGTAAGTCAAAAGATCGAAAATTATGTAAAATACCATTTTTATCGCAAAACTCTCCAAATTGTACATTATTATAAAAATTCCCACTGAGGCTAGTTTGAATAGATGTAATGCGACGATCAAGTAGATTTGGTAGGCTTCTTCCTAATTTTTTGAACTTTTCGAAAACTTCATTTTTAGATTTCAGAAATTTTATCCATGTGTACCTTGAGAAATCATCAACAACAACCAAAGTATAGAAGTTTCCTTCGTAACTTGGAGTGGTTGATGGACCGAATAAGCCTAGGTGAACTAATTCTAAAATCCTTATACTTGAGATGTTATCATTATTAAGTTTTTGACTTGCATGGACTTGACTTCCTAATTTACATGCATTGCAAGAATGATGAGCATAACCTAGCTTAGGTAAATTTCTAACTAATGCTTTAGAATTTAACTTAAGAATTACCTTCATGCTTGCATGTCCTAATCTTTTATGTCAAAGTGTAGACTCATCACCAATAACGTCAATAGGGAATTTGAAAGTTCTTTTAGTGTGTGGTTCACAAGTATTGATTGTCATACACATGTCTTCTTGGCATACCTATAAAACAAACATGAAACTCAAACTCTTGGTCCCCATTTTCTTATGGGTCCTTTGAGGTTAGCATAGAACACTTCCATGTTATACATTTTTGGATCTTGGAGCAAGTTACAAAGTATCTTAAGTCCAAATTCGGAGAATATTTTCCAAGGAGTGTCTTGAGAAGAGGGCTTAGAATTATTTGGTCTTAGAGGCCTTTTTTTTGGGTAGAGTTTTTCTTTCCTATTAAACCTCTTTTTTCTTTCGAGAAGAGTGTTGACTATGATGCTTGTTTTTTGAATGAGTCTTACGTGTAAAATTGTTTCATCTCATTAACAATTTGTTTCATCTCATTAACACTTAAGATTGGTACTTTAATACCATATGGACTAGGAACATGTGTTTGAGGTATTCTAGGTATAGAATTAGAACAAGCCAAATTTTCATTAACTTTAGTATCAATTTTTGGCTTTTCAAAATTTTCAAATTTTTCAAGATTTTCCTTATCTTGGCAAGATACATTATTTCCTATGTTTAAGCTAATTTTCTTAAACTTTGAAAAACACATAGCTTCATCTTGAAGTTTAGACACATCATTGTTCAAAAGGTCAACCACATGTGCAAGTTTTTCACAACTTAAGCATGGTTCAACTACCTCTTTGGCTTTGATCTTCTTAATTTCAAGTTCAAGCTCATTTGCTCTACTAGCTAGTTTATTTGTTTCATGTTGTAAAATGCGTTTCTCTCGAAGTATAGCTTTTATTTGTTTAATCCAATCATTATTAATTATTATTAGTTCAAGATTATCTTTTTCTAATTCTCTAGCATCTAATGTTTTGTTTGAACTAAAGGGATCTAGATGTACCTTTGGAGATCCTAAATCCATGAAGCATGATTCATTCCTCTCTTTGTTATCTTCAATATTGCTATGACTCCAAGTGTCTACAAATCCAATCATTGAATTCACCATGTATAAATCTCCATCATCAAACGTATTCATCCCGAAGAGCACATGGTTCTCTTGAGCCATGGATCAATACTCAACTTTACCAAAAATCTTTGTTAAGATTTTAGATTTTTGGAAAAGAAGTTTTTGATTTAAAACGACTTCTCAGGAAGGTTTTAACACTCAAAAACTTGAGTATTCTGCTCTGATACCAATTGTAGAACCGTAAAGGGGGTGAATACGGTTTCTTCGGCTTTTTAGATGTTTAAAAACTTTAAGTCAAAGATAGTACCAAGTGGTTGTGTAATAATCCACCAACCACTAACACAACCAAAGTATATAAAGCAAGTAAAAGACACCACGATATATACTGGTTCGGGATAGGGGGTTTATACCATCCGTACGTCCAGTTGCGAATCCGCGACTCCGATACTATTCACTAGTATAATCCTTTCGGTGGACTATAAACCGTTACAATTTACTCCACCAATATTCACCAATATTGATGCTCACAAAGAAGGAGTTACTCACCAACGGTATTCCGTCCTCGGAAACCACCAAAAAGAATCTCACTATTCGACTTTACCTAAGGATCACAAAGATCACTACCAAGACTTCCACCTGGAAGTATCAAACCCCAACTAGATCCCCAATGATCTAGGCTTGGTCACCAAGACACTAAACTTCCCTTACAAACAATTGAATGAATGAATGAGTGTTTGTTCAATCAACCTAACCTAGAGACTCGATTGTAGTAGAAAGGGTAAAGATAAGAAGACCCTCGACACAATCACAAGAGTGGATTAGGTTCTTGTGATTCTCCCCTTTCAAAGATATGTGTTCTTTCAAAGATGTTAGTATGAAAATCAAGAACACAAGATTAGAGATAGAGAGATTAAGAGATTTGAGAGTGTTTAGAGAAAAAGAATCTAGAGAGAAAGAATAATGGCAAGAGGTGAGGAATAAAATAGGCAAGGGTGGTATTTATAGGCCAAGAACCCAAACTTAGGAAATTTTACCAAGGCCGGCGCGTCAACTCGCGGGCAGCGCGCCAGGCGTCTGTAACTTTTTCCCAAGTGCTGTGTGTTTGGATCTTATAAATACCTATCCTTGCTAAACCCCCAATTGTACTGCACACTAAACCTTAACATTAATCATTCTAAGGTTTACCAACTCAAATAGCCAATTTGGAAATCATTTGTGAAGTGCTTAAAGAAAAACCAAATTACCAAGGGTTTAAAGTGTAGATTGGGTAATTTGAAAGGGGTAGAAGTGTATCTCGTCATATGGCATAGAAAGGAGAGAAAGAATATGCCAAGGAATATTCCAATGCTTGGGGGGAAGAATGAGATGGAGGGTTGAGATGAAATGGTTTGAATTAGATGGCTAGGATCAAAGGGAGCCTCCCTTGGTTTTCAAACAATTTGGCATGTGGAGAAATGTGGATGGATGAGATGATCTCATTAGAGATGGATGGCTAAGATCAAGTATGCCTAGGTTAGGGTTGAAGAGGATATTCCAAGGAATATGCTTTGCATGGGAGGAAAGGAGAAATGAAGGGTTAAGATGGTTTTAGTTTGGGGGGAAGAATGAGATGGAGGGTTGAGATGAAATGGTTTGAATTGGATGGCTAGGATCAAAGGGAGCCTCCCTTGGTTTTCAAAAAATTTGGCATGTGGAGAAATGTGGATGGATGAGATGATCTCATTAGAGATGGATGGCTAAGATCAAGTATGCCTAGGTTAGGGTTGAAGAGGATATTCCAATGAATATGCTTTGCATGGGGGGAAAGGAGAAATGAAGGGTTGAGATGGTTTTAGTTTGAATTCAATGCTTGAGATCAATCACATGTGGTGGTATAGGGAAGAGGGATTGGATGGATGGTTGAGATGTGTTTGATTTGAATTCAATGGTTAGGATGAAAGGAGCCATATTAGGGTTTCCAACAATTGGCATGTGTTGGAAATGAAGGGTTGGGATGTGTTGTAAGGGAATGGACGGCTAGGATGTAGTGTGTAAGGGAATATGCAAGGGTGTAAGAGATTGGGTAAGAGATTCTGTAAGAGAATGTTTGATTTGGATAGATTGGTTTTGTCTTATGCATAAATGGGAATAAGAGAGGATTAAGGCATAATCTAATTGTCATTAAGAAGAAAAGGTTTGGACAATTAAGATTATAAGTTGAGAAAATAATAGGTTACTTATAAGTTCAAGTAACACAACGTCGAGAATCCATAGTTTCATATCTCGTGACTTTCCACGACTCGACGTTCTCAACTAATACCTTGGTTCAAATTAATTAAGTGCTTTGCCTTGATGTAAAGCATAACCCAAGTGGGAAAGGATGCATTTACGCAAAGTGGCCTTTGACTTAGTTTGACCAATAAGGGAGTAAACCCGTTACGTAATTAGAGAAGAAGTAAGCACGGGATATGAGCATATGGATGCTTCAACGCGATGTTACGTGAAATATACAAGCTCCCTAGGTTTAGAAAATCCTTGTCTAGAGGCGATAGTTAGAAAACATGAGTTGGCGTTTTCCCGTAAATGGGTGTATTAAAAATGGGATTTCTCAAATCTCAAAACTCGTTTCGAGTGTTCTCAATTAAGCACATAACATATTCGTATCTGTTTTGAAAGATCCACATTTGTTGGGTAAGGGGAAAACCGACTTTCAAAATTCGCCCGGAACCATACAGACTCCTGGCGCGTCACACGCGCATTGACGCGCGGGCAGCGCGCCATGAGCAGACATTGGCTCCGGCGATTTTGAGCTAACGTTTGTTATTTTATGTGTTTTGATGGTTTATTTGTCATCATTAAAACATAAAGAGATCTTGATCATGTTGCCTCAACATGATCTAAATCTTCTATACCATTCTCTTAAACCCTTTGATCATATAATCATAAGCTTTTGTTTCCAAGTGATCTAAGATTCAATCTTTCAAGTGCAAGAGAATAATACTTCAATCCTTCAAGACAATAAGTATTACAACTTGTTGTGACCTCCACATCCAAGTTGTTTGTGCATCATCACTTGTATAGTATTCATCCATTTGTGTATTAGTTGTGAATACTGGTTAGATAGAAGTAAACATAAGAAGTTAGGCTAGTAAGGTGTGTAGGTAGAGAAGTTGTGAATTTATTGTGGTGTGCAAGTAGTATAGGTGTGAAGAAGAAGTAGTGTGATTAGGCAGTGCTTAGGTGTGAAGAAGTTGTGAAGTAGTTGTGAAGAAGTTGTGAAGTAGTTGTGTAGAAGTTGTGAAAAAGGTGTGACGAAGTTGTGGTGTGATAATTGGTGTGTAAGGTTTTCTCCGCCATAAGGGAGCTTGTGGACATAGTGAAGAAAACTCTCGATTTAGGTGCTCGGGGAGTGGAGTAGGGCAAGGAAGGTGTCCTTGTAGCCGAACCACTATAAATCTCTTGTCTCGCGGTTAGATCTTTCTATCTCTTACTTATTATCTTGCTTATATCGTTATTACATTTGTAGACGTAGACGTATATATATTGTTGTTCATATAGTGCTAGTGTTGATTTCACTTAAAGATCAAACAAAAGTTTTATTCACAAAACAAAGTTTTTACAATCAAACTAAAAAGGTAACATACATATAATTGATCATTTCGATCAAGTATAGATTTCATACAAAATATAATTAAGGATTACAAAATAAACATTTACTTACTTATCTCTCGTATATAGCTATAATTGTTTATATTATGCATGTGTTAATTTCACATACTTAGCTTACAGTATTATTATTGTTCATACTTAGATATAATTGTTCATATTATTCAAGATTTGAGTTCACATAAGATCGAATCAAAGTTTTAAAAGTAAACAAGGTTTTAAAACTAAACTAAGTTTTCATAATAAAATAAAAAAAGTCGTAAAACTATTCAACCCCCTTCTAGTTTTTCACAATTGGTACCAGAGCCACGTCTAACAAGATCTTTAAAATATATTGTATTTTAAAACTTTTAACGATCTATGGAATCTAAAAAATATTTAGAAGGGCAATCTATGCAAAGACCATCAATATTTGAAAGTGATGGATTTTTATATTGGAAAAATCGATTCGAAACTTATGTGAAATCAAAGGATCTAAATCTTTGGCATGTTATTACTAATGGTGATTTTTTACCTACTCAAAATATTCCCGAAACAAATAAAGATGAAATAGTACCTTTTGAAAAACAAAATGATGATTTAAAAAGAAAACTTTCTAAACATAATGAAGCAAAAATGGTTATTTACAATGCGTTATTACGTAAAGAATACGAAAGGATCTTTATGTGTGAAACCTCAAAAGAAATTTGGAATTCTTTACTAATAACTCACCAAGGTAATAGTCAAGTCAAGGGTAACAAAATAGATCTACTTGTGCAACAATATGAGCAATTTATGATTCCGGAAGAGGAATCAATTGATAATACTTTTGCTAGGTTTAACACTATCATCACAAGTCTAAAAGCACTTGATAATAATTTTTCTAGTAAGAATTTTGTCAGGAAATTTCTTATGGCTCTTTATAAAAAATGGCGAGCTAAAGTCACGACTATTGAAGAATCAAAGAATTTGTCAACTTTACAACTTGACGAATTAATTGGGAACTTGAAAGTACACGAGGTCATAATAAAGAAGGACTCCGAAATAGTCAAAGGAAAAAGAGAACAAAGCAAATACATTGCTTTGAAAGCTAGGAGGGAATCTAGTGACGACGAAAGCTCAACCTCCAAAAGTGATGATGAAGAATACGCTATAGCCGTAAGAGATTTCAAGAAATTTTTCAAAAGACGAGATAGATTCGTTAGACAACCGCATGATGAAATGAAAGTATCTCAAAGAAGTAAAGATTACTAGAATGGGAAGAATGAAAGGAAGTGTTTTAAATGTGGTGATCCAAATCATCTCATCGGAAAGTGTCTAATGATGTCAAGAGATCAAAATCAAAAGGCGTTTATTGGAGGTGTTTGGAGTGATAGCGATGAGGACAAGAAAGAAACCACAAAGGAGGAAAAGTGTCTTATGGCTAAGATGTCAAAAGAGGTACATTCCGAAACCAAATTCTTTAGTGATGAAAATTTATTATTAGATGAAAAGGACCTAGATAATGAATATAATAGATTATGAAAATTAGGTCAAAAAGTAATGGTTAAAAATAAAACACTAAAATGCATAAATACTCAACTAGAAAATGAAATACTTGAATTGAAAGCTAAAATACACCACTTAGAAAAGGGTAAGAAAATTTTTGAGGAATGTAAATCATGTCATGATCTCGAAAATGAAAATGCAAAAATAATAAACTTAAGGAAGAAATTTATAAACTTGATAAATTTGAAAATAGTAGTCACTCACTTAGAAAAATAATAAGTATTCAAAGAGCATCCAGAGATAAAACCGGTTTAGGATTTAACTCAACCGAAGCTTCAACAAGTGAAACTAAAAATGTTAAATTTGAAAGTGAACTTAATGAACTAAAACCTTTAGAATCAAATCCTAAATATATACTTATTAATGATAGAAAAATACCTCTTGCCAACGATGAAGAAGTAAAAACCTTTTATAAATCATCCTTAAAAACTGAAGTAGGATCATCTAAACCCAAATTAAGATCTAAACCTCCACCACTAAGAAAACCTAACAATCATCATCCAAGATCTAAAACGCCTCAACCTAGAAGAAATCAAAATAGACAAAATTACAATAACACTAGAAATCAAATGTGGAATTATCAACCAAGTTACAATCCTTGGGGAATATTACCACCATACATGCATCATAGCCAAATGTTAAATATGTTTGGACTTTGGACCAATGAGACAATGGGGACCTAGTGGCTAAGTTGTCATTCTTCGAAGAAGTTGGAATCTCATCTACAAATGACTTCTATATGTCAACATAGTCACTTGAAGTGCTTGAAGAAAATCCATTGAAGACTAAAAGGTACGCGTCTCTTTTAAGTTCATCGCTATAATTTGCATGCTTAGATAAATGATTAGTTAGATTAATGCTTGGCTATACATATATATTGTTTGTAACTCTTATACATATACACGTACATAATAGCTTATATACTTATAACCTAGAAACATCATTAGTTGACTTTCCTAGGAATAAAATAAAATTGTTCATTGTCGAACAAAATAGAAAATGGAAATCTTCTATATCCACTAATAGCAAACTCATGGTGATGAAGTGAAATGAGTTAAGTGGATTAATCGTTAATATAGAAGTAGGATTAGATCCCTTGCGTAAGAAAACTATGGATGAAACAAGCTCTCGTAGACTATGACATTAAGTTAGATAAGTGTGCAATAACAAAGGAGCTATAGATGTTAGGATATACCCCATTCAACACCCTTGCATCAAACATGTATAATTACGTCATCACTCACTTAAGATCATAGGTTATGTAGAAAAGGATAGCATAGGACAATAGGCTTAACCAATCCTCTTGAGAACGAGATCTTTAATAAACATCTTTTAAAATCTATGATTAATGATATTTGTTGTCAAAAATCTAATATCTCTAAAAATATGCAAAAACCTCACATTTTGGAAAATAGTTTTTCAAATGACCATCCCACTTTTCAATAACATGTTTTTACTATCAATATCCATAATTTTGTTTTGATCAAAACCAAATATTGGGAAAATTTTCTTTACCTTTCATTAACACATTTTGAAGTAAAACCTAATATATTTTATTCAAATAACTCTCACATCTATGTGAAAACCTACTTACAAACATTGTTGAATAATGTTAAAAACGTCTTTTAAATCATGCATGGTGATCTCATATATGTCATCTATATTTATATAAATGACACTTATAAGTGAACTAAATCAAATCAAGAGGACCATGGTTTGTCTATTAAGACTTTGTTTGTAACAAGTCTAGAAATCCATGCTATCATAACTACCCACTTATTGCACATTGATACACATTAGGATTAATCCTCCTAGTTATGTAGTTATGAAATACTTGATGTTGCTTATTGTTTCCTAGCACTTATATTTTACTTGCTTGATGAGTATGTTTGCATGCTAGATGAAATTGCCTGTTTACTTAATCTCTTTGGTTAACATGCTTTGGCCACATAATTGCCTACATAATTAGTATATGCTTAATTTCCGCAAAGAGTTGGACTTGTTTGAAACCAAAAACACAACCTTTCTGCAATTTACTACCAAAAAAACTTTTCTGGCAATCTGGGAATCACCAGATGGACGGCCCCCTTAAATCATAAGGTGGCCCCTTTAATTATTAAGGGGACCGGCCTCCAATTAAGGGGACCGGCCATCTGATGGTCGAAGGTGTTGTTTCATTTTTCTACTTTTTAGCCCATTTCATCCTACACTTCCCAAAATTCACAAACCTATTTTATCCTAAACCTTCTATCAAAGTTTATATATCCTTAATCCCGCCAATCCTACATTATAAACACTCTCATTCCTCTCAATCTCTACTCATCTCATCATGTCCTCTCCCATTAGACCAAAACCACCAAGAAACCCGTTTGGAGAAGAAAGTCTAACTTCCATTAAAAGCCCATCAAACCAAATGATGTTGTCAAACATCCAACCACAAATTCCTCCTGTGTCTTCAACATTACATACCTAACATATCACTCTCCTTCCCACCAACATTACTTATCAACAACCTTTACTCACCCATATCCTTCTACATTACACTCAAACCTCATAATCTTTACACACTCAAACCTCTTAACCTTTACTCACCTCAACCTCAAATTTCATCTCCTAGTGCACCTAATGCACCATCTATAACACCCTCCTACCAAGAAATCCCTTCCATGAACATCGCTCTTTCACTCTCACAAATCACATCACTTGATACTTATTTCCCATCTTTACCAATAACTCCACCTAGTCATCCTCACAAAAATATTCAACCATATAACCATTCCTTACACTCTACAAAGTGTGTCATCACCACTACAACTTAAACCATGAAGATCAAACCATATTTCATGATACACAAACCTCTTGTTCACTCAAATGAACCCTTTCACAAACCTCATCATAATAACCAAACATCCATCCTTGTTCCCATAAATACACCTTCATCTCACCCACCTAAGCCATATGAAGAGCATGTTCAATCTCCAAAAAAATAAATAAATAAATAAATAAATAAATAAATAAATAAATAAATAAATAAATAAAAAATAAAATAAAAAAACAATCCCAATCTCATTCCTAACACCTCACATTTTGTTCAACCTACCAATCCACCATCCAAAACATCCTCCACTCATGAAACATCCTATTCTTCCACAACTTCATTCTCATCCATTCATGATTACCAAAACTCACAAATATCTCCACCACCAAGAGTATCACCACTACTTCCTACCAACACATATGTTATCCCTATGTTGCATGTCCAATAATCCATCCCTAATAACAACCACACTCCACCATCATCACCTTCCTCTAAACACTTGAAGTTCATTGAAGAACTCTAGGAAGCCCATGAGCTTTATGCTCTTCTTGCCTTACACCTTGCTCAATGCAACTTGGAACAACTTTCCTCTAGCTCTCTACAACTTGAATCAAGATGAAAAACATGTCAACAATGGACCTTGTTGCATCTTTCTCCTAAAAACCATTGCCATTCAATGAACACTTCACTTGGATTGAATATCTTCTCAATAGATCATATCCAATACCCTCAGTTCAACAAACTCTAAAACCTCAATCAACCTCTTCCGCTACAAACTCTCCACCACCAAACTCTCCAACATTCATGCACCCAAACATATACCTCCATTAATCCAACAACCTTACCCTAACTCAACCATTTTCATTCCAAACACTCCATCATCAACCATCTAAGCATACTATATGCTTATGATTTTCACTTTCAAATACGAATCAACCAACCTTTTGTTGCAAGCAAGTCCGATGGCTCTCTTTGAAAAATTAGGATCTTTTACTTATTGAATGCATTAAGCATAATAAATGAATATATTGCTACCTTAATATTTGCTGGCTATGCTTGTTTTTTTTCCTTATTTTGCTATATATGCTTGTGCTTCTAATATTTTTCTTGCGAGCATTCCATATCTCGATCCACTGGTGCCCTCGAATGAGGGGGAGCACACATCAAGGGGGAGTTTTCATCCCGTCTAACTTCATTTATGAAGCTAGTTGGCATAACATTTTTGATTCTACAAAAAGGGGGAGAAGTGAATATAAACTCAATAAATACATGTCTAAAAATTAATTTTTAGACTTGATGAGTTTACGTTTTGTAATCATCAAAAAGGAGGAGATTGTTGATATAAATAATGCCTAAAAACGTTATTAAAATATATCGATATCTCTATGTTTTGATAATCACAAAACGTAAACTCATTGAACTACAAATTATGACGTAAACAAGTATTTAGTCATAAATATTCACTTTAACATCCAAATCACTTAAGGTATGAATAAACAAAATGTCTAATGCATTCTATGATCAAAGGAATTTTTTTTATAAACCTTACATTTTTTATAAAATGGGACAAACATTTTTAAACTTATACAAAATATTTTTGTTAGAAATAGAAGTGTCGATCATTATTGTATCAACGAGTCTTGTAATAATGTTGTAATAGTCTTGTAGTTTAGTTAAGGGTAAACGGGCTTGGTTTAATCTAACATTGTATTAGTTTATGTCTAGTCCATTACATAAGCCCAAGCCCGGCCCATCTCTTTATTCTAACTATATAAACCTCCAAATGCTACCATTTGGAGGTGGTGCTTCTATGTTATTTTCTCTCATTCTCTTTTAATCTAATACATTCCTTTCTCTCTCTAGAAGTTGCCCATCTTTCTTATCTCTTCATCTCTCTATTTATCTTTCTTATAATCTTTATATTATGTGTGAAATGATATAAGTTTTGGGATCCAACAAGTGGTATCAAGAGCCATAAGATGATTTAGAAGTGTTTTTATTGCAAAAAAATAGTGTCTTTATTGTTAAAAAAATCGAATCTTGAAATTTTTTTTGCACTGTTTATTGTTATTTTTGCTTATTACAGCTTTTAAATCAAAACTTATTTTGGTCAAATATAAGATTATACTGTTTTTTATTCTTTTTGGCTTTAAGATTTTATTTAGTCTCAACTATTCACGTCCTTATTTTCTGTTCAATCTGTCATTGACTTAAAGTTTTTTCAAAGTTATTTTTTTTTTGTCCAAACAATATCTGTCCTCATTTTTCAACAATACTTAAAGCTGATTTTGTGGTCAAAAAGATAGTAAGAAAAGTGGTCGGAAAGAACTTTTTGTCCAAACTGTTGCTTTTTATGAGCTTATATTTTTTGCTTTTTCAGTCCAAAAATCCAAACATTTTCTTGTGCTTATTGGTATTATTTTGAGGTCGGAAAACTGGTCAAGAAACTGTCGGAAAAAAGGCTAGACGGAAAAGGACGTCGGAAAAGTGGTTGGAATAGTCAAAAACTCAATTTACGCTTAAACTTATGCAAAAAATCCTGAAGCTACGCATAACAAGCAAAGTCTACGCATAACACCTCATCCTACGCATAACTTCTAGCTTGGAAAGTTAGTTAGTTTTTTTTACGCAAAAGTTTTACGCGTAACACCAATCTTTACGCTTAAGATTTTACGCAAAAGAGCTTTACGCTTAACTTCTACGCAAAAGAGTTTACGCACAACTTCTACGCTTAAAGTTTACGCCCAACTTCTACGCTTAAAGTTTACGCACAACTTCTTCGCTTAAAAAAAAAAAAAAAAGACGAGAAAAAATAATTAAATCACAACCTGATTCAATTAATAAAAAAGAAGAGGACGAGAAGCAGATTTAAACCACAAACTGTAACCCAACTGTCACATCCCATCCCCTCGTCTAAACAACACATCTTCAGTCATCCTATCCTAACCCCATTTCCAACATCATCTACAACATAACCAAACAACTTAACTCAAATCAAAACAAGAATCAAAAAAATAGTCTTTGATCTCAGTTTATCTCAAGCATTATCAACTATTGGTTTAAATAATTAAACCACAAGAGATTACACATCATAGATCTTGTTGAAGATTCACTTCTGTTTATATCCGAAAACAATTAAAGAAAAATCAAAACTACATCAGTTTCATTTTTTCTTTTGTTTCGATTTAGAAAATCAAGAACAAAATCTAAAAACCTACCCGTGTTCATCTTCAATTGGTGATCGAATTTCAAACAGCAACAAAAGGAATCAATTAGTGGGTTTGTGCTCTATGTTTAAGATTAAGTGAAAGGATATAACAAGTTTGTGTGATTCGGTTTGATAAGAAAATTAGAAAGGGACGAATTTTTTTTTCTTGTGTATCTTGGATCTGCGCTTGGTTGTAAGACAGGAAAAGTGACTGCGTTCTTTTTTGGTTTGAGAAATATTAGGGTAGGTTGAAGTGAGTGCTTAAGTGGTATTATATAGCAAATATTTAGGGTAAGTATTATTTGTTGGAGCTGGGCTTGAACCGGATTTCGCTTGGGCTTGACGAGTGGACTGATAAATTCACAAGGAAAGATTATTGGTGGACTTTGGACTTAATTGGACCAGACTTGCTAAGTATTTTACTACAACGAATTGTTTGCTTTAAAAAATTTGTGTTGTTCCAAGTTGTGGTGATCGTGTGCTTGAAATTTTTTGAGTTATAATTTTTGGACCGTGATTGTGATTCAGCTTCAATAATCCGAGATTGAAAATTTAATTGGGTTGAGATTATTCGGGTTCGTTGAAAATAACTACCGTGCTAGTTATTGGACAAACTTGTTTCGTGAACAAAAATCACTTCTTTATCGTCTACAAGATCCGTATTCATTTCACACATTCAATATGTCTTTTCTCACAAATTTCTTTTCATCGATTGATATGGATCCTCTTGTTCAATTTTTCGCTCCATATCCTAAGACTGAGGAGACGGTGACTCAGACTGAGGAAATATTGATTGAGACTGAGGAAATATTGACTGAGACTGAGAAGCAGTTGACTGATAATGAACAAGACGTTGATGAAAATGAGCTACCTGATTACGTCAAATATCTTGACCTGAGATTTCCTTTCACACTTGTTGAGCATATGAAACGACCACCTTTGACTGAAAAGGCACAAAATGGTGAAGAATCATGTGAACATAAGTCAGAAGAATCTGAAAATGCAGAACCTTCCTATGATAGATATGCTACGAGTACACAGACGGGGATTCTGATAAGGGAATATGTTGGAGATCCGATGGGTCAGTTTGAGAGTCAAAATGTGGTTAATCATAATGGGAATGATTGTTGTTTCGTGACTTCGATTCAGAAACCTACATCAGCAACTCACAGCAGTGATATTGGTATTAATTACAATGTCAATGCTATGACGAAGGTAGAAAAGATCCAGTATTTGTTGATGCTAGCCAATAAAGAAGAATCGGGAATACCGTTAACTGCTGAGGAACATGAGTTTAGAGCTACAACAAGAATTAATGACAATTCAGCAGATCTTAATGAAACCTACAACTTTATGGCAAATCAGCAGGCAACAACATCAAGCAGCGATTTTGATCTTCCTCCTACTTATGATTCAGATCCATTCCATGAGGTACCAAATTATGGTAATGATGCTAATCCGTTTGCTCATGAGAAGCTACATTATGTGCCACCTGAACCTAATTATGATACATATGTGGGGAAACAAGTTAATAGCAATGTTAACTTTGAAACTCCATACATGGATCCTAATGGAGTTCAAGTTGCACAAAATGGTGCTAATGATGAGGAAACACGTGCTTTGTTTGAATCATTATTGAATAATTGTCGTATTCAAATTGAGAATGTGAAAAAGGTCAATCGCGATGTTAAGGCCGCGAATGTTAAATTGACCGCTGAGCTTGAGAGTTACAAGGAAAACGTTAAAGCTTTTGAGTTTCATAACAAAAGATTGTCTGAATTAGAAACTGGTTATCGAAATTCCGTTTCAAGGGAAAAACAATTGCAACTCAAGTTTGATACACTTGATGTTAATTCTTTCAAGAAGATAAAATCTTTAAACGCGGAAATTTCTGATTTACAAAACCAACTTTCTAAACAAAAAACAGCTTATACCAATCTTGAAAAAGAAAGGGACGAGCTGAAAAAGGACTTCGCAAAGAAAGAAGACAAACTTTTGGCCGAAATCGTAGAGTCAGAACACATGATTGCTCATTTAGAAGAATTGGTGGTTAAGTCGGGTCAGTCAAGTCAAACAATGAAAATGATTTCAAATCAAACTAATCTGATTTACCATATGAAACATAAAGTGGCTCTCGGTAACAACACCCCCAGTAATCTCAAGAAAGCTCAGCAAGAACAGAATGTTTTGTATAATGGTAATGTGATTTACACCAAACATGATCCTCCCGTCGTTCGGGATTCTGTGCAAACGATGGAACTTGTCGAAGAGAGCATTACTAAAATGAAACAAAAGGATTTGAAACCCATTGATTACAACAAATTGAACAAACTTTCGGGAATTACTTTTGTTTCACAAACAGAACCATCTGTGTTTTTCATAAAACGACCATTCGCGAAATTCTTGTCTAAAAAGAAAGTTGTTTCCAAATCTCTTTCAAAAATGGAACAAATGTCCTCTAACAACACTTTTAATACAAGTGAGGCTAGAGAAATTCTGGATGACGTTAAAAAGAGAATTCAAGAACTTCAAAATATTGTTGCTTCTAAAACTACAATCAATATTAACAACTGGCATTCCAGTTTTCATATTGAGCAGAAAAAAGTTTTTGAAAACGAAATTACTATCCCACTGAATAACATCAGTGCGAGGGTAATCCATTTTGAACAAGCTTTCTTAAAATAAACGGCCGACTTTGTCAAGGACCACAAATCCCTGGTAAACGAAGCTAATGATACTCGTGAAAACATGAATGTTTTGGAAAAGTTAAATGATTCTCTCTTCGAAGCTGTTATGACTACTGATATCATGTCCATCATTTTACAAACATATTCGGTTCAGGACGATGAAAGACTGCGAGCTAAGACATCTGAAATTGTTTCAAAATATGAAAATGCTCTTGTTAAACTTGAAAAAGAAAACATGTCACTTTTCAAACAACTTGATCGAAAATCAGAGGAATGCAAGTATGACAAATTGTCGTATGAGCATGCCTACAAGGACATGAAAGAGCAAAATGATCTTTTGAGAGCTCAGCTAGAAAGTATTAAAGGGAAGGGTGTGGATACTAAGTTTGCAAAACCATCGACTTCGGAGAAACCAAATGTTTCAAAAACAGTTGAAAAACCAAAAATGTCAATTTCACGGTTTGCTCCAAAAGTTGATGAGAAAAAGGATTTGACAAAACCAGTCACTCCACAACCCTTGCCCAAGAAAAAGGAAATTGAAAAGATTGTTGAAAAACAAAGATTGTTTGTTGAAAGAAACACAAATGTGAGTGCACCTGGCCCTTCTAGGAATAGCACACCGAATGTGACCACAAAATCTGTAAAGGAATCTGTTGGTTCTAATGACATGGTCCACAATCACCATCTAGAAGAAGCTAGGAAAAGGGCACAACTTCGAAAAGACGGAATTTTAGGCGCAAAACCTAGTGTGATGAATTCTACAAGATTCCAAAGCGCTGTTAGTAGTAGTAAACCTTTACCTAGGAACAATCTACAAAATACTAGGGATTGGCTTGCATCTAAGAGTAGTGGCACAAAACAAAATGCTAAGAATGTAGAATGCAACACAAAGAATTCCAATGTCTCATCGAACAACAAACAATTTCCAAATGACTGTAGTGACAAAGTTAAGGTTGCAGTTTTAAACAAAAATGTTGAATTTGTCTGTCCTACATGTCAAAAATGTGTTTTTTTAGCTAATCATGATGCATGTGTTGCACAATATATCAAGAAAGAAAATGCACGTGCTAAGGTACAATCCACTAAGAAACCGAATAGAAACAAACCCGTTGATAAGAAGCAAAAGGCTAAGAAACCTAATAGGTGGATCTCTACAGGACGTAGTTTTTCTCAAAATGAGACTTCCGCTGCATCTGAAAAGAAAACAACTCCTAGATCTTGCCTTAGGTGGACTCCCACGGGAAAAGTTTTTAACACAGTTGGTCTTAGATGGATTCCCACAGGGAAGATTTTCGATGCTTACACCAAGACAAATAATAGTGAAAATCATCAGGATAAGGAAGTAGAAATCACTACAACCGTTGATAGTGAACACCCTCAATGTGAGGAAACATGTACTTCTAACACTGTTATTTGTGAGAATTCTTCTTCTGTGGATGCAGGTACTTGTGAAAGTGTTGAGGGTTCATACACCCAATGTGGTAAAGAAGAACTTTACGCCAACATCGCATGTGGAAATCCTTTTCTAATTCCACTCGTAACTCCACTTTTACTTGTCAAACCTTAATTTTTCTTTCTTTCTTCAATTATTTTCTTTGTAAATATTTTTTTTGAAAAAAACAAAATACAAAAATTTGAAAAACCAACAAAAACAAAATACAAAAATATAAAATTTCAAAAAATCCAAAAACAATGTAAAATAAAAAAAAATACAAAAATATTCTTCTCACGACATGTCTCTTGTATAATCGATATTCTGTACGTATCTAGAAATGTCATTCAACAATGATACGGACATGTACAGATGCTTGAGCGAGAGTTCTTTATAATGTTTTTCTAAAACATGTCGTTTCTCAAAAGTTTCTTCACAATGGCTTTCGTATACTTCAGTACGAAACCCGGGCTTAAATTCATGACTTCTTAGTATTTCAGCTAAGGACTCGTTCTTCAAAGAAAGGAAAGTGCTTAATCAAAAACAAAGGTTTTAAATAATTTTTGAGCACTTATCCTAAAAACATCAAAATGACTTGTGTACACCTTACAGTGCACAACTCAAGTTTTCAAAGAAAGGAAAGTGCTACGCAAAAATGATTTTCATCAACAAAGTGCACTTATCCTAAAATTGGACACTGTTGTACGCCTCAGTGCGACATTCCTATTCAAACAAAGAGAAGTCTTTGTTTTTCAAAAAACCTTGATGCAAAATTCAACAATTCTGAAAATTCTTTCTCTTTCAGAATTTTGCTTCAAGAAGACTCCTTCCCTCTTAAGTTTAAAAAGTTTAACATTCTCAAAAACATACGCGAGTTTTAAGGGGGAGTATTTCATAAAAACAAAAATATTCCGATTTCATGCAAAAATAGAATCTGTCTATCTCTCCAAATGCTTTTTCTTAATCAGTTGATATAAAAAATATCATGAAATGCTATTTTTGAGGGGGAGAAGACATGATTAAAATGTGATCTAAAAGTGATTAAAGATAGCTCGACTCAGAAAGTACCAATGAATTGACGAAGCTTTAAATGTCAGTAATCGAAAAGACTTGTCCTGGACGGGTAATAATTTCAAGCTAGTCAAACTAGTGATGTAAGCGTGTCTCGAATAGGACTTGTCTGAGTAGAATGTACCATATCGAGAGACTTTCTTTGGACTTGACCAGGACGGGTAATAACTTCAAGCTAGTCTAACTAGTGATGTAAGCGTGTCTCGAATCGGTCATGTTCACTGAAAGTGGATCAATTCAAAAAGTGCAAACTCCTCACGCATGTGCAAATTTCTTAAAAAAATTCATGAGCACATGTGAAGGGGGAGTCCTTCAAAAGATATGCAAAACTCTCGAAGTGTCAACAAAATGTGTTTTATTATCATAAACACTTTGAGAGATTTTCACAAAAGGTTTTATGGCATGTGATCAACAATAGGATAGTCATGGAGTCATAAGGTGACTAAGGTTAGGAAAACCGTCCTATGATCCGCCAGAGCCGGAGGGATCTACCCAAGGACAACTCCAATAGATTAGAATTAGAAGTCCTTAGGTATGATTGAAAAAAGGAGAAAATGAGAAAGGAGAAAGAAGGGGTTGAAGAATTAAAAAGAAAAGTTATGAAAAAGGGTGAAAAGAAATAGCCCTCCAAATGATCAACCTTAGGGCAGACACCGGGTTCAACTCATATGCTACTGGCTGTTACCAAGGTGACACCGATATTGAAGATAAAGACGTCATGGACCCAGTGACGCACTGCACTAAACCTTCTAGCCACTCAAGTTCTCTTAAAAGAGCTTGTTTCATTCTCACGGGGAACCGGTGTAATCTATCGACCTTTCTCTTAGAGATGGTTGATATTGAAACAGGAGACCTCTCCCTAATCTCCGCATAGGAAACCAAGTGTGCACTTATCGAGTCTAGAGCCCCGAGATTCATCAAAAGATCTCATAGGAACACATGATATTTCTACACTGGTTGTTCATCATTAAGGACGCCAGATGTAAACTTTAGAGTCCTACGCAGATCTTAGCAATCTGCCAGAACATTTATGAGAGAATTCACACAAGTGTTTCTCAATGATTGAATGGAAACTCCTTCCAGGGTCAACATCAAACAGCCCTGACAGCAGGTCACTTCGGTAATTCTTTATGGGTTACGCTTAGTGTTCGCGGTGGTTTCAAACGGTCTATAGTCGTGGAGTGATCCCCAGCGACTCACCCAGTCATTGAGCTACTTAGTAGGTCTCGTAAGCTCTCTCGAGAGTATCTGACATGGGAACGGCCTTGGTAAGGATTAGAAGGAGTCTTCACACTATGCTGTTGACGATCTCTAATTCCTTATCTGTAAGTACCGGTTGATTTATTGCTAACTGTTTTCATGCAGCTACACATCACCTCCATGGCGACAGATTCCGCATGCTCATACATACATCTGGAAGTTAAAGAAAGCTCCCTCAAAGATCTATACAACACAAAGTTCAAAGAAAGATTCTACGCCAAAAAGAAGAATCTACAAAGTATAAAGACTAAAGATCAATGTGAAAGAAAGGGAACTACGTATGTATGAAAGTCAAAGTCCAAAGATGTATGAGCATGTTGGAATGGCGGACAACCACCACAAACACAGAAGTGACGAAAGGCAGATGACACCACATCACAATAGAACAAAGAACGAAGAAAATTCAGTCATCAAAGATCACAAAGCATGAAGGAACAAAGACTAAAGACTATTCTACAAAGACTCAAAGATTCAAGACAACATGCTTCAAAGATCAAAGATCAAGATCACAAAGAGAGATCTCAATGATCACCCCTTAGGGGGAGATCTATTGTTAGCAATAGAAGTGTTGATCATCAATGGAATCAAAGAGAGATCTCAATGATCGCCCCTTAGGGGGAGATTGTTAGAAATAGAAGTGTCGATCATTATTGTATCAACGAGTCTTGTAATAATGTTGTAATAGTCTTGTAGTTTAGTTAATGGGTAAACGGGCTTGGTTTAATCTAACATTGTATTAGTTTATGTCTAGTCCATTACATAAGCCCAAGCCCGGCCCATCTCTTTATTCTAACTATATAAACCTCCAAATGCTACCATTTGGAGGTGGTGCTTCTATGTTATTTTCTCTCATTCTCTTTTAATCTAATACATTCCTTTCTCTCTCTAGAAGTTGCCCATCTTTCTTATCTCTTCATCTCTCTATTTATCTTTCTTATAATCTTTATATTATGTGTGAAATGATATAAGTTTTGGGATCCAACAATTTTTATATTTATAAGAAATGTTTTATTCAAAATAAATATTTTGAATTCAAATTTCTACCCAAAAAACGGCTAGACTCTTCAGATAAAACCTTCCCCACAAAGGGACAAACAAATCTGAAGAATTCTTTTTAGTAGGGCGGCCCCCTTAATTTTGTTAGGCGGCCCCCTTAATGATTAAGGGGACCGGCCCCTAATTAAGGGGACCGGCCACGCTCCCGAACAGTAATTTTTTTTCCTATAAATACTAGCTCAAATCTGGCATTTTTCCTTACCTTTTGCACTATAAGTTTTCTGATCTAAATCTTCTATACCATTCTCTTAAACACTTTGATCATATAATCATAAGCTTTTGTTTCCAAGTGATCCAAGCTTCAATCTTTCAAAGTGCAAGAGAAGAATACTTCAATCCTTCAAGACAAGAAGTATTACAACTTGTTGTGACCTCCACATCCAAGTTGTTTGTGCATCATCACTTGTATAGTATTCATCCATTTGTGTATTAGTTGTGAATACTGGTTAGATAGAAGTAAACATAAGAAGTTAGGCTAGTAAGGTGTGTAGGTAGAAAAGTTGTGAATTGATTGTGGTGTGCAAGTAGTATAGGTGTGAAGAAGAAGTAGTGTGATTAGGCAGTACTTAGGTGTGAAAAAGTTGTGAAGTAGTTGTGAAGAAGTTGTGAAGTAGTTGTATAGAAGTTGTGAAAAAAGTGTGACGAAGTTTTGGTGTGATAATTGGTGTGTAAGGTTTTCTCCGACATAAGGGAGCTTGTTGACATAGTGAAGAAAACTCTCGAGGTAGGTGCTCGGAGAGTGGAGTAGGGCAAGGAAGGTGTCCTTGTAGCTGAACCATTATAAATCTCTTGTCTCGCGGTTAGATCTTTCTATCTCTTACTTATTATCTTGCTTATATCGTTATTACTTTTGTAGATGTAGACGTATATATATTGTTGCTCATATAGTGCTAGTGTTGATCTCACTTAAAGATCAAACAAAAGTTTCATTCACAAAACAAAATTTTTACAATCAAATTAAAAAGGTAACATATAATTGATCATTTCGATCAAGTATAGTTTTCATACAAAATATAATTAAGGATTACAAAATGGAAATTTACTTACTTATCTCTCGTATATAGCTATAATTGTTTATATTATGCATATGTTGATTTCACATACTTAGCTTACATTATTACTGTAACAATTCGCAATTTCAGGTTAATTACTATTCCCGGAAAATTCACTATTCACTTTTACTATTCATTTTTACTATTCATTTTTCCCGAAACTTTCCCGAAAGTTGATTTTTATTTGATTTTATCGAGTGATAAATCATTTCCATGGCAAATTAAAAGTTTGACATTCATAAGCTCATTTTCGTGAAAGTTATTAAGGAATTACACGGAATTACACGTTTTAGGGTAAAACGTCAATCAGAAATTCTACGCACAACGAAATTCAACCCCGTCAGGTGACCCCACATCAGAAAAATGTTTGACACACTCATGATTTATTTGAGAATTAATCGTGACTGAGAAAAACATGACCAAAGACTTCCCAGCAGGTCACCCAAGCCTGTACTAATCTCACATGAGCACGCTTAACCGTTTGGGCGATTAACCGTTAGACCACAAAACGCGTTTCTAAGACTATTTGAGTTTTCAACTTCTTAGAAAAAGCCAACATATTCTTTCCCTCCTCCATTGACCAAAAATCATCCCTTGATGTTATAAGTCATTTCGTGATTTTTAGGCTTACGGTTTGATGTCTAAAAGACATTTAATACCAACCGACACTAGACTGAGCCCAGTCTAGACATTATAAGTCATTTTAAATCATTTTTATCACATTAGAAAAGTAACATTTTACTTTTCTCAATTTTACGCAATATTCGTACGTTTTACGTATTACGCGTTTTAGACCCGTGTTTCCAGTTTTTAGCAGGGTTTTACACCCAAATGGAACCTACCACTCATTTTATATTTTATTATGGAACTTATTGACATGTTTATCAATACTTTCAAGTTCCATAATTTTACGACACCCGGTTTTACGTTTTGAGGCTTAATCATTTACGATTGGCATTTCCCGGAGTCAAAACTAACCAAGTATCTTGGATAATACCAAGAAAAGTCCACACCCTTGCTCTCCAAGCTCATGAACAGCCTTGGAGGGGGGATTCACCACCCATGTGGCTTGATCTTATGCCTTGTGTCATGAGATGTGAACATGTGTTCAACTTGGCCTCCAAGTGTTGACTAGTCAACAATGTAACCTCCTCATTTGCATATAAATGCTTCTCCTCCCACTCCTTGACCATATGAACGACCCACACACACAACACCCTTCATTTTACTAGTTTACTTCAAGTTCCATCCAAGAAATCAAGTGCAATATCCATACATAAACCCTAGTTTAGTTTTGATTCATCAAAACTACTTCAAATCTTTAGAACTTTGGTGATTTCTCTTGAGTTTGAATCCACTCAAGTCACCTCAATTTTCATCATCTCTCTTTCAAGATTACAAGAGTAGAAAGATTGCATGAAGTGAAGTGGGTTGAAGCAAGTCTATCAAAGTCCTATCCTTACATGTTAACTTCCTTTCATCTTTGAAAGCCAAAAGTTGTGAGCCAAACCCTAACTTGATTCTTGTTAAATAATCATGTTCATGTTATTTACATATTATTTGTGCTATATTATGTCTTGTATTAATGTCCATGATGTATAAAAGTGAGCAAAACAAGTTATTGTTATTGATTGTTACAACAAGTTACTAAAACAAGTAAACTAGTGACTTTCTTGGTAAGACCTGATTAAAATGGTAAAAATATGATGTTGGATCATTACATATTACAGTAGAAGACCTAACAAGGAAACCATAGCAATTTGAACCACCTAAAACGAGTAAACGAGTCAAAAGTTATGGCGATTTGAAGTTACCAAAGATTTCCGGCAAAACTGCCAAATACCATTCTGATCAAATTTGAGTTTTGAAAGTCATACTTCTGGTCCGATTCATCAAAAAGTTAAAACACGAAAGTTGTCCGGAACGACGTTTTCGTTCAGGTACAAAGAAGCTCGAGCCCTGAAAACGCTTTTTGAGTGATAAATTCTTCAAAATCTTAACAGCCCATTTTTAGACCAAATTCATTACATATAAGTTATGGTTTATGAAGACCAAAGGGGTCTTATGACCTAAATCAAGACCACAACCATGGCTAGAGCCAAGGTTGAGTCTCAAGACCATGGAACAATGACCAAAAGTCATGGCTAGGCCATGACGAAATGACCATAACAACTTACATAGGCGTAAACATGAAACAATGAATTAGGCGATAACTTGAACAAGCAATTTGGATCTATTTCACTTGAAAGGAAACCATGAGATTTTACCAAAAGAAAATGGTCATTCAAGACTTATGAAACTACCCCTAATAACAATTTTCATGTACAAATAAACTTTCCTAAGTTTATACAAATATCGGACATGTAACTTTCGGATCAAAACTTATATCTATATATTTCATCAACTACTACAATAGTAGGGAGCCTCATGTGAGGAGTTCATTATGTAAGCCGTCGAGATGAGTTGTGGATTTACGAGTTAAAGTGTCCTGGCTCCTCGAACGCTTACTAACATGACTTCTGAATTATGTCGGCCCGAACGGTAGTAAACGATATACAAAACATACATGTTTCATGAATCATTTCTTTCAAAGACTTACATTATACATCATACCACATCATGGACTATAAATGCAAGATATATATATAGGCACTCCGTTATATTCTTTACTCCGATCCTAAGTCGCGACATTCTATTATAGGTTGCTCGTAGAAACCTTCACGATTCGACCGTTACATTCATTACTTGCTATCTTACTTAAGGTGAGTTCATAGCCCCACTTTACATTACTTCAATGTTTTACAAACCCTTGGGGGGAATACATGCTATTATTTTTCTACTCGAACACAATGCTTTCTACTGTATGCTATTCGACTATGTTTTATTATCACTAAGTAACAACCTTGCCAAACCAAGATCCCTTATTATGAACCATTTAATCACTTGCGAGGGTTACTTGCAAGTGAGCGCGAATATTGTGAATAGGCCTATTGGGATTGACGAATCCCATTTGTATTGACTAAGTTCAAACAAATGCAATAATATTTAAGATTTAGGTATGTTAGCAAAGTACCTACCGGGATAAATCTGCCGATCGATATTGGTACACGTTAACGTTATGGTGTCATAAGCTTAGTGTATAATACATGTTCCGGGCGTATAATAACGTAGCCTACCTGTTTTGTTTTCCAAACATTGGTGTGAGCCTATAACTCACACTACCAACATATTGTGTTCAATCGATTTAACAAACTCTATGAATATCACTCAACCTTTGTGTTGACCTCTCAAGCATGTATTTCAGGTTCATGACGATCAAGGATGGCACGGAAGGACACGGATACTCAAGAGGGCTATAAATTTTATTATCATTCAAAAACTCACTTAATGTGATTTGTAAACATGGAACCAATTGGGACCTCATTTTATAATCTCTGATATTTATATTTTTTGAATGATACATCTGTTAAAACGACTCAATTGGAGTTCGTTTTCTATTATTGTGACTATTGTGCCGTCAAGTAACACCCAGTTCGAATTCCGCTGCATCCATGAATTGGGGGTGTTACAGATTGGTACCAGAGCCATGGTTATAGAGAAACGGGTCTAATTGAGACCTAAACTATAACTACAACTACAAGCAAAACCATTTTTATAGCCTTCCGCTCTCCGTGTCTTCCATCCTCCAGACGATTATGGACTTAGTAAGCATGTTATGCTACACAAACATATTAGTATATTCATATATATACCCCTTTTGAGCATTTCCCCGTAGACATTTTTATGCTACACAAACATAATTGCATATTGATATATGTACCCTAAACATAATTGAGCATTTCCCCGTAAGCATTTTATACTACATGAACATATTAGTATATTGATATATAAACTCGGGTTATTATCAATCATTTATCTAAACAATGAACTAAACATATCTGTGTATGCCTATTCTAAGGCATTTCGGTACAGCCACACTCTCCCAATCATGTTCCTACTCCAACATTATATGTCCAAGACATTGTAACTGATTGCAATGGTCTTTCCTATTTTCCAAGACATTGTGAGATACAATGGTCTCATTCATTTTCCAAGACATTGTGAGATACAATGGTCTCATTCATTTTTCAAGACATTGTGAGATACAATGGTCTCATTCACTTTTCAAGACATTGTGAGATACAATGGTCTCATTCATTTTCCAAGACATTGTATGATACAATGGTCTCATTCATTTTTCAAGACATTGTGAGATACAATGGCCTCATTCATTTTCCAAGACATTGTGAGATACAATGGTCTCATTCATTTTCCAAGACATTGTATGATACAATGGTTTTAATCATTTCTCAAATGTTTTGAGTCACACAATGACCTAACCTACTTCCCAGACATTGTGAATTACACAATGGTCTAACCTACTTCCGAGACTTTGTGTTTTGTGCAAATGGTCTCTAGAATTATTCCATCACATCATCAATATCATTTCTTATGATATCAAAAACCCGTCACAATCTATCGATTTCAAAACAAGAAATATGAGATTTCTAAAGGACAAACTAATCCATCATCGACAAAAGCTCAACTTTCTCTACATTCATCAAAGTTTTCTTATGAAACCTTCATTATTAAAAGTTCGTGATCCTGGCCAAGTATGTTCTATTTTAGAACTACTTAAAACTTCCTTTCCATACGTATCTACCCTTACTATCTTCTATGCTATAGAATATGAAAACATAGGTTACAAGTCTTGTATGGGCGGGACTTGCAACTGAATTGTTTGACATCGCCTTTGTTTAGTGAACAGTTCCCAAAACCAACGGACATATCACAAGTATACCTAATTTAGGTATTTGAAAATTTTATCGAACCTTGGCTAAATATAGACTAGTCACCTATATTTAACCTAGGGACAGTGGAATATAGTCTGACTAACTATATTCGACTTAGAATTTTCAAATACTGAGAATAGTTGTACTAGGGTTATGTTTAGATTGATTTCCTACATGAACACGATAAACCACCAGAATACATTAAAACAATCTAGAGACACGATAGTGTCTTACCACTCAGCGAAATCTTAACACCTTATTTCTACTACCTAAATTCATTCTTGAAATTTTCATTTATGAGATAATCCGAACTACTATCTTGGGATAGTTATCAATTATTCTCTTCATCCTGTAGAAGTACTATCCTGTTTAGGTCCTAAGGATACCATTCCATCATAAACTTTTAAAATCTCTTAAGATTTTTAAAGCAAACTCAACATCTATACCTAAGAGTATTAATGTTAAGCATACACTAAGCACTTTTGTTCATCAACATATCACAACATTACTTTCACAACCGTGGCAAACACAAGCTCATTAACAGATCTTGATGCATTTTTTTTTAAAGCTCAAATCATCCTTAGCTACACCACCCTCATCAGCTTTACAAGATTGAATATCCATTTTGTACTTTTGGAACACCAGTATCATCTCGTAATACCCTACCTTGTAACTCACCGACTAAGTATGAATGTTGTGTAGGATGATTTGTAATTATTTGAATGGATTGGGATGCCTTTTCATTTAAATAAAGACATTGTAAATCACTAAACCATAATTTTATATTCCTTTAGTTACATTGTTTGGGATGCCTCTCTATGTAAATAAAGAATTATAAACAAGTGGGCTTAATTATATCCGAAATAACATAAGTATGAAGTCAATAAACACTAGATACAACAACAGATTACCTACTAGGCTATGATTGCAACAACTATCCCAATTTCCATTAGTACGAGATTTACTTTTGGTTTTCATAATGATAGTGCAATAACAAACAAACTCATTACGGGGCCATGTAACCATACGCATGCGCAGTCGTACCAAACTCATTGCGAAGCCATGTAGCCATATGCATGGGCAGCCGTACAATTCAAACAGGACTTGGTCCAACCACATGTTCAACGCTTATTCCATGATTCGATTCTTATATCAATTGTTATTGATACTTGACAACTATATCAAGTTCTATTTGATATTCAACTACTATATTAATTCCTATTAATATCCGACTGCTATATCAATTTCCTTTGATATTCGACTATTACCATACCTTTCCTACATAAAAGGAAGCCTCATCCTACACCATACACCGAAATGACAAATCAAATTACATCACTGGTAATTCCAGACTCTAGTCCTCATAAGTAACCACACCTTTTCATCGACATCACTCCAACATATGACACACAAAGAACTTCGGGACGAAGTTCCCCGTAAGGGGTAGAGATTGTAACAATTCGCAATTTCAGGTTAATTACTATTCCCGGAAAATTCACTATTCACTTTTACTATTCATTTTTACTATTCATTTTTCCCGAAACTTTCCCGAAAGTTGATTTTTATTTGATTTTATCGAGTGATAAATCATTTCCATGGCAAATTAAAAGTTTGACATTCATAAGCTCATTTTCGTGAAAGTTATTAAGGAATTACACGGAATTACACGTTTTAGGGTAAAACGTCAATCAGAAATTCTACGCACAACGAAATTCAACCCCGTCAGGTGACCCCACATCAGAAAAATGTTTGACACACTCATGATTTATTTGAGAATTAATCGTGACTGAGAAAAACATGACCAAAGACTTCCCAGCAGGTCACCCAAGCCTGTACTAATCTCACATGAGCACGCTTAACCGTTTGGGCGATTAACCGTTAGACCACAAAACGCGTTTCTAAGACTATTTGAGTTTTCAACTTCTTAGAAAAAGCCAACATATTCTTTCCCTCCTCCATTGACCAAAAATCATCCCTTGATGTTATAAGTCATTTCGTGATTTTTAGGCTTACGGTTTGATGTCTAAAAGACATTTAATACCAACCGACACTAGACTGAGCCCAGTCTAGACATTATAAGTCATTTTAAATCATTTTTATCACATTAGAAAAGTAACATTTTACTTTTCTCAATTTTACGCAATATTCGTACGTTTTACGTATTACGCGTTTTAGACCCGTGTTTCCAGTTTTTAGCAGGGTTTTACACCCAAATGGAACCTACCACTCATTTTATATTTTATTATGGAACTTATTGACATGTTTATCAATACTTTCAAGTTCCATAATTTTACGACACCCGGTTTTACGTTTTGAGGCTTAATCATTTACGATTGGCATTTCCCGGAGTCAAAACTAACCAAGTATCTTGGATAATACCAAGAAAAGTCCACACCCTTGCTCTCCAAGCTCATGAACAGCCTTGGAGGGGGGATTCACCACCCATGTGGCTTGATCTTATGCCTTGTGTCATGAGATGTGAACATGTGTTCAACTTGGCCTCCAAGTGTTGACTAGTCAACAATGTAACCTCCTCATTTGCATATAAATGCTTCTCCTCCCACTCCTTGACCATATGAACGACCCAAACACACAACACCCTTCATTTTACTAGTTTACTTCAAGTTCCATCCAAGAAATCAAGTGCAATATCCATACATAAACCCTAGTTTAGTTTTGATTCATCAAAACTACTTCAAATCTTTAGAACTTTGGTGATTTCTCTTGAGTTTGAATCCACTCAAGTCACCTCAATTTTCATCATCTCTCTTTCAAGATTACAAGAGTAGAAAGATTGCATGAAGTGAAGTGGGTTGAAGCAAGTCTATCAAAGTCCTATCCTTACATGTTAACTTCCTTTCATCTTTGAAAGCCAAAAGTTGTGAGCCAAACCCTAACTTGATTCTTGTTAAATAATCATGTTCATGTTATTTACATATTATTTGTGCTATATTATGTCTTGTATTAATGTCCATGATGTATAAAAGTGAGCAAAACAAGTTATTGTTATTGATTGTTACAACAAGTTACTAAAACAAGTAAACTAGTGACTTTCTTGGTAAGACCTGATTAAAATGGTAAAAATATGATGTTGGATCATTACATATTACAGTAGAGGACCTAACAAGGAAACCATAGCAATTTGAACCACCTAAAATGAGTAAACGAGTCAAAAGTTATGGCGATTTGAAGTTACCAAAGATTTCCGGCAAAACTGCCAAATACCATTCTGATCAAATTTGAGTTTTGAAAGTCATACTTCTGGTCCGATTCATAAAAAAGTTAAAACACGAAAGTTGTCCGGAACGACGTTTTCGTTCAAGAATAAAGAAGCTCGAGCCCTGAAAACGCTTTTTGAGTGATAAATTCTTCAAAATCTTAACAGCCCATTTTTAGACCAAATTCATTACATATAAGTTATGGTTTATGAAGACCAAAGGGGTCTTATGACCTAAATCAAGACCACAACCATGGCTAGAGCCAAGGTTGAGTCTCAAGACCATGGAACAATGACCAAAAGTCATGGCTAGGCCATGACGAAATGACCATAACAACTTACATAGGCGTAAACATGAAACAATGAATTAGGCGATAACTTGAACAAGCAATTTGGATCTATTTCACTTGAAAGGAAACCATGAGATTTTACCAAAAGAAAATGGTCATTCAAGACTTATGAAACTACCCCTAATAACAATTTTCATGTACAAATAAACTTTCCTAAGTTTATACAAATATCGGACATGTAACTTTCGGATCAAAACTTATATCTATATATTTCATCAACTACTACAATAGTAGGGAGCCTCATGTGAGGAGTTCATTATGTAAGCCGTCGAGATGAGTTGTGGATTTACGAGTTAAAGTGTCCTGGCTCCTCGAACGCTTACTAACATGACTTCTGAATTATGTCGGCCCGAACGGTAATAAACGATATACAAAACATACATGTTTCATGAATCATTTCTTTCAAAGACTTACATTATACATCATACCACATCATGGACTATAAATGCAAGATATATATATAGGCACTCCGTTATATTCTTTACTCCGATCCTAAGTCGCGACATTCTATTATAGGTTGCTCGTAGAAACCTTCACGATTCGACCGTTACATTCATTACTTGCTATCTTACTTAAGGTGAGTTCATAGCCCCACTTTACATTACTTCAATGTTTTACAAACCCTTGGGGGGAATACATGCTATTATTTTTCTACTCGAACACAATGCTTTCTACTGTATGCTATTCGACTATGTTTTATTATCACTAAGTAACAACCTTGCCAAACCAAGATCCCTTATTATGAACCATTTAATCACTTGCGAGGGTTACTTGCAAGTGAGCGCGAATATTGTGAATAGGCCTATTGGGATTGACGAATCCCATTTGTATTGACTAAGTTCAAACAAATGCAATAATATTTAAGATTTAGGTATGTTAGCAAAGTACCTACCGGGATAAATCTGCCGATCGATATTGGTACACGTTAACGTTATGGTGTCATAAGCTTAGTGTATAATACATGTTCCGGGCGTATAATAACGTAGCCTACCTGTTTTGTTTTCCAAACATTGGTGTGAGCCTATAACTCACACTACCAACATATTGTGTTCAATCGATTTAACAAACTCTATGAATATCACTCAACCTTTGTGTTGACCTCTCAAGCATGTATTTCAGGTTCATGACGATCAAGGATGGCACGGAAGGACACGGATACTCAAGAGGGCTATAAATTTTATTATCATTCAAAAACTCACTTAATGTGATTTGTAAACATGGAACCAATTGGGACCTCATTTTATAATCTCTGATATTTATATTTTTTGAATGATACATCTGTTAAAACGACTCAATTGGAGTTCGTTTTCTATTATTGTGACTATTGTGCCGTCAAGTAACACCCAGTTCGAATTCCGCTGCATCCATGAATTGGGGGTGTTACAATTATTATTGTTCATACTTAGATATAGTTGTTCATATTGTTCAAGATTTGAGTTCACATAAGATCGAATCAAAGTTTTAAAAGTAAACAAGGTTTTAAAACTAAACTAAGTTTTCATAAAAAAACAAAAAAGACGTAAAACTATTGAACCCCCCTTCTAGTTTTCCACACCCTCGACACAATCACAAGAGTGGATTAGGTTCTTGTGATTCTTCCCTTACAATGAGATGTGTTCTTTTAAAGAATGTTAGAGTTTTTAACTTAGAACACAAGAGATAGAATTAGAGGATTAGAGAGAAAGAATGTAGAGAGAAAGAGTAATGGCAAGGGGTGAGGAATACAAGAGCCAAGGGGGTATTTAAAGGCCAAGACCTAACCTTGGGAAAATTTTACCGAGGCCGGCGCGTCGCCCACGCGTCAACGCGAGGGTGTCGCGCCAGGCCCAGTAAATATTTCCCAAATGTTGGGTGTTGGTCTTGTATACCCTTGCTAAACCCTCAATTGTACTTCACACACTAAAACTTATCATTAATCAATCTAAGGTTTACCAAATCAAATAGCCAATTTGGAAAATGTTTTGTGAAGTGTTTATTAGAAAACCAATTATTAAAGATAGAAAGAAAGAAGAGATAATTGGGTAGGGGTAGAATGGGTATTCCTCTCATGGCATAGAAAAGAGAGAAAGAATATGCCATGGGATATTCCTCTAAATGGAAGAGTGTGAGAGGTTAGGTTAAGAAGCAACCAAGGTTATGTTTAGAGAGAATAAACCATGGTTAGGTTTGAAGGGTGTATCCAAGGGAATGTTCAATCCATGGTGTGGTTAAGAGTTAACCATAGTTGGGTGAGAATGAGGTAAGTTGGGAACTAACCATAGTTTGGTTAGATGTGAACCATGGTTGGGTTAAGAGAAGCATATCCAAGGGAATATTCCTTCCTTGGAGAAGAGGGTGAGTGAAGGGATGGGATGTGAAAGAGTGTAAGGAATATGTGAGTTGGTTTGTGTGTGTAAGGGAATATGTAAGTATGGATGTGATGGGGAGCCTAGTGTGTGTAGAGAGTGAGATAGTTGTGAGTAGTGTGTGTATTTTGAAAATAAAGTTTGTTGGAGGTGTAAGAGTGTATAAGAGAATATGTAATGGTTGAATGTGATGGGGAGCCTAATGTGTGTAGAGAATGAGATGGTTGTGAGTAGTGTGCGTATTTTAAAATTAAAGTTGTTGGATGTGTAAGGGATATGTTGGTTGGATATGATATGTGTAAGGAGTGAGTTGTATATGTAAGAAGTGTATAAGATTGATATTATGGGGAGCCTTGTGTGTGTGAAGAGAGGTATGTGAGTGAAATGTGTGTATTTTGAAAATAAAGTTGTTGAGGAAGTGGTTTGTGTAAGGTTATAAGGAATATGTAAGAAGTGTAAGGGTGTGATAAGATGGGGAGTCTTGTGTGTGTATATGGAAGGATTGTGAGTAGTGTGTGTATTTTGAATTTAAAGGTGTGTGTAGAAAAGAGTGTATGAGTGTATAGGGAAGTGTATGTATTGGTGTATGAGAAAGGTGTATGGAAATTGTATAAAGTGAGGAATCTTGTGTGGGAGAGTGTGTGAGTCAAAAGGTATGAGAGTGTAAGAGATGTAAGGGAATATGTAAGAAGATGTTGGGTTGTTTGGAGGCTTTTTCTCTTGTGATTAAAAAGAGATTAAGAGATAATCTAATTGTCATTAAGAAGAAAATGTTTAGACAATTAAGATTATGAGTTGAGAAAATCATAGGTTACTTATAATTCCAAGTAACACAACGTCGAGAATCAATAGTTTCATAACTCGTGACTTTCCACGACTCGACATACTTAACTAACACCTTGGTACAAACAAGCCAAGTGCTTTGCCATGATGTAAAGCATATCCTAAGCGGGAAAGGATGCGTTTACGCAAAGTGACATTTGACTTAGTTTGACCAATAAGGGAGTAAACCCGTTACGTGATTAGAGAAGACGTAAGCACGGGATATGAGCATATGGATGCTTTCACATGATGTTACGTGAAATATATAAGCTCCCCAAGTTTAGAAAAACCTTGGCTAGAGGCAATAGTTAGAAAACATGAGTTGGTATTTTCCCGTAGACGGGTGTTTCAAAAGTTGGATATCTCTAATCCCAAAACTCATTTTGAGTGTTCTCAATTAAGTACATAGCATATTCATACATGTATTGAAAGATCCACATTTGCTGGGTAAGTAGAATGCCGACTTTCAAAATTCATCCCGATCCATACAGAAGCCTGGCGCGTCAGTCACGCATCAACGCGTGGGTGACGCGTCAGGAACAGATATGGATTCGGGGAATTTTGGCTACCGTTTGTTATTGTATGTGTTTCGAAGGTTATTTGTCATCATTAGAACATTAGGAGATCTTGATAATGTTGCCTTCAACATTAGGGAAATGTGTTTATGAAGATCTTTGGATACATATAACCATACTCGAAATCAAAAAATATAAATTTGATATAAACATGTAACTCGTAACTCTAGGTTTATATATGAACATATTAAAAAATGTAAATTCAGAAACAAAATTAGGGGGGGGGGGGCACAAAGACATTTTAATCAAATCACTTGGAGATATCCGGTTAAACCGGTCATATTGGCGATATTGTTCACGATTTGAAAGTATTTTAGCAATTATAATAATAGATAAACTTAATATGTATTTCGGTAGTTAACAAATATGTTATGTATCTTTAGTTTTCACCATAGAACTTATAATAGATCTAAAAAAATAATAATAATCTTTTATAATCTCCCAAAATTAAAGGTTATTTCATATAACTTTATAAAAAAAAATCTTCATTTATAATTTCCGCTCCATCTCCATCTCCATCTACAACATAATCTCTTGTTCCAGGAACAATTACTTGTTCCAAACATACCCATAGTAGAGTTTGTGGATTAAAATTTAGAAAATATTAATGTTGAGTTTAATTTAAAAAAGAGTATTATTATTATTATTATTTTTATTATTATTATTATTATTATTATTATTATTATTATTATTATTTTTAAACTTTACTAACAAAAAAAGTGTCATGCATATTTTTAAATTTTCGATAAGAACATTCTTAAAACTGATGGAGGAGATGATGTCCATGTTGTTGTCAAATTTTTGATGAGTATTAATTTATTTTGAGATTTGCTAACAATAACCTTATCGGTCTTGTTTAAGCTTACCTTGATTAAAAAACATTTCTTAAAAGCAAGTGTCTTAGTTGGTTTGTTTTAAAATGAGCCGCTATTTTTTAAAACTAAAACCAATATAAACTATAGAAGAGTCTTAAACGATGACGACAAATGTGATGTAACCAAAATGCATGACATGGCAGACCAAAGTTAAAAATAAAAGATATATTAAATCTGGATTTAATCTGAAAAATAAATTTTATTTAAATTTATAAATAGTTCACACATTTTTTATTTCATAAATTTTAACTATTTTTCAATGCTATTTATATTTATAATATAATAACAATCGACATACCCATGTACAGAAAAGATGCCGATTCACCTTTCTAATATATAAAATCATATTTGTTATGTGTGTCATTTCGTCATGATTAGTACGAATTACGAGTATAAATATAGAATTTATTGGATACTTAAAACATTCATTATTTATGTAAAAACATATAAAAGGTGTATTAATTTTTAAGTGATTTCAACTTTCAATTTGCACAGTTACCTAATATGAATTTACAAAATGTGATTAATTATAGAATGTATGAATTATCAACATGATAATCATATATTATTTTATAATAATTAAATCAACATTATTATCATATTTAAATATTATATAGTGTTTTTATTTTACAATAAAATCAAATATTGCGTATAAAATTGTCGTACTTAATTGTTATGCACATTTTTTTATTTTATCTTTGTGTACTTATATATATATATATATACACACACACACACAAAACCTTATATTTGTATGAAATAGTTTAAACTTGATTTTAGTATAATTTACTTTTTACTAATTCTTTCTTTCTTGCATTTTTAGAACGCGTGATTAAAACTTTTTCAATTATTGTGCAATGTTGCATGTATACAAAATATCGAAGTTAAAATTAGTATAATATAAGTTTTTAATATATCATCTTCATATTATATGCTTTTAATATTTGAAAATTTAGTTTGCTTTAAACAATAAAGTGTTATGACACATCTATATAATTATCTTTAAAAAAAAAAAAGGTTTGGGTATTGCTAAACGTTTGATTAAATTAAATGGAAAGTCTTACTGGATTATACCACACTCAATTAAAGTGATTTATGTGTATTATTTATTTATTTTCATAAATAAGTGATTGTTTTACTGGATTTGTTTGAAAAATGTGTTATTTTTTAAAATTACACCCAATCAAAAGTATATGAGAGAAAAGATCACAATTGATTAATGAATGATTGTACTTTTTAAAATAGTGTGTAACTTTATCGAGCATTTTCGGGTACCTTTGAACAGATATTGGTGATAAAAACCATTATGGGATAAAAGTGTAGGGATAATGATCAATATGAGATCAAAGTCATCTTGGTTCAGCGGTACATGAGATATAATTTGTGATATACATGGTGTAGGTTGTAAAAAATTTGTTGTTAAAAAAAATAAATGATTAATATGAGAAACTCATATGTCACTAATGCGACGGCGGTGGTCACAAATATGGTCTCAGTTATTTCCTCCAGAAGAGTATAGAATTAGGAAAAAAGGGTATTATCTAATGCTTGAAAAATTGAGTAATGATGGTTCAAGAATGAGTAATAATAGTTTTTTTAAGTATTGTTTGTTGAAGAGATAAAAGGATTTACAAGTTATTTTTTTATAATAAAATATTTCGCAAGAGTTATGTACCACATTAAACGTATAATTTTTAGTCGAAAATGTTATGCCAATTCTCAAAAATGTCAGTTACTTGACCACACAAATGCCGACTTAAGTCTTGTCAAACCGTTCCTTGCTAGCTGGGGCATCTTTGCCCATCTTATATCGCATCATTATCTATTAAATACAGCCTTAGTTATATTCTTTATATTCATTCTTTTGTGTATTTTGATGGAAGATTGTAGCTAATTGGCTACAAAAATTTTAGCTAAGTTATCCCCAATTATATATATCACGGGTATGTTTGTCAAAACTAGCTGTAAACTGTAAATTACAAAGCTGTTAACATGAGCTATATATTATATATATATATATATATATATATATATATATATATATATATATATATATATATATATATATATATATATATATATTTGAATAAAAGTGTTTGATAAATTAGCTGTTAAATGTATTTATAAGTTGTTAATAGTAATTTTACTTTTTAACAGCTCCGAAATATTTTAAAAGCTGCATAAATCATTTTTATTTTGGAGTTACTTATTTAAAATAAAAACTTGAAGTTGATGTTTTTCAACGAAGCTATTTGTTTTGGAAGAAATTATTTTTGTAAAAAAAAATTTACATCTCTAAAAATACTACTCCCTTCGTCCCAAAATTATTGACCAGTTTGAATTGTCAAAGTCAAACTGGTTCAACTTTAACCATAAATATATATTTTTATTATATAATATTTGATGAAAAAATTATACCATTGAAAAGTACACTTAAAACTCAATCCATTTATATATTTTGCATCAAATATTATATAACACCCACAAAAATATTTAAGGTCAAAGTTGAAGAAGAAATACTAAAAAAATCAATAGTAGACAATAAAAATGGGACGGAGGGAGTACGTACTAAACAGGCTTAGGCTTAGGTCTCATTAAACAAAATTGATTTATGAAAAATGAAATGAATGATAAGAAAAAAAAAAAAAAAAAAAGTTTCAAATATCCACAGTGGGACAGTCTAGAGTATCAAAGATGTTGCATTCACATGATGTAAAAGTATACTTACAGTGTGAACACAATGAAATCCAAAGCAAAAGAAACAAATTGAATAATGAAAACGTATTCACTTGGTTCATATAATTGACCCTTGATATTGACTTAATTGTTTTAACCTACACATCCTATAGTTCGACTTTGAAACTTTCAAATGTTTTGGGTCCTGTCTCACGACTTTCTTTTCTTCATCGACAACACGAATGTACTTGATTACGATAGATTTTGTCACGATGATCAAATGTGCACAGTAAAGTTGAACATTCGTTTATACATCAACATATAATCGTCAAGTAATCCAGATTCTGTTCCTACGTCAACAGGTGCTTAAGGTTTTTAGACTCTAATGCTTTTCTAGTAAACAGATCAGAGTTACGTAGTATCATTTATCACGTTCGCTTGAAATGGAAGTTCTTCAGGTCGTTGGTTCTAACTAGTATTACATAGTCCAAACTAAACCTTAATTTAAGCAATCAAAGAAAAAAAAAAAAAAAAAAAAAAAAAAAAAAAAAAAAAAAAAGGGAAGGAAGGAAAGAAAAAAAAGCAGGCACTAAACTTGCATAGTATTTTACATACTGATCAAACCAAGTTCCAAATGGCACTGATAGCCAAACTGGATTATTATCAGTTGGCCCAAAAGTTACTAGCGAAAGACCTCAAACAGTAAAAGCAATAACAATATTCACATCAAACTCAAACTTAAACAAACACAATCTATTAACTGACATTATGACACCTTGACAGTTGCACAGGTACGTACGTAGGTTAAACCAAGTCCAACCTCGTGGTATAACTTGAAGAGCATAGTCATACCACATTCAGTGCGGTATTAAACTGCCTTTGAAGCCAATCAGAGTCAGCATGACTTTTGAGAACCAGTTTACGTCTCTTGATCTCAATGAGCTTATCATGAATGCACCATGGGAAACTCAAAAAATGATCACGTGTCATATCCTGGTTGTACTTACCCCAATAATCCGGATGATACGTGACATGATACCAAGCAGATGCTTTTGCGTAGACATTATCATCCCCATCATCTAAATCCCCCCTATCCTTTTTAAACCAGTTTCTGGCTTCTTTCCTTAGCAACTTAACAGCTAAACCAACTGCTTCAGCATCGTTTTTTCTGTCAAAAGATCTTGACATTTTCATAATGCTGCCACTTAATAGTTCGGCCTCTGTCTTTATTCCATAATAATCCATCAGATTACCGAGTTTGTAATCATATTCCGTTTTGAAGTCAAATGCTTCATCAACATATAACATAAAGCCATCTACTTCCATGTCAGTATCATAAGTCTGTTTCGCCACCTCGTGTGTAAAGGGGTTGACCAGGCTGTTTTGTGGTGCGATGTCTTTGACTTCCCGAAAGAGTTTCCCAATTACATTTCCTGATTGGTATGTGGGTTTGTCAGGTTTTTCCATGAAATCTGGATATTCTTTGACACGAAGATTTGCGGGTATTTCTGCTGGGACACCGGTTTTAGGAAAGTCAACAGCAATTGAGAAGAGCTTTGCAAGCTCTACACAAGGTCTGGACATTGCTTTTAGGGGTTCCCGGTCTGCAAAAACTGTGTGGGCACTTGAAATTATTCCTACACTGTTGTTGAGAATGTAATTTGTGAAGTACTCCTCAACTTCCTGAAGTGGATACCACAGAAACAAGATTCTAATAAGATCAAAGTAGAAGAAAAAAACAAGCCTCTATTCATAATCTTATAATTTATATCAAACAACCAGTAAATGTGGCAAAACGGGCAGATTGGGTAATGGGTCAAAATGGGAAAAAAATTTAAAAAAGTCAAACAGGTTCACACAGATTTTTATTAAGCAATATATAAAATGAAACTATCAAAATTTAAATGTACAAATAAAAATAAGAAAACGTGGCACCAAATATATCCTAGCACAGGTGTCACATTGGAACTTTAATTATATTATGAGATTCAACTAAATATGGCAATACGTTAACTAAAAACCGCAAGGCATTAACTAAAAAAAGCCAAAATTGGCCTCAGTTTTATGCATTTGAGCCAAAAGTGCCCAAGATCCTGCAGTACAATAGCTTCAAAAAGTTGTGTAAAAGGAAGCGAAAAGAGGCCAAACTTGTTTAACAGAACCATAATGAACTTAAGAGTATTCACAGCAAAGCATATGTACCTCAATAGTAACACTGCGATCCAGTTCAATACTTGGTGCTGGGGTATAATCCATTGGCTCGACTTGCCTAGGTGGAATTAGATCCGGATCCCAGCACACAAAGTATATATCTCCATCTAAATCACTTCCTGAGCATTCATTTGGATGAGGCCTGCAATTATATTCACATTTAATTAGATACTAGACGAATACCCGTGCATAGCAACGGGATTTTATAACGACAGATCGTTTAGTGATAAAAGAAAGTTTATGGGTTATAAATGAAAAATAATAAAAGTTAGGGGTGGCAAATCTTGCCCAATTTGTAATTTTTGGGCGATTTTTGACACTTTTTTAAAAGTTTGGGGCGTTTTTTGCCCCCTTGCATTTATTTGATGGGCTCTTACAGGCAAAAGATAAAAACAGATATTATTAGATGGGCTTTCGAATCACACAATTCAACTTTCAAGCAATTACTCTCATTTTTTTAATTAGTTGCATTTTTATTCATTTATCCCAGCAGATTTTCTCAAATTTGCAGTCAGACTTTTTTTTTTTTTTTTTTTTTTTTTTTCTTTCTTAAGAAAAAATAATTAAATACAGTTAAGACTTAGATGCTCGATCTTTTTTTACAAGATGAATTAAAGGGTTTTTAGGACTGTTCCTAATGTTTTTAATAGTTGAATTATAATTTGCTCGTTTTAGCCCGTGCCCGTTTGGCCCGATTTATAATTTGTCCGTTTATCCCGTGCCCGTTTTAACTCGTGCCATTTTAGCCCGTGCCCGCCCGTTTTGCCACCTCTAATAAAAGTTTGAAGATTTAGGGATTAAACATATGACATGAGCTTAAGTATCAAAGTCAATAACTCAACACATTTAGTAACTGATTTTCCCGCCCAAATTGATATGAAATTCAGTTACTAAATGTGTTGACTTATTGACTTTGATACTTAAGCTCATGTCAACATAATATTTTGAAACCGGTTGAACCGTTCCGGTCAAAAAATGGATCGATTTAAACCGAGTCATGCTTTTAATAACTGAACCCGTCGTGTCCAGTTTTCAAAACTATATGTTTTTCCCAGTTGAACCCGTTGGTCCGGTCCAGTTTTCTAAACTATATGCAACATCAACTTGTTAGCTTGTATAAAGTTTTGTGTGTTTTATTAATTTGTATAATATGTATAATAACATATACTTTTCATTTTAGGGTGTTTTAAAAATAACATTAATTAGTGTGTTTAATTATTTTATATTTTATATTATGTTGTAGCTTGTTTAAATTGTATATTGTGAAAATTTTATTGTACTTTTTTAGTAAGGGGTGTTTTAATTGATTATTTTTAATTTAATATAGATGCTTTTAATTGATTGTACCATATGAATAAATTATTGTAATTTTAAGTTATGATGTGTTTTAATAAAAGCATTAATTACACAATTCATTTTCTCTCACCTTTGACTTTCAAGATTTCACTTTCAAGAGCATTAATTAGAAGGACAAAATGGGGATTGACTGAAAATTCAGTTTTCCACTTTTTCCCTTTAACTAAATCTACGTTATAAGTAGTTAAGATGAACAGTAGCAAAAGACAATCTGAACATAAACATACAGTGATACTATAGCAAATGGCATAAAAATAATACCTTTGTCCTTTCTGAGGAAAAACAACACAATCCACCATATGATGCAATGCTGGAACATCAACCGCCTTCAAGACTCGTACATCACCAGGATGTAAACACGGGTTTTTAGCAACCACCACTTTCCCAACAACAATTTTGCACTCGTTTGACATGATTCCACTATGATCATCACTCAATGGCCTTTTTCCTGAACCTGAAAATTGCACAAAAACTTCACCATATTCAAGTGTACGGGTTTCATCCAAACATCCCATCATTGTCCTTCCTTTACGAACAAAAATTCTCGTTTTAGTACGGATTTCAAGCAACTTTATTGCATGAAATACTTGCAGCATCATTGAAAGAAATGGTTCAGCATTTGGCTTATACCCACAAGAAAGCATTTCCTTCATGATGTTGGTGTTTTCTCCTGGTGACATCAACTCTAACGCCTCTTGTGCCTTCAGTGGCTCTTTTAAGATCGCATCTAGTAAGTCAACTGCTTCTTTTTGCTTCCTTTCAAAGACATAATCCCGAACCTCAAGAGTAGAAAGAAGTGTGATGATCTGGCGATTCATATAACACGGCTGATATTTACTTATTGCAAGAATATCTAACTTTGTGTTATCAGATTCAAATTTGGACATGCTGTTTCTTAGCGATAATTTCATGTCTGAGCTGGGGTCCACAGCCACGACACCTTTATACCCCGCGTATCGAATTTGAAAAGCAGAGGGAATAAATCCATACCCACATTTTTTTGAAACACGTTGAGCAAATGCAGCAGATATTTTCCCGATGCCATCAGAAAAAACATACTTGGTACCATTTCTAACTATTTCAACATCAGAAATTTTTTCGACTTCATATTGTGCAACACTTAAACTCTCCTTTGATGAACCGAACGATTGACCGAGTCTAGCAGCATATTTTGCAACATTCTTAATGCGGCTAAAATCACCCATCCATTCTCTTATACTAGCAGCGTTGACTCTACCAGTTGCAGCAAACATCCAAGCAGAATTATCCTGTAACTGACTCGATGAAAAAGCAAGAAATTCAAATTTCTTCCCGCCTATTACAATCCCATCCTTAAGAATCAACAAAATCCTTGTATAAATACCGGTTTTACTTTCAGCATTTTGACTAATTGCACGTGGGGATAATTCTGTTGAATAAAGTTTCTCCAATTCTTCATCAACAAACGATACACGGAGAAAATTATCAATATAATATGAATAATGGCGTAAAACCCGATTGGACACATTAATCTCGGGCCCACAGAAGTACACCTTTGATGGTGTAATTTGAACCCGTCTCACATATACAAGACCAGCATCAGGATCTAATGAGATAGCAGGGGCTCTTAGCCTACTATTCTTCCGGTATTCTTCATTGATCCACTTTACAGGTTCATAACAACACTCTTTCAAATAATAAAGTTTTTCAAGAACATATTCAATTGAAGCTAAGTCTTGCCTTTGTGGGTCCAACAACTCATAGAATTTGGAATCAAGTACGGGTCCCGGAATACAACCATGCTGAACCAATGCACAAATCTTGAAAACAATATTGTAAGGGAGACAAACACCTCGGGCAGGACCTACTATTGGGACTAGCTTTGCGTCTGACCTTTGAGAAAAACTATGACCAGGCGTTAGATTGAATGGACGATTGCTTTCTTCATAGTATGGGAAGTAGTCACGAAGATTAAGATCAATGTCGCATGAAAGTCCTAGACACAAATGAGATGATTGACCAATTGACTCAGATGAAGTAAAGTCAGTAGCCCTAACCCACTGATCATCGGCCTCTTCGGGATAGAAGTTGTACACATTTTCAACTTTCTTATAAATTCGAGGAGCACCAAATAGCTACAGATAAAAAGATGATTTCGTTCAGCTCTAAAACAACATAGTAAAGGTCTACTGCTTTATCTTATTAGTGCATAGAATCAAATATGTAGATGACATTATATGAAACATGAAATGAGGGACCAAAAGTATCAAACTTGATGGTCCTGTTCAGTGGCGGATCTAGAAATTCGCGGAAGGGTGTGCACTACCTAATAAAATTTCTCACTAAACAAGAAAAAAAACGGGCTAGTTTTTCAGGGCCGATTTCGGGTCGGGTTTTTTTGGTCTTTTGTGTAGGGGTTCGTTTTTCGGGTAAATATTATAAACTAGTAATAACTTAACTATCATATTTTATAACGATTACATATGTTGATTATTTATTTATTTATTTTTAATCGGCAATCTTACCTATAATATGTATTTTTTCTCCATTGTCAGTTATTTAAAACATTGAAACTCAAAGAGCTCTAATAAACATGTTAAATTAAATATTACTAATACTACTATAGTGTTAAATATATTTTTTCTTAAATCCTAGATAAAAAAAAATGTTGAGTAATTTTATTTTACTTGAACTAATGTGGAGTAATTCAAAAAGCAAGTATATACACAAACAAGCACAAACCTTACTACCTCCGTCCCAAAATATAAGTCCATTTTCAAATTTTCAAAGTCTTTGTTTTCCGACTTTGACCTTAATTAAATTTTTTCGTGTTATATAATACTTGATAAAAAGTATATCAATGGAAATACATTTAAAACATAAACTCATTTATATATTTTGCTTCAAGTATTATATAACACGAAAAAAAATAATTAAAGTCAAAGTTGGAATATAAAGACTTTTGAAAAGTCAAAACGGACTTATATTTTGGGACGGATGGAGTAATAATTAATATGCCGGTAAGAAATTAAGAATTGATAAATTAAAAAATGAAAGTAGAATCTTTAATAGCATATTTAATTTGTGTGGTAGATATGTATTGAGATATGTAACTTATGACATTTACTTTTCTATTTTCCAAATATATTCATTTTGACTTTTAGCTCTTCTTCCTCCTCCTTCTTCCCAACATCGACTGCAGAACAACTTCTACTTTTTTAATTTTGCTTTTGATGATTTTGTCCATTTGAGAAATCATAGGTGTGCACCACTATTTTCTTGGTATTTCTAGGGTGTGCACCAATGATAAAACGGCTATGTATCACTTAAGTTCTATTTTTTTTTTACACTGCTGCGAGATCGAAGACGTGCATACCCTCCCTTGGCTGTAGATCCGCCCCTGGTCCTGTTTGTATCTTTTAAGGATATCAATAGTGTATTTTTTTATTACCAGGCATTACTAATAGTTTATTACTTTATTGACTGCATAAACATCTACCTAATACACTAGCTTCTTACTTATCGAATTCGGAATAATCTTTAAGAAATCTTAAAGAGCGTTTTACTAGTGAAGGACAGAAATAACAGATATTCACATATAGATTTAAAATCACAAGACAAATAGAAGAAACAACTTAGGTTGTACTAAATATCCATCCGAAAATCCAGAAAACTACATTTCTTTCATATTGTTTTTCTTTTAGATTGTAATAAGTAGATCGAGTTTTCATAAAAAGACTTATATAAGAGTACAGAATTATGATATTCGAATTTTCAGCTTACTTGAAATTTCGGATACGAATATCGGATATCAAAATAGAGCATCCGAATCCGAAATATCAAATAGCTGAGTTTGAACAGCCCTAATAGTAACAACTGACCTGAATAACAAGAAACCTTGAAGTAAGGCCACGTGGACGATGAAACTGAACTTGCCATATATTCTCATACGAGAGTTGCAGCTTGTAACTAGCACCATATTCTGTAACACGAAAGTACAACTTCCTTGCTCCAAAACCAAATTTCACTGATGCATTTCTCATTGTATATAACACCGACAAAACCTGCTTTGACACCTGGCAACCAAAGTGAAGAGTTACACCATCCATTTCGAGTGCACAGCGTCTAGGCTTCTGTACAAGGTCCATATCTTTTTTATAAACGTTCAAATAAGAACTACCATACCATAAACGCCTATGACTAGCCAAGTCTATAATGTAATCTACTTTTTCTCTGGTTGTGAACTGGACTCTTGCATACGCTCGTGTCCCTCCATTTTGTGGTTTGACCTCTAGAGCCTCGATACTACCAGTACCTGTATACCCTTCTAGAAATGTCTTGATTTTGTCTGCGGTTTCTAATCCGGGGAATCCAGACACGTCAACTGTCTTAACCATCGAATTGCGTTGTTTTCAGCTGTAATTTAACATTATAAAACAATGTTAGCACCAATATTTATAATAGTCATAAGACCCAAATATTTAAACTAATGACAAACCTAACACTTGGGCTTGAGCCTAAACCAATACTTTGTTCGGTGGTAAACAAAAGTTCTTTATGCCAAATTTACCCCCATTGATATGTTTTTTTTATGGCAGATTAAATCTCTTAACATTCTATCCATAGTCACTTATTCAGTAATAAGCAATATCAACTCAATGATCACGGAAATGCACATTCAAATCAATATAACTTGGCTAGTACCTTGAGAGTGTTTGGGACTCTTATTTTAAGCTGCTTTATACGATTAAAACATACTAACTTATTCTAAACTGTTTTTACTATTAACAACTACATAAGCAGTTTCATGACTTCATCCAAACACTAAATACCATTAATTACTTGCGGTATGTTTGGCAAAACTACTTATAAATATGTTTTGTTATTACCCAAGGCCTTTGGTTTAGTGGTATGTGAATACTGAGTTGCCCACCAACCTAGAGGTTGTGGGTTCGACTTCAAGCCTTGCTGGAGACATTTGAGAGATATATTGTGATATAGATGGTATAGGTTGTAAAAATATTGTCGTTCAAGAAAAAGAAAAAATGATATTCCATCATAAAGCTACTCTCCCAATTACGTATGTAGACCCAAACAAACATTTGATATACACTTTAATAACAAAATTACCATAACAAACACTAAACATAAAAACACATACTTTAAGATATACATCACAAAAACAACAACATACAGAAATAGATACGTAGTAAATAACTCCTGATCAGACTTGAATACACAAAAGCACATTTTACTACTACTAATTAACTAGTATTATTTTCACTTTAATTATGCGTAAAACTATGAAGCAATAATTTATTGTTTTATAGAAGCTTGACAAGTAAGTTTAGATAAGAAACAAACTAACACGCATTATATATTGTAGCTAATTTCGCTTTTCATTTGTAAACTATGAGTTACAAAGTTAAATCATATAAATATAACTGGAATGAAAATGTTTATGAAAGAGATATTCACCAGAGGGATAATGATGATCAGCGTAAAATAAGTGGGTTTGTTGCTTAACGAGACTGGTTATATAAAGTGAAGTTTGATCGTCAATGCTAAGTCAATAATGCTTTCACTGTTTATTTGTTTTGCTTTTGTTTTTGCTTTCTTTAGAAGATTCCTACTTAGTTTGTTACTTTGTTGTTTTGTGGCCTCGTTACTTGCTTCGTCACTTCCCTTCGTCACTTCTCCACTACGAAAGTCGAATGAAAAAAAAAAAAATAAAAAAAAAAATAGGTTAAATTGCAAAAATGGTCATTAAAGATACAAAATTGTAAAAATGGGACCAAGTCATAAAGGCGTGCAAATTTGCCACTAACGTTATGTAAAAGTGCAAAATAGCCATCGAGAGTTAATTTCCGTTAGTTTCCTCATTAAGTGTCATGTCACTGAGAGTATTATAGTCATTTCGTTGCTTTACATAGCACTGTTACTTTAAGGACTAAATTTGCAATTTAAGTTTTATCTTTATTTCACATCCACCACCACCACCACTCTTTACCGCCGCCACCACCACCACCCTCTACCACCACCACCACCACATCACAAACACAGCCACCACCACCACCACCCTCTACCACTACAACCACCACCACCAATTGGAATATTTGCAATAGCTGCATCTTTGTGTTGGCCAAGGAGGGAGGAAGACGAATACATATTTGTTCCCATTCCAAGCCTACGACCAGTCTCTTTGCCAATGGCTAGCTGATCACCTGTGATCATCTTCACGTTAACACCAAGGTGGAGGGCCCTCTAATGGTTTCAGCACTGTCATGCCTTGGAGGGTCAAACAGAGGCAGGAGACCAACAAATACCCATGGCTCTCCAGTGCTTCTCTGAGTGCTTATTGCAGCATTCCAAAGCAGATACACAATCCCATGTACTCTATAAAAATCTGCTTATCTGTATCTTTTAAGGAATAAACATGTTAGTACCTGATCAATACGAATTAGCCCCCCCCCCCCCCCCACCCCAACCAACTTACACACCCTCCACACTACCACCACAACAATTTGACTCTTTTTTCACGACGATATCACTTTTTGGTCATTCTATTTGAAAGGTATCTTCGTCGACATTTTATATATAGCTTATATGATTCGAAGGCATAGTTTTTGAGGTAGGGATTGAGGAAAGCTTACTAGCTTATGCTCGTGCAGTTTCCCACTTCCCATCAGCAGTAAAGGAGGTTAGTTTTGTTGGTAAAATCCAAGTTGGTTACTTGCACTTGATATTCCATTTTTTTCTCACCAAATGGTGAAAAATCCTACAGTTCAAACGGAGAAACGGGTGATTATGTTCGCTCTCAGAGAAGGCGATCGCTCAAGGAAAACAAGACCCATGTCCTTTGCACACAACATGGCTTAAAGAATTGAATATCCAAGTGCTTCACACAACTCTTAATATGAAATAATGGCACATTTCTGAATCAGTTAGTAATATTTTTTGGACTACGTAGCTAGGAAGAAAATTGTACTGTGATATTTTCACCATTTTTACAACCAGAAACACAAAAATAGCTAGGAAGGTTCTTTAATGGAGGATACAATGTTGCTTGATGGTATTGTTTAGTGCTTCAAATCATAGTTTCAGTTTTCGTTTGGCAATTGATTCTTTAGCTATTTGGACGCGATACAATGCCTTTTGAGTCTCATTTAAACCAGAACAGACGTCCACAGCAGCCCTTTTGAGTCTCATTCCCGAGGCACACCGGTCATAGTCAAGCTTTTAATGCTCTTGATGACTAGCCAAAAATAGTTTCACATACTTTGAACCAGGGTTCATCTCCTATAAGCTTGGATTTTCATCCTATTCAACAAACATTACTCTTAGGTAACCAGTCATCTGTTTGATATTTATAGCTCTTTTTTATGTCTAAAGTTTAGTTCTTGACTTTGTGTTCGACATAATTTCGAAGCATCAGTTGGAACCAATGTGGGAGGCATAGGACTATGGGAAGTTGGTTCTCAAAAATTTCAAAGTTAAGAATCTTGGCGTGTGTTCTATGCCTCTGCAGGTAAGTAGAGGTTATTAGCTACAGAATTAAGATACTTTTTAGGTTCACTAGTCTCAAAAGTTTTACGAAATGAATGCAGGCTGCTCTAGTGAAAGATCCAGGTGTCTCTATGAACCACGTAATCTGGAGCCCAAATAGTTTGTTGTTTGGTAAGTCCATCTAAATTACTTTATGGCATTGTATTTTCTTCAGCCTAATTGTATTAACAATTCGTTCTTCTAATTTCTTATATGAGCATGAATGGCTTATTTAAGGCACCTTGTACAAATATATACATATAATCAAATATATGAGCATGAATGCCAGACAAAATGTTGAGGTACACAGTTAGTTTATTTATGTTGGTTGCTGAATTCGAATATAAAACTTGAAATATGACGATTTCTTCCTTTTTAGATTGATGCTCCTATTGGTGGAGTAAACGATCTTGCATTCTCACATCCCAACAAGTAGCTCAACGTGATTACTTGTGGGGAAGACAAGACCATCAAGGTTGGTTTCTTTGTGTCATATTTTTGGTCAAGTTAATCTCGACAATCTATTCTTATGCTAATCAAGACTTTTCTTGATGGGTAGGTCTGGGATGCAACAATTGGTGCTGAAAAGTATACTTTTGAAAGTCATGAAGCTCCTGTGTCATATTTTCAACGGCTCTTGATGGCAAGATAAAGCATGGCTGTATGATAGCATGGGGTCGTGAGTTGATTATGAGGCACATGGTTGCTGGTGCACAACAGTGGCGCATAGTGCTGACGGGATGAGGTTTGATGTCACCTAGACTCATGCATCTATGTTTTACATCCCTTTTGGATTGACAATTTGTTCATATAAAAATTTTAGGCTTTTTTCATGTGAGATAAGTGTTGATGGTGGTCTTCCAGTAATCAATACCTTCTTTTATTGTTCTTATTTATAATCAAAATGTGGTTGTTTCTGTGAATGAAAACGGTATCAAAAAATTTGAAAATTCTGATGGTCTTTGGTTAGTACGCACTTTTGAGAATTTTTCATTGATGGTTCAGCTTCAACAACTCCCGAAGCTGCAAAAGTAGTTGTTTTTTAAAGATTATCCGAAACTCAGAATTTTACCTGTTTTGTTTCATGTTATATTCTCATATATTGTAATTTCCAAATGCAGCCTACCACAAACCTGATGCCTGCTAGTAGTGTGGCATTAGCAGAAAGGATTGCATCGGTTGGCTCAATCTCAGCAGTGGTTAGTGCTATTGTTTGACTATTCCTAAATGTTCAAATGATCAGTATCAATTTTTTGTAGTTAATAGTGGTTATGTTTTACTTTGACTTAATGTTAATGATTGATTTTGACTAAATACTAGAACGGGGATGCAAGAAGCATGGCTGAAATTTCCCTATGTGTAACATTGATTTTACAAGTATTTATTCACCAAGAAAATGAAATTACCTTTTTTCTATATGGGTGGTGGTTGTGGTGGTAGAGGGTGGTGGTGGTGGTGGTGGTGGTGGCTGTGTTTGTGATGTGGTGGTGGTGGTAGAGGGTGGTGGTGGTGGTGGCGGCGGTAGAGAGTGGTGGTGGTAGGTGTGAAATAAAGATAAAACTTAAATTGCAAATTTAGTCCCTAAAGTAACAGTGCTATGTAAAGCAACGAAATGACTATAATACCCTTAGTGACGTGGCACTTAACGAGGAAACTAACGGAAATTATCTCTCGGTGGCTATTTTGCACTTTTATGTAACGTTAGTGGCAAATTTGCACGCCTTTATGACTCGGTCCCATTTTTGCAATTTCGTGATACTTTAGTGACCATTTTTGCCATTTACCCAAAAAAATAATGAGTAAATTAAAACATTTGTTCCTCTTAGTCCCCCACTATGAAAAAATAACTACAGACCTCCTTAACGTTTTGATTTTTTGCTCTGATCCAAAAGCGTAACGGTCGTTATCTAGCTTGTTAGGTACTAAGTTGATCTTTCACCATTCATACTTCCAAAGACTCTTTAATAACCACACAACAAATTTCAATCTTAAATCCAAACATTATCTTCTTCAACATCTCCACCACCATCTTCATCTTCTTTGATAATTAAACATCATTGTAGTCCAATTTTAAAGTATAAGATAACGTTCACACCATAGTAACAAGAAAATTACAAGTTGTTTCTTTAATGATTTACAAATATTAAATTTACGTGAGAAGGGGAGATGTGGGTCTTGTTTTATTTGCATGAACATGTGAAGTGTTAGGGATTAATGTATGTATTTTCTCTTTATGTGTTTTTAGTGTAAAAGAGAATGCATTGAGACCTACATTGCGTAAGAAGTCAAAGGAGTTTGCTTTTGGTTCATACTTCAATTGTATTGGTTAAATCAATAAGTTATTCTATGATGCGAGAAAAACGAAATTAACTACAAATGAGAAGTGATGTGTTTCGAAAGCTTTAAATTTATAATACTAGTTCTACCGGTACCTTAATACACAAAATACACGGGTAAAGTATAACCCTCGTTTATAGTAAAGGTTTAGGTAAGACCAGGTCGTCCCAATAGAGGAAAGTGTTTCTCATACCAGTATTGGTTAACAAAATTAGACTTTAATGATTGTCACTTATCACTAAAACCGTTTTTGTTGGATTTAAGATTTTTGAAAGTTTTACCAAGTTAATTTAAATATATGTTTGTTCAATGCTAAGCAACATGAGATAAACAAGAGAATGTAATGTAATGAGTACACAGACAAAGCATAAGAATAATACATGACGAGTAATCATGAGAACTATTATATCTACTCGACATAAGAAGGAATCCTTTTGGCCTTTAATCCTTAATATATAAAGTGCATAAAGTATGGTCTCTGTATGAATTATAAATAATGTATTTCCTCTAATCAAGTCGTTAGGCATGAGATTAGTCCTTAAATATGTCATAATCCAGGATGTCACATGTTCTACTACCCAATTCTCACAAGTATAGCAATGACTCGTTATAGACAGACGATTCGTAACTTAATCAACATAATTGCATCTTTCGACCTTTTGACAATTGTAATGACCAATCCAAACAAGAGATAGTAAACCGAATAAGGACATATCAAATACACAGTTTATCAATTCAAGAATGTATATTACAACTCAGGTTCATATCATATGGTTATAATGCCTCAAACAAACATAATTCGACTACTCCATATTCAAAGTAAAGTAACAAGTATCACATGAATAAATGATTGTCAAACTCATAGTGAAATAAAGATTATACCGAGATTATAATTGTTGAACCACGTTAACAACTTCTCCTCTCCAAAGTAGTGCTGCTTCTAGGCTCTTTAGCAAGTGGTCTTGGTGTAAACCGCTCCTAAAACTCTTATGATTGGTATATGATTATTGGTAAGTGAGATGCCCTTTTTTCTCCAAATTAGGCCAATATTTACAGGTGTAGGAGCAGCCCTAGGATGTGCCTAGTGAGTAACGATAGGAAAGTGATCGGCCATATCATTGATGTATCTCATTAATGAAGAAGTATAACTGATAGGGGAAGTACGCCGCACATTAGCACAAAACCGGCGGGCTTCTCTTCACGTATCTGACGCTCTTTAAGTATAAAACCGACGTACTTCAGTGTTGACTCGTAAGTATATAGTTAACCAATGGTGCCCGTAAGCGGCGTTCTTTCTTCATAAGGTCGGCGTGCTTTTGCCAAACCATGTGTTATTCTGTAAAACCCAAAATATGTAAACCATAAATTTTGTGCCATTTTGAATTTTACCCTAAGTACGATTAATAATTAAATGACATTGCAAACTTTACCTTATAATAATATTATATTATATTACTTAAATCCTAAACTAATCCTAGCAAAATACTACTAAACCATTTATACCTAATATGGAGAAGAGTGTTACATGTTTATATTTGTTCTCTAAATATGAAAAACTAAATTCCTAGCCCACATTTTATGCTTGACGTATAGAATTCAAGAGATAAGACACAAGAAAATAACATTCATACTTTAGAAGATTTCCTACCCATAATTTTCACACGGTTTTGCCAAAAGTAAGAAACACGTATTTCCATCTTTCCTAGAACCGTATATCTTCTTGTTATTCCATCTCTTTAGAACTGACTCCAAAAGCCAAAAACACACATTTACATCATCATTTTGCTGCCAAAGAAGAAGAAGAGAATCAGGTCTTGGCGTCGAGAGTGAAGTGCTAAACGTTGGAGTATTGGTGGTGTTTGATTCGAGCCTAAGACCTTGTTCCATTCAGTTTCTTTCGCCCTAGTCGACATCAGGTTCTTGATGTTCTCCCTTTGCTCTCTTTGATTCAACTTATGCATCATGAAACAAAGCTAATAATCATGCTAAGAAAACTGTATGAATCATGTTTATGTATATACGTAATGGCCTCGTTAATAAAGCTACATAAAATCATAAACTTCTTATGTGAACTATTTTGATTTTCGTTTTGTGACCTGTTTAACACCCTTGTTCCAGCATATGTCGACCCATATCACCACTTGTACAAGCCTAATTAATCAGCCTAAAAGTTCACATGAAAACATAAAACTATACGCCCTTTCTAACCTATTTTGTGTCGAATTATGTGGACTATTTTGTACCACTGTTCCAGCCATCTTGTCGACCTGATTATGACCATTAACAAGCCCTAATAACCAGCCTTTATGGCACATTAATGTTAGACAGTTAGAACTAGTATTAGATTAGGATTAGGCCCGTGATGTATCTTGGCCCATATTATCTCTTTTATATACTCATGTAACCGAACATTATTATGCAATCAATATACACGTTTTACAAAATCTTACATGGTATTAGAGCCTAACCGCTTCCGCAGTGTGTTGTTGAGGTGTGTTTAAGTGTTTGTCGACCAGGTGTGTTGTCGACTTGATTAAGGTTTTATTCGATCGAGCTGTTCAACCAGGTGTGATTAATGTTTTGTCGATTAGTTTCAGTTTTCTTGTTTTTTATTCAACGATTTTATATTGAAGGAATCGACTGTTTAGGATTCTTTTTTTTTTTGTCGTCTTTTTGATTCCGTTCGCTACACCAACTATTAATTTATTGAAGGTGGTTTTAATATCCTACGAGTATAGGGTGTATTTAATTGGAGGAATTGCTTTTAATTCAATTTTATAATTGAAGGTTGGTCTTTTGTTTGATTCCCTACTATTTTCTTGTTGTTCCATAAACCTTAAATCAATCCCAACTGTTTCATCTATAAACTCTACATCAACCACTATTCGACATTATTAAACCCTAAAATCACCTATTGTTTCAATCATGACTCAAGATACTAATCCCTCTGTACCCATCCTCAATTTATCGGATAAGCTTATGGCAATGAATCACCTAACCACTTTTGTTCCCATCAAACTTGATGTTGATGAGATGAATTACTCCTCATGGGTGTATTATTTTTCTCATCTATGCCATGGCTATGGTATCTTGGACCATCTTGTCGATCCACCGGCGTCCTCCTCTACTACACTTCCCCTACCTCCAACTAAGGATGCGAAATGGCTCAAGGTTGACTTCATTATTATGTCTTGGATCATTTCCACGCTTGCCTCGAATCTTCAGAAACGTTTAGTTGTTCTTAATCCCACAACTGCCAAAGAGGCATGGGTATATATTGAGACTATTTTTCAAGATAATAAACGCCCAAGAGCTATGGCTTTGAAGGCAGAGTTACGGAATTTGAAGCTTTGGGATTTAACAATTGATGCATACTTTCAGAAAATTGAGTCAGTTGTTTCGGTTTTAGCTGGTCTTGGTTCTCCTTTTAGCAATGATGATATTGTTAGATTTGCACTAGAAGGTTTGCTAAATACGTATGATGTGATTTCTACAGTTACTGTTAGCCGGGAACCCTTTCTCGATCTCAAGAAGGTTCATTCTTTGTTAACCACACAAGAGATGTGCATGAAATCCAAGGTTCAGGATACGCTTATGGATGCCACATCTGCTTCTCCTATGGTCTTGTTGGCAAATAACAATAATGCTCGGCGCTCATCTAATCCATTGAATAAAGTAAACAAACCTTGTTTTTTGTTTGCTAAGGGACATTGTCGTTTTGGTGAGGTGTGTCAGTATCTTCATAATGGGGTTCATGGCAAGTCTACTTTACTACCTCATGGTTCTGGTTCCTCATCTACTAGGTCGAGTTCTTCAAACATTGCAACACTTGTTGGCTAAGTTGGGATTTACCTCTACCACGAATACTGCTACTCCTCCTAGTCCAGTTGCTTACCATACAATGACCCCCTCCGTGTACCCATATTCTCCGGTGCCCCATCAACCTTGGGAGTCCAATACGTTTTCTATACTTCCACAGGGGGTTTAAGTTATGACAGGTTCGCAGTCACAACAGGGGTTCGCAGTGCCGGTTCAGCAGCAGGGGTTCACAGTGCCGGTCCAGCAGCAGGGGTTCACAGCACCGGTTCAGCAGCAGGGGTTCGCAGTGCCGGTTCACAGTGCCGGTTCACAGGTTTAGCAGGGGACTTCGACTGGTCCCAGCACAGGTCCGGCTTCGGGCTCCGGATTTAATCCTGCTCAGCTTTTTGCAACAAGTCCACAGGGTTAGGGTCAGGCGACTCTTTTACTGAATGCTTTTGCTACTCCTACTCTTCAGGAACCGGCTGCTGGCAATTGAAATATGGATACAGGTGCGAGTTCTCACCTTAATGATTCTGTACACTGTCTTAGTGATATTATTAATGAGTGCATTTATCCCTCTATTGCAGTTGGTGATGGGCATTTCATTCCCGTCACTAACTCTGGTCATAGTTTTTTGTCTACTCCTTTTCGTCCTTTACGTTTAAACAATGTTTTAATTACTCCCCATATTGTAAAAAATTTAATTTATGTGCGTCAATTTGTTCGTGATAATTATTGCACTGTTGAATTTGATCCTTTTGGTTTTTCCGTGAAGGACTTCCAAACTCGACGGGTACTCCTGTGTTGTGATAGCACGGGTGATCTCTACCCTGTTACGAAGCCTTCTCTTATTCCTCAATCGTATCTTACCAGTCAGTATATGTGGCATCAACGACTTGGTCATCCAGGGAGTGAAGTGTTGCAGCGTCTAGTGTCTAATAATTCCATTTCTTGTAATAAACAGAAGCTTCCCGTTCTTTGTCATGCTTGTCAGCTTGGTAAACATGTGAAGCTTCCATTTGTTAGTTCGTCTAGTTTTGTTACTTCTTGTTTTGACATTATTCACTCGGATTTGTGGACATCCCCAATTCCGAGTCTTTCTAGTTTCAAGTATTATGTTGTGATCCTGGATCATTATTCTTAGTATGTTTGGGTTTATCCTTTAATGAATAAATCTGATGTTTTGTGATGCGTGGAATTGCATCCTCGCAAAAGGTTTTACCTCTCAAGGGATCTTGAGAAGCTTGCAATCCCCACCAGGAAGTGTACCTGTTCGTTGTAGTATAGTATAGTGACAAGTACTGGGGGGATTGATCGTTCAACTCAGGAATAGTGTTCGCTAGGATTAAAAAGTCTACTAAACTAGGTCTAAAGGTGAGAGATGATTCTTTTTGTATTTCTATATTTTTATAAAAGCAAATAAAATCTCGGGTTTTGAAGGAGTGGGCGGAATTAGTTGCTAGTCAACTAACCCAATTAACTAAAGATGCAATCAAAATAAAACTTAAACTAATTTGTGGTGTAAACAATAATAAGAGAAAATGTGTTTACTTAGATTTCATTACTCCCTAGATATCTTTTACCGGTTGATTATATTGTTACAATTGCATGGATGACAGGTTATATTCCTTAATACTAGTCGTAGGGCCGTGTACGAAATTCCCTAACTCTATAAGCTCCTACTTCACTGCTATGTCGAGCCGACTAAAAGCTCCTAACATGGGATCACTAGAATTCGCTTATGCATTATATACAACCATTAAATCATAGTACACCTCCGATCATGTTTCTTAAGACGTTCAAGCAAGTTACCAATTGGAAGTCTGCCAGTTTTTTTAAGCCTAACATCGAATACAATCATCCACAACAATTATAAAAAAACCATCAACCAATAATCAACATCTAGGTTTCATTACATCTAAGCAAACACAAGAAAAACATAGCCTAGCATGTTAAAAAGAAGACAAGCATAAGATGGAATCAAACAACACATAGACATATTGAATGATTATTGGAAAACTTATCTTCAATTGAACATGGATGGAATGAGGGTTGAAACCCTTGTTTTTACAGAAATTTCGTCTAGGGTTTTCACAAAGAAGTTCTCCAAAAGTTCCACACTTAATGAATAAAAATTAGAAAACTATATATAGATTTTATACCTTGACGGCGTCACGTTATAGCTTGTGACGCCGTCAACTCGCCGCCAAGATAAAATTCGTATTGCCTAGATCTACTTCTGATGCCGTCATGTGTAATTTTACTCTGGGCCGTCACATGTATTTTGACCCCGACGGCCTTGGTGACGCCGTCAGGCCAAATTGCCTTGAAATTGTTCTGGGCCGTTACGTGTATTTTCCACATCCACCTCTTTTTCCAAGCTTGACGCCGTCACTTGCATGGTCTTGACACCGTCAGGTACTGTTCCCAGCAATGATTTTGAGACTTTGTCGTTTTCTTCACTAAATTGCTCCAAAAGCGTCCAAAATGCTTCCTTTTCCAAATTTCTTCTCAAAAGTACCTAAAATGACAAAAGGAACGATTTAGGGCAATAATTGATCAAATAATCATGAATTTGGGCTTAAATGACCCCCCAAAAGCGGTACACTTTTTGCCTTATCAAATACCCTTACACTTGAGATTTGCTTGTCCTCAAGCAAATGCGCTTTTATTCTAATCAAAATACAAGTTAGGGGTCATTTAACACTAACATAAAAGTAATTACAACAAATAATCGTTCCACTTAAAACCAAGAACAAACACGGAGGTCATACACTAGCACATCACAAATAGTGTTTGGATACTCACATCTCTCGGGTGTAATAAAGTATATATCACAATAAGGAAATGGAAAACATCTCTCACTACCTGTCATAGCAAATAGATTACCATAGGCTTGGGAAAGGATCAAACCTCCACCACTTGGCGTAAGCACCTAGGATAAACTATCAAATGTTGGTGGTTAAGAGCCCAGAACAGGGTTAAGATAATCAATAGCCTAACTACGTACCAATTAAGGTTACCGGATATCATTTGGAATCATGTTATCACTTTCCAAAGTAAACTATTCGACCCTAATGCCTGGGTATCACGAATATCTACTTGGGATAAGACCAAATATTTGTTATTGAATTAGGCACAAATCAATGATTGGTCCCGAAACGGTCAAATATTATTGACCAAGGTCAATAAGTCAAACACAGCCTCGTTCCAATTCTCCGGTGATAGTATAGTGTGTCCCCGGGTCGTTAAGTCCCAGCGAGATTGAAATGGTGCTTTAGAAATCGTTTAGGAATAAGTGGCACTGAGGACAGTAGCCAAGATGATAGGGAATTGATTTTGCTACTGATATTTTGGTATTTGCACAATGATATAATATTCACAAATAACAGATATACAGATATATGCACAAATTCACAATCAGGTAACATACAGAAAAATGGGTTTTATCAGTGTTGGGTCACTGAATTCCCCAATCTTCTTCTAAAAAGGATTTGAACGTAAAATAACCTAAGTATAAACAAGTCACTGAGTGAACAGTAATTCAGTGAGTCATCTTCAGGATGCTAAGACCGAGCCTAAGAAGAAAGGTTCTCCATTCAGTGAGGCGGAACTCAGTGAAGTGTGATCTAAGCCAAGAAGAAGGTGATGGGTTCAGTGAGGATGACAATAACTCACTGAACCCCATGACTCCTCAACAACTTCATGGTACTAAAGACTGATGACTAGAAGACTGAAGTTTTGGCGGGACTGGGCGGGAAAGTTTGATCTGTTTCACTAAAGTGCTTTATCACTTTAAGGTCAAACTTTCCTCAAATGGCTAAAACCAGGCTGTCATCAGAAAGTGCCTTTTGGACTTAACCCAAAGAATTTTCCCTTGCCAGATAATAAAATCTATCAAGATTTTATTGAGGAACACTTAGGTCCATTGTATAATAGAGTTGTTCACATTTGTGTATAAATAGGTAGCATAAGAGAGGAGTAAAAGTTGACAAGTTTGTGCAATTAATGCAAAGCATTCACAAACCACTTTTACTCCTCCAAAGAACAACACAACCCTTGAGATAGCTCAGTGGGTCCTGAAAGTTGTCACTCAACATAGATTGAGTTTAGTGAGGAGTCCATACCATACTTGTCGTTTTCAATCCCAAGTCTTATTCCGCAAACACTTGGGTACGATTCTTTTTGATTAACTTATAATAAAGAATTAAACGTTGGAAAATATTGTCTCTTATGATTACGTTTCTTTATTGTTAATCTTTTTATACATCTTTGTTTAATGTCATAGAACTTGGTTACTTTAGCTTTGTAGTTATAGTTAACCAAGTAAAAGGGACCAACAAGTGGTATCAGAGCCTCTGATTTGTAAAATTTAAACCTGTTTTCAAAACTTAAGAGTGCTCAAGTTTTTTAAAATCAAGATCCCACTATGACTGACATAGATGTTCCCCAACTTGTCGACAAAAAGGGTGGAAGTTATTCAGCAACTGCCCCTCGACTAAACCTAAAGGCTTCATGGGCTTGGTGAAGGACTTGGTTTACATTGGACTAAATAAGGCTTACATGACCTAACTTATAACATATTAGATTACCAAGTCCATAAGTCCATTGACTATTCTATTACATAAACTAAGACACATTACAAAGTTTCTAAGATGAGAATGACCAACACTTTTTTATTAAGGCTAACAATGCCATCGAGTGGTGGTCGACTTATGGTTCATAACCTCCTGAATTAGCAGAGGTCGCAAAAAAAAGTACTTTCACAACCTATTAGTAGCTCTTATGCAAAAAGGAATTGGAGTAGCTATTCATATATCCATAACGTGAAAAGAAACTAGTTGAATAACAAACAGGCAGGCAAGTTAGTATTTGTTAATTCAAAAATCCGTCTAGTTTCATGATTTTCTGAGAGTTACAAATAAGGAGCCTACAAAAAGTGGGATATTAACCTAGAAAGCTCAAACTTGGAAAGCTCAATTATACATTTGGACGATATGCAATGGGAAAGTTTATATGAAGATGTTACTGGTAAAGCTATAGGAAAGAGACAAACGTTGGACTAAGTTTTAAATCTAGTTTTTCATATTTTTATTATCTTTTAGATCTTGATTATGCCTTTTTAAGTTATCTTACTGATAAATGTTTTTATTATGCTTCTTTGAATGAATTATGAGAATATGATAAGTATTACATTATGATGTTTTGGATTTCAAATTTAATAAGTGGAAAAAGCGAATGCTTTGCTACTTAACTGGGATGGAACCATATTACATTAAGTTGATTAATGATGGTCCATATGTCCCAACAACTGCCCAAGGTTTAATTAAACCTGAAGCTCAGTGGACCCCAGATGAAAGGAGGGTGGTCAATCAAGACCAGCGCCTGAAAAGCATCATTATATCATGCCTCCCTGATGATATAATGGAATCAGTGATCAATTGTCCCACTGACCAGCAGACATGGACTGACCTGGTTCATAGCTATGAAGGGCCTTCTGATACCAAAGAGAATAGAATCATGGACCTGAAGCTTGAATTCAATACCTTCAGGGCCAAGGATTCTGAAAGTCTCTCTGAGACTTATACTCGGTATAAGACCCTCCTGAATGAGCTGACCAATGATGGTGTTATACTGTCAAAACATGAGATCAATGTTGGTTTTGTCAACAGTCTCCCTGAGAAGTGGTTAAACTTCTCTCAAGGATTGAGAAATGCAAACCACATTCAGAACCTTGAGCTCCCTGCCATCTATGGGAAGTTTGTCTATGAAGACAATCTTATCACCAGGAGATACCCTGGTAAAGCTCAGGAGACCAAAAAGGCCTTGACAATTTCACCCATATCAACTGCTTTCTATTCAAAAGGTGTTGTGCAGGATTTTCAGGATGGATCTGATGATGAGGTTGACCAAAGAACCTCACCTTCAAATTGAATTTCATGAAATAGCACTCCTTGCTAATTCAAAAAGGTTTTTTAAGAAAAAACAAATTTCCTTCAAAAGCAAATGATAACACTGAATGCTTTAAATGTGGCAAAATGGGCCATTTTGCTAAAGATTGTTTTTCAAAAACAACCTCAGAACCATCCTTCAAATTTTCAGGAAATAACTCTTTTTCAGGCCCTGGCAAATTTCAACCAAAAATGCTTTAGTCTAGTCAAAGATTTGAAAAAGTCCCTCAAATTGACTTTGAAGCCAAGTACAGAAAGGCAAAAGCTAAACTTGCCCTTCTTGAATCATCCTCAACAGTCTCTCAGCCTCCTCAGGCTCCAAAGCCTTCTCAAGCCAAGAACAAAGGGCTTGTTGCTGAAACATATGACTGGGATGAGGTTGAAGTGTCCTCTGATGATGATGAAGTTCACATTAGTGCCCTGATGGCTCTGTCAGATGACAACAAACTTGCTGTGGGGAAGAGTCATGCAAGAAATGGTGAATGGGTTAACATCACTATGAGGAAGGTAAATCTTTTTACTTTCTATGGATGATAATGATGATTGGAAATCTTACTTAGATTATATTAATGTTGATCTTAAGTATGTTGAAGAGCAAAGACTTAATTTGTTTTCAAAATTTAACAAACTGAGTTTTGAATTAAATCATTGTAGAGATGAATTACTTGCTTTAAAACAAGCCAAACTTGAAAGTGTTACACTTCAAATTCAAAACTCTGAACTTGTAAAACAAAATCAAGCTCTTCAGGAAGATCTTAAGAAAGAAAAGGAAATTATTTGGAAATGGACTCAAAAAAACCCCAAACTTTATGAAACACTGAGTCTCACACCCAGCCCCAATAAGGCAGGTCTGGGTGATGATCAACTCGCTGAAGTTTCTGGGGAGAGTAGCCATTCTACAACTTTTCTATTAACCAACATACTCTCTATCAAAGAACTTGCTCCCAAACCCAATGATTGGATTGAAAGAAACAATCCTGATAGTAAAATGCCAAATTTTAATACTGGAAGAATTCTGGAGCCTAAAAGTCAGGCTATCAAGGAGCTGCTAGGAGTCACTGATGAACTTAGTCCTACTGAGTCCATCACTGAGTCTAAGTCTGATTCACCACTCCCTCCACTGAAACAACTTCAGGGAGCGGAACCCAATTCTGACCTTGCACCATTAGTCTATCAACCACATTCTCCCAAAGAGAAATCAGGGTTAGGAAAGACTATTCTGAAAAGACCTACTCCTGCACCCACTGAACACCAGAAACCTTCAGTACCCACTGAAGTGAAGCATGAAAGCACTGATTCAAAGGTTGATCAGCTTACTGAACTTGTTAGGATGCTGAGTGAGAAAATCGAGTCTACTGAGAAAAACTCTGACTCAAAATCAACAAAGCCCTCAGTATCCTCAGGTTCCTCCAAACCAAAAACCACACCCAGACCCTCAGGGAGATGTGAACTGTGCAACTATCCAAATCACAGCACTGATAAATGCTACAGAGTCCTGTTTTGTATGATATGCAAACAAGAGGACCACAGAACTTGTGATCACATCCCCCACACTGCTTCTTTAAAAGCAAGGGGTCTATACAAAAACCAAGGCTATCAGTATGCCACACCTTCCAAACAAAGACTGAAGGCTAAGCCTTTCTCACCATGTCCTCACTGTGGTTTCAATGATCATCTTCCTGATGATTGTATGATGAAAGATTGCTGTGACATTTGTGGAGATCCCTCCCATGAAACCAGGGGACATGACAAAGTTATTCAGTCCAGAAGGAAAAACCAGACCAACACTTCTCAGTCACCTGAGGCATCAACCTCCACAAAATGTAAAACATGTGGAAGCTCAGGTCACACAACTTCAGACCATGATTCACTAACTGAGTTCAAAAAGTCCCTGAGGACCAAGCCTACTAGAAAGTGGGTCAACAAGAAAAACTAACCCAGTTTACTGTTTTTGCAGAAACACATCAAGGATCCTACTTGGCATCTAGACAGTGGATGCTCCAGAAGCATGACTGGTGTGAAAAGTTTTCTGCACAAATATGTGGAAGAACCAGGACCCAAAGTAGTATTTGGTGATAACTCATCAGCTCCCACTGAAGGTTATGGTTCAGTAAACTGCAATGGTATAGTTTTTACAAGAATAGCTTATGTTAATGGTCTCAAGTACAACCTGATAAGTGTTTCCCAACTATGTGATGCCAAATACATAGTTCAGTTTGATGACAAGAGAGGGACCATCCTTAATGCCAATAAGGAACTTGTGTTGATTGCCCCTAGGAGGGATTATGTATATGTCCTTGACATGTCATCCCTGACTCAGAATGGGACTTGTCTATTCTCAAAGGCAAGTGAGACAATCAACTGGCTATGGCATAGGAGACTCTCTCATCTCAACTTCAAGAGCATCAACAACCTAGCCAAACAGAACAAAGTTCTAGGCCTTCCATCCCTGGTGTATACCAAAGACAAGCCTTGTTCTGCTTGTGAAAAAGGAAAACACCACAGGGCATCATTCAAAACCAAACAAACCTTTTCCATCAAAAGCTGGCTACATCTTCTTCATATGGACCTTTTTGGACCTGTCAGTCCAATGTCCATTCACCATGAGAAGTATACTCTGGTCATTGTGGATCAATACTCAAGATACACTTGGGTTTACTTCCTAACCAAGAAGAGTCAGGCAGCTGATACCATCATGTCATTTGTCAGGAACATTGAAAATCAAAATGATGTCAAAGTTAAATAGATCAGGACTGACAATGGCACTGAATTCAAAAACCAAGACCTTGAGTGTTTTTGTGATGAGAAAGGAATTTCTCAAAATTTCACTTCTCCCTATACTCCTAAACAAAATGGAGTAGCTGAAAGGAGAAATAGAACACTCATTGAGGCAGCAAGAACAATGTTAAATGGCTCAGTCATCTCAAAACATTTTTGGACTGAGGCAGTTAAAACAGCCTGCTACACTCAAAATAGGTCAATCATTGTGAAAAGGCATAACAAGACTCCTTATGAAATATTCAAAGGAAGGATTCCTGACATCAGCTACTTTCATGTATTTGGGTGTCCTTTGTTTATACATAATCACAAGGATCACTTGGGTAAATTTGATGCCAAAGCTGATGATGGATACTTCCTGGGATATTCCCTGGTTTCTAAAGCCTTCAGGGTGTTCAATACAAGGAGACAAAAAACTGAGGAAACTTATCACATTACTGTTGATGAGAGCACCGAATCCATCAGGTTCGCAAATTCCTCAGTAGAAGAAATTGGTATTGATGACTCATCAAGGTATCCTCCTGATGAGTATCATCCTGAGAACAATCCCTCAACCCAATACCAAGCTGATGCTGACGTCTCCTATTACATCATCCCTCACAACCTTCCCCAACCACCTATCAGTGAGTTCATTGAAACTCAGCCTGTCTCAAATGAGACTGACACCACTGAACAAATTGTTCAGGAACCCACAGAACAAATTGTTCCTACAGTTGTCACTGAAGCACATAATGATGAGTTACCTCATGTTCCTGAATCTAAACCTAATCAGGCTCGTTCAAGCTCAAATTCTTATCCCAAACCTCAGGATAGCTGGACTAGATCCAAAATCATTGAGCTTGTGAACATCATTGGTGAACCCACTGAAGGCATGCTCACAAGAAGCAAGGCTGCTAAACTCAAGGCTGCCACTGCCAATATATGTCTTTATGTTGACTATCTCTCAGAAATTGAGCCTAAAAATGTCAAAGAAGCCCTGACTTATGAAAGTTGGGTTCAGGTCATGAGAGATGAACTGGAACAATTTGACAAAAATGATGTCATGACCCTTGTTGAATGCCCCCAGGGTGTTTTAATCATTGGAATGAAATGGGTCTTTAAGAACAAGACTGATGAGAATGGCACAGTCATCAAAAACAAAGCAAGACTGGTTGCCAAAGGATATAATCAATAGGAAGGTATAGACTATGAGGAAACCTTTGCACCTGTTGCTAGAATGGAAACAATCAGGATCTTCCTTGCCTATGCAACTTACTTGAACTTTAAAGTTTACCAAATGGATGTTAAAAGTACATTCCTGAATGGTAACATCAAAGAAGTTGTTTATGTGCAACAGCTTCCTGGTTTCGAAAGTAGTGAATACCCCAACCATGTCTACAAGCTTAACAAAGCCCTTTATGGACTGAAACAAGCACCGAGGGCATGGTATGAAACTCTTTCAGCCTTCCTGATCCAAACAAGTTTGTTAGAGGAAGAATCGACAACACACTGTTCATCTATAGAACAAAGGATGATGTCATTCTTGTCCAAGTATATGTTGATGACATCATCTTTGGCTCAACAAGTTACAAACTTTGCAAACAGTTTGAGAAACTGATGACCACAAAGTTTGAAATGAGCATGATGGGTGAACTCACATACTTTCTTGGACTCCAAATTAAACAAACTGAAAAAGGAATATCCATTTGCCAAGAAAAATACCTCAGGAACCTACTGAAGAAGTATGAGCTCACTGACTGCTCTTTAGTAAAAACTCCAATGGTTCCTCCAAACAACCTTGGCCCTGATCTCACTGGAAAATCAGTGAATCAAACCAAATACAGATGAATGATTGGCTCCCTGATGTACTTACTTGCCTCAAGGCCTGATATCCAATTCTTAGTCTGCCTGTGTGCAAGATACCAGGCTGAACCTAAAGAATCACATCTCACTGCTGTCAAGAGAATCATCATGTACCTGAAGGGTACTCCAAACCTTGGTTTGTATTACCCAAAATGTTCAGGATTTGATCTCAAAGGGTACACTGACTCTGACTATGCAGGATGTAACATGGATAGGAAAAGTACTTCAGGATCCTGCCAATTTCTTGGTGGTAAACTTGTGTGTTGGAGTACAAAGAAACAACAGTCAGTGGCCATGTCCTCAGCTGAAGCTGAATATATGGCTGCTGCAGGATGTCGTACAAATGTACTATGGATGAAGAGCCAATTGAGTGATTATGGCATTCAGTATAAGATGGTACCTATCTTTTGTGATAATACAAGTGCCATAGCCATCTCAAACAATCCAGTACTTCATCAGAGAACCAAACACATTGACATCAGATACCACTTCATCAGGGACCACATTTCTAATGGAGAAATTGAACTACATTTCATCCCCACTGAATATCAGCTAGCTGATATCTTCACTAAACCTTTGGATGAACCCACTTTCACAAGATTGAAAGCTGAACTGGGCATGTTGGACATAGAATCAGGAAACTGATCAAAAGTGTTCCAACCTGATGTAAATTCTCTAGGTCCCTAATCACACCCTTCCTGAAAAATCATTTTTTAAAATTCTTTCAGGGGGCTTGATGAGGCCAAAAATGATCCGTTTTTAGGGGGTCATTTAAGCCCGAATTCGAATTTATTTGATCAAATATTGCCCTAAATCGTTCCTTTTGTGATTTTAGGTACTTTGGGAGTGAAATCTGGAAAATGAAGCAATTCGGATGTTTTTGGAGCATAAAAGTGAAGAAAATGCCAAAGTCTTAATTTTCCATGCTGGGAACAGTGCATGACGGCGTCAAGAGTAGTTCCCTGACGGCGTCAAGAGTAAAATTCCATGACGATCCAGAAGAGTTTTGACGGCGTCATGAAGTTAGGGCGTCAAGAGTAAAAGTCATGACGGCCTGGAAATGAATTGTTCTTGACGGCGTCAAATGTAGATCTAGGCAGTCCGAGGATTGTTTTGGGCCGTCACCTAATTGGTCTTGACGCCGTCAGACCCCTTTTCCTATATAGTTTTCTAGTTTTTCACATTTAAAGAGAGAAGTTTTGGGAGAAACCCTAAGTATGATTTTGGTGTAACTTTACAGGTTTTTCAAGGGTTCCAACCCCTTGATACCTTGCATGATTAATCAAGATAAGTGTTCTTCTAATTCAATCAATATGTCTATGTGTTGGTTGTCTATATCTTGTTCTTGTCTTAATTCCATCATGCTAGGCTAGATCTATCTTGTGTTTGCTTAGATCTAATGAAACCTAGATATTGATTATGTGTTGATTACTTGTTTATTCTTGTCTTGGATGAATGATTTATATGTTAGGCTTAAGAAAACTGGCAGATCTCCAATTGGTAACATGCTTGAACGTCTTAAGAAACATGAACCAACGCGCACTAGGTCTTTATTGGTTGTATTTAATGCATGAGCCACTGTTTACAATCCCTATAGTTGTGCTGGGCATGGTGTAGGAGGAGATAAGAGCTCATAGAATTGGGGAGTTATGTGTGCCACCCCATGAATGGTATTAAGGAATACGATCCGTCATCCATGCAATTATAACAAGTAATTAACGTGTAAAAGATATCTAGGGAGTAGTGAAATCTAAGTAAACACATTTTCTCCAATTACTGCTCACAACCTTAGTATAAATTAGTTTATTTTCATTTTTAGTATTTTATTTTGATTGCATCTTTAGTATTGGGTTAGTTGATTAGCAACTAATTCCGCCCAAATCCTTCAAACCTGAGATTTTAATTTGCTTTCCATAAAATATAAAAACACAAAAATAATCATCCCTCACCTTTAGAACTAGTATTTAGGCTTTCTAATCCTAGCGACACTATTCCTAAGCTGAACGATCAATCCCCCGGTACTTGTCACTATACTATACTACAACGATCAGGTACACTGCCTGGTGGGGGTTGTAAGCTTCTCGAGATCCCTCGAGAGGTAAAGCCTGTTGCGATTCCCACGCATCAAGTTTTTGGCGCCGCAGCCCGGGGAATAGTTATTGTCTAGGTTAGAATTTCTTTTTATTAGGTCTACTTGCTAGATTCCTTTCTAGTAAGATTTTATTTTTATTTTTAGGTTTTCTTTAGTCTATCTCATTTCTTTGTGCTTTTGTTCGTAACTCTTTGCCATCCGACATCATGGAAGGTGGTAACATCTTTGAATCCGTCATCCCACCACAACAAAACCCACCACTAGAACCCCTTAGGCCCCGAACCTTAGGAGAGTATTCCCGACCTAGCCATCAAGGCTACCGAAACACCGTTGAGCTCACCGGAGCCAATGTGACCCCCTTGCGATCCGACACCATCCGGTTGGTGCAAAGCGGATGTGCATTCCATGTACTTCGTTCCGAAGATCCAAACCAACATCTTAAGGACTTTCTCAAAATCGTAGATTCCATAGACCTAGGTGTTGAAACTAGAGAGACTACCCGTTTACGCCTATTCCAATTCTCTCTACGGGATCAAGCTAGTCAATGGCTTGAGCGTTTACCCGCGGGGTCCATCACCACATGGGATAACCTCACCAATCGCTTCCTTACTCAATTCTTCCCACCGGGGAAGACTGCAATGCTTAGAAATGACATTCTAATGTTTGAACAGCAGTAGGGTGAAACTTTCTACGAAGCTTGGGCCTGTTTTAAATGTCTCCTCCACAAGGTCCCTCATCATGGTATAAACCTTTGGTTATTAGTCCAGATTTTCTACGACCATGTTGACTATCACACTAAGCACACAATCGATAGGGCCGCGGGAGGTAAACTGCGTGATAAGAACGCCGAGGAGTCTTGGGCAATTATCGAGGAGCTCGCCACTGACAATCAGGAAATGTGGGAGTTTAATCATACAGTGGAAGCAGCTATCAATGCAGTCTCAACATCTGAAGGAACCACCGAAATCCCCGATGAACTCCTATGCAAACTCGAGGCAAAAGTTGACTACTTTGAGGAAAGGCAAAGGAGGCCTTTAAGTCCTAAACAAGCTGCTGTCAATTCTGTCTCAAAACCAACTTCGGCACCATTATCTGAGTCACCTTCTAGAGAACATGTCAAGACTTTTCAAAACTACACCCCACCTTGCTCCCCTCCCAAGGAACTTAGCTCGGAGTTTGAGGCTAGGATGAGAGAATATATGGCAACTCACACAGATCGGCTTGCTAGATTCGAGGAAGCAGTTTATAAGCAAAAGGAGGAGATGCAGGAGAAAATGAATGAGATGATGAGTCTATTGGAGGAGTACGCCAACCAGAGAACCCCCAAACGAATACTACTAAGGAAAGAAAGCGCCACTCCCACCACCCAATTTGTTAACTCCATCACCATTGTCCATAAGGATAACGAGAAGGTAGAAACTCCTGCTAAACAAACATTAGAAAAACCACCAGAATCCCAACCTTTGAGTTACTACCTGAAACATGATATAAACAAAAACACCGTAACAAACTGGATTAAGGGTGATGGGCGTAACCAATCCTCCAGACAGGTTTTTGAGAAAGAGGAAGGAGTGAAAGATGAGTATGATACGCTTCCTGGAGGATCAGTATTCGAGAAGCTATTGGTACAAAAAGTGGCGACTAAGCAGATAGCATGCGGGAATTTTGAGATACCAACGAGCATCGGGGACTTGAAACATCTTAGTGCTTTCGCCGACCAAGGATCGGAAGTAAATCTTATGCCCCTAACTATTTACATCCAACTGTCACACCCCCAAAATACCTGAATGGCAGCGGAATGGAATGCCTGAGGGTGTAACGGTCATAGCACACAAACAAGGATATATTGAACGACCTAAAGCGTCGTTTAGAAAATACATCGTTTGATTCATTCAAAATATTCAGAGTTATAAAACATAGATCCCAAAAGTTGGAAAAGGTTTAAGGAAATAATTTAGTACAATCAAACGATAGTTCATAAGTGCATGAAATCCAAAAAGAGACGCGTCATCCTTGATACACAAAATGACTCCATGCATGCCATGAGAATATGCCTTAGTTACCTGAGAAATACATTGCGAAAATGGTCAACATAAAGTTGGTGAATAATCATAGGTTTATAAGTAAATCGTATGTACATAAGCCACAAGTATACAGTAAAGTGACAAAATGTCAAAATGCTACATTGTCTCTTAAGCTCATGACCCCGAAGCTAGACGTTACTTTGGCCCCAAAGGAGTGTTTACCAGACACTCAAATATATTAGAAATGAAATGCATTCGTTTTCCTTATGGAGCAACCCAAACACGAATGGAGGAGTCACCCTCGATAGATCTATCCACTCACCCTCGCTTGCATCTTAATTAACGGTCCATGATAATAAAGGGGACTTAATGTGGTAGTAAGGCAACTTAAGCAATGTACGAAGTTTAATACTTGGGCATGTACGAAAAATAATTGTGCAATGTATTCTCCCCCGTGGGATTTGAAATCAAATAAGTAATTAAAACGGGGCTATGAAGACTCACCTCGAAATGATGGTACAAAGATGGTACAATGATTGTAAAAGTAGTCGGGACAATGAGGCGCGAACACTAGCCGCAACCTAAATGAATAATCGCGATCTAATTAAGATCAAGCCGTAATGAAATGAATGCACATGCACATGATACCCATACCACTCGTAATTTGGAAATACTAGTTATCGTCATTGTAAAATAGTTTCCATACTTAGGAAAAATAAGTCCATATATAGAAGTATATAACTTGTCGTATTATCTCGTATGAAAATGTTAGCGTTAAATTCCTTGTATCGAAAACCTTAAAATAACGTCGTTAAGTCGTATAAATATTCTCTTGGGTTATACGTATTCATCTGTTAAGAATATAGTCCTTAGTAACATTTCTAGAAAATATACCATTTAGTGCGTAAGTTATTATTTTTATTTGTGACCATATATATATATATATATATAGTTTTGACGATGTTAAAACGGGTATAACTTGGTCGTTTTAAGCTCATTTTCCTTGTTCTTTATATCCACGGATTCGTTTTTGTATATACTAATATATTTTTGATAACTCGGCTCCTCTAGATTACGTTTAACACCTCCTTTTGTCCGTCGAAAACTGCCAAACAGCATGCAGTTTTTATAAAAATAGTTTTCGTCGTTAAATTTGCAAAAATCATATCTCCTTCGTTATAAGCTCGTTTTAATCCGTTCTTTCGCCTAAAGTTTCGTTTTTGAAAGTATTTTCTAAATCTTTGGTCAAAACTTAACCACCATCTACTGATTTTCCCACGAAATAAAAATAGGGACAGTAGGTATTTCTATTGTTTCAAAAATCATTTCTAGGGTTCTAATCTAGTTCCATCTTCAATCAAACCACTTTCAATCACCACAAAGCTAGTCTAATCCTACCATACACCTTATTAGGTTGTCATGGGTCCTTAAACATCATCAATCCACTAGGTCTAACAAGGGTTTCTCATGTGTTCATTTCTAGGGCTCAAAGTTAAATATGTACAAAATAGAGTGGTATAAACCATTATATGCATGAGTTCTTGTAAGAAAAGTATATAACCATAGTAATAACTTGTAAAAATTATAAAAATGAGTTTGTTAACTTAGTTGAAGGTTTAGGGAGTTTAGATGATGAAAAACCTACTAATCCTTGAGTTTCTATTTCAAAACTCCAACAAGGATGACTAAGTGAACAAGTTTATATCTAGATCTTGGAAAAATTGTTGTTCTTGCTTCTTGGATCACCCTAGGCCGATTACACCATAGAGAAAAATGAGAGAAAAAGTTTACTTGCACTTAGATGAATATTTGTGAAAAATGGGATGAAAAGGGTTTAATATATACTTAGAGACAATAGTTAGGTTAGCATTAAATTGGGTTGGTGAAGTTTTAGATTATTAGGACCAAGGGGGGGGGGGGGGGGTTGGCCGGCGCAAAAAGGAGGGAAAGGGGGGGGGGGTTGTCTTGGGTTTTATTTAAAAAGTTAGTGGTATTATGATGTAGTGTTAGTTTTAGGTTTTATCGGGTACCGGGTTTGTTAGAAATAAATTTTATTGAAGTTATTCGGGACATAATAAAGTCGTAAAAATTGTAAAAATATGTCGGGTACAAGTACGGAGAGTTCGGGTAATTATTGTTTAATTTTTATGAAAACCGTCGAAATTAAATTAAACGTACGATACGTAATAAATAAATTTCCAAAATACCGGGTAAATTAATATTATAATTTTTATATTATTAAAATGAATATAAAAATACATTGGGATAATAGTCGGGAGTGTCGGACATGTTAGTCACATTTATAGTTCGTGTATTAGTGTTTATTTAAAATAAACATACGTAAATCGTTAATTATACCAAAAGTATTAATTTAGTTATCTTACGAGTGGAATAGTATGCAAGTGCCCTAATGATGATATGCAGACTATTTCTAGTCCATATGAAATGTCCCTGATAATAATGCATGAATTCGCTCCTGAACCAATACGGTTACGCGAATTTGAATACTCGTAAACTAAATTTACGATGACATGAGTAATGCACGTGAATAGTGGTTTTCTCTCGGGAATGAATAGTGTCAAGTGAATAGTAAAATTTCTGAATGTTTCTCGGAATGTCAAATTGACCTCAAAAATGATGAATAGTAAAACGATGAATAGTGATCAATGAATAGTAATTTGTGAATAGTAGAATATCGAAGTTTGGAAAAATGACCTGAAATTGTGGGGTATGATAGTCGCCCATCCAAAAAGGAATTCAGTCCCTGAATTCAGTTAGTGTTGGTCTCGGTAAATGGGCTTGGTGAAAAGTTGTGGATACTTGCGTCGCATTTGGTCTTCTCGTTCCCAAGTAAACTCGGGTCCTCTTTGAGAATTCCAGCGAACCTTCACGACCGGAATTCGACTTTGTTTCAACTGTTTGATCTCGCGGTCCATTATTTCAACTGGTTCTTCCACAAAGTTAAACTTGTCATCGAGTTGTATTTCTTCTAATGGTATAATGGCAGACTCGTCCGAAAGACATTTCTTGAGGTTCGAAACATGAAACATGTTTTGTACGTTGCTAAGTTCTGACGGCAGTTCAAGTTTGTAAGCTACTGGACCAATCCTTTCCAGTATCTTAAACGGACCAATGTATCTCGGGTTCAACTTCCCGCGTTTTCCAAATCGTATCACGCCCTTCCAAGACGAGACTTTCAACATGACTTTGTCTCCGACCTGAAATTCCAATGGTTTGCGTCGAACATCTGCGTAGCTTTTCAGTCGACTTCTAGCAGTTTCGAGTCTTTCTCGAATCTGAATTATCTTTTCTGTTGTTTCTTTAACCATCTCCGGGCCAGTACATTGTACTTCACCGACTTCGGCCCAACAAACTGGAGATCGACACTTACAACCATAAAGTGCCTCGAATGGTGCTGCTTTAATGCTCGAATGGTAACTGTTGTTGTAGGAAAACTCGATCAACGGCAAATGGTTAGCCCAACCATTTCCAAAGTCAATCACACATGCTCGCAGCATGTCCTCAAGTGTCTGAATAGTTCTCTCGCTCTGACCATTGGTCTGTGGATGGTAAGCAGTGCTCATGTCTAACTTGGATCTAAAAGATTCTTGTAATGACCACCAAAAGTTTGAAGTAAAACGACTATCTTTGTCGGAAATGATGGAAACTGGTGCACCGTGTCTTGAGACTATTTCTTTGACATAAAGTCTAGCAAGTTGTTCCATAGAATAAGTCTCTCTAATGGGTATGAAATGAGCTGATTTGGTAAGACGATCAACAATTACCCAAATAGCATCGTAGCCTCCTGACGTCTTAGGAAGTTTAGTGTCAAAGTCCATAGTAATACGTTCCCACTTCCATTGTGGAATCTCTGGTTGTTGAAGTAACCCTGACGGTTTCTGGTACTCGGCTTTCACTTTAGCACAAGTAAGACATTTGTTGACATATGTAGCTATTTCTGCTTTCATGTTCGGCCACCAATAAAGCTTTTTGAGATCCTGATACATCTTATCAGATCCTGGATGAATAGAGTATTTCGACTTGTGTGATTCATGCATAATCAATTCTCGCACTCCACCATAGAGTGGTATCCAACTTCGGTCCTTGAAGCATAACACTCCATCTGATCTCTTTACAAAGCCATTTTCGCTTTCTGGCATACCATAAATTTTCTCGTGTGGTCGATTTTCTTCTTTGAGAGCCTCAATCTGAGCTTCTAGAATTTTTGATGGTAGTGGCGAAATGATAGTCATTCCCAATGACCTAACTCTCAAAGGTTTGAGTCGTTCTTTTCGGCTAAGTGCATCTGCTACAACATTTGCTTTTCCTGGGTGATATCGGATTTCACAATCGTAATCACTCAACAATTCTAGCCAACGACGTTGTCTCATATTAAGTTCCTTCTGATCAAGTATATGTTGTAAGCTCTTGTGGTCGGTAAAAACTACACATTTAGTACCATAAAGGTAGTGTCTCCAAATCTTGAGTGCAAAAACTACCGCACCCAACTCCAAGTCGTGCGTAGTGTAATTCTTCTCGTGTATCTTAAGCTGTCTAGATGCATAAGCTATCACCTTCTCGTTTTGCATTAGCACAGCTCCAAGTCCTTGATGCGAAGCATCACAATATACCACAAAGTTCTCAATACCTTCAGGTAGTGACAAAATCGGTGCGCTACAAAGCTTTTGTTTCAATAATTGAAATGCGGACTCTTGTTTTTCTCCCCACTCGTACTTTTCATTCTTTTGTGTCAGCTTTGTCAACGACTTCGCTATCTTAGAAAACCCTTCAATAAATCTTCTGTAATATCCAGCAAGTCCTAGGAATTGACGAATTTCCGTAGGAGACTTGGGCGTAGCCCAATCCTTAACTGCCTCGATCTTTGCCGGGTCGACTTGTAATCCTTGGCTATCAATAACATGGCCAAGAAATTGAACTCTTCGTATCCAAAAATCACACTTTGAAAATTTGGCATACAATTGCTCCTTCTTGAGTAGTTCCAGGATTGTTCTGAGGTGTTCTTCGTGATCTTCCTTACTCTTGGAATAAATCAAGATATCGTCAATGAATACAATCACAAACTTATCAAGATACGGTTTGCACACCCTATTCATGAGATCCATAAATACCGCAGGTGCGTGGGTTAATCCGAAAGGCATCACTTGAAACTCATAATGACCATAGCGTGTTCTAAATGCCGTCTTCGGGATATCCTCTTCCCAAACTTTAAGTTGATGGTAACCGGATCTTAAATCAATCTTGGAATAAAAACTAGAACCTTGTAACTGGTCGAACAAGTCGTCGATTCTGGGGAGTGGATAACGGTTCTTCACCGTTAACTTGTTCAGCTCACGATAGTCGATGCACATTCTGAAAGTTCCGTCCTTTTTCTTCACAAACAAAACCGGCGCTCCCCAAGGCGAGGAACTCGGTCTAATGAATCCTTTGTCCAAAAGTTCTTGTAGTTGATTCGACAATTCTTGCATCTCCGAAGGTGCAAGTCTATACGGTGCTCGCGCAATTGGTGCAGCTCCTGGCACTAATTCGATTTGAAACTCAACTTGGCGTGTAGGCGGAAGTCCTGGCAATTCTTCCGGAAAAACTTCTGGAAATTCCTTAACAATTGGCACATCTTCAAGTCGTTTCTCATCCGACTTCTTCTCTGTGATGTGAGCCAAGAATGCATAACAACCCTTCTTTATGTACTTCTCGGTTTTAATGCATGATATGATACTGAGTCTAGTTCCACTTCGCTCTCCACGAACAACCAAAGTTTCACCGTTATAAGGAAGGTGAACAACTTTCTCATCACAAATAATTCTCGCTCGATGCCGAGATAACCAATCCATACCGATAACAACGTCGAAACTTCCAAATTCTACGGGCATAAAGTCTATATTGAATGGGTGGTTTAGAAAATTTATAGTGCAACCACGAACAATGGTGTTGGTGTTAACTAAAGACCCATCGGCTAGTTCAACGATATAGGAAATGTCTAATGGTGTTGGTTCTATGTTAAGTAAAGGTGTAAATGCAATAGAAACAAAACTTCTATCCGCTCCTGAATCAAATAAAATGGATGCATAACGATTATTAACGAGGAACATACCCGCAACCACATTCGGGTCCTCTTTGACATCTTCTCCTCCCATAACATAAGCTCTTCCTCGAGCCATTCCATTTTGGTTTCCAGTTCCTGGATTCTTCCCTTTTGGGCACTCTCCCCTGTAGTGTCCAATTTCTCCGCAGCCAAAACATGTTACTGGTGGTTTCTGAGCTGGAGATTTGCAATCCTTGATGTTATGACCAATCTTTTTGCACTTACCACATAGATCTAGGCAACGTCCTGGGTTATGATGCTTTTGACACCTCTCACACTTGGGTAAATTACCCTCATATCCTTTCCTTTCAGTCGGTCCTGCAGCATAGGCCCTTGCCACTTCTTGCCTCTTAGGTGGTGGCTGAATAGCGTTTCCACCTTGGTTGTAATCAAACCTTCTCTTGTTGTTGTTGTTGTTATTGTTGTGTGGATTGTTGTTTTGGTTATTGGGATAGTTGCGGTTTCGATTGTTGTTATAGTTGTTGTTGTTTCGAGTGTTGTTGTAGTTGGTGTTGTTTGAACGGTTATTGTTGTTGACAGCAGCTTTTCCTTTTACCACTTGGACCATGAGTTTCTGAGTTATACGAATAGCATCTTCCATTGATTGAGGATCAAAAGAAATCACATCTCCTCGAACACTTTCAGGCAATCCACCAACAAAGTTTTCCATCTTTTTCTCATCGTCAGGAACCATAGTTGGACATAGTGCAGCCAACTCCTGAAACCTTCTGAAGTAGGTCTCGATGTCATCACCTTTAGTCACAAGCTCATAAAATTCTGTTTCCAACTTTTGCACCTCGGTACGAGGGCAAAACTTCTTAGACATCAGTTTCTTGAATTCCTCCCAAGTGAGCTTGTAAGCATTCTCCATACCAATCGGCTGAGCATACGAATTCCACCAAGACATAGCTTCATCAAGAAGCATACCTGTAGCAAATTTTACCTTGCTGACGTCCGGGCATCCGCACATAAGGAATACATTCTCAGTCTTTTCAAACCAGCGGATCAAAGCAACCGCTCCTTCCGTGCCCTTAAACTTGATAGGATCACTAATCTTGAAATCTTTCCATGTACATTCACGCCTAATAGTAGTTGGTTCAACTGCCCCTGTATTAGAAGCAGTCTCGGCAGCCCTAGCAGCAACCCCAGCTCTCTCAATCTCCAGAGCTTCTGCAATACTATCCCTGATCAACTTACGGATAGCGGCTTGAGTCATAGCGGGTGTTTCTGGTGCAGCCTTACTTTTCCTTGGTGCCATACTTCTGATAAATCACAATGGAAATAGCCATGAGAAAAATCATGCTAGAAATAGTCATCGAACCAAAGATATACACCCACAACATGTATATATATATACAACCACAACAAGTATTAATACAACCTCGACATGTACGAATACAACCACAATCTGTCTAGATACCACCATGACAAGTATATATACAACAACAACAACCACGACATGTATATATACAACCACAACCTGTATCAATACAACCACGACATGTATAGATACAACCACAACCTGTATAAATATGACAACAATAAAGAGCAACCACGAAACATCATAAATATAATCACAACACATGAATATAATACATGAAAATTTCGGCCTACATGGACCGATATAATATATAGCACAACATTTCCAACATAGTAGAGTCGCACTTGATATATTTGTTTGTACAACAACCAAAAGACTACAAGTTCTTGAACTATGTCCCACACCTCGGGACTAGGAAAATAATAAAAGCTAATATAATACCAGTCTATGTCTAGGCTCCTCCAGGTGCTCTAGATGGTCCAGGCTCTCCTCTCAGGCGGCGAATCTCACGATCCATCGCAACCACGATCTCCTCTAGATGCTGAACTCGTAACTGAAAAGAAGCATCTCTGCGCTCCAATACGACTAACCTCTCTCGGATCAATGCCAACTGGTCTACCTGCTCCCACTGAGTCTCCTGTGTCGCCTGAGCTCTATCTCGAATCTCAGGTAGCTCATCCCTAAGTAGATCAATCTGCTCCTAGTGCCTCAACTGTCGTGCCTCGAGTCCATGGTAAGACACATCAATACCAACTCTGCCCTGAATCAAATCCTCAACCTGCTCCTCGACAGCCTCAAGTCGAGTAGTGATAATCTCATCAACTCTATACCCCAACCTATCAACTTGCTCCTGCTGAGCCCCTAACTGATCCTCCAATGTAACAGATGTAGGCCCCCTAGCCGCAGCCGCTCTCGAACTCTCACCTATGTGGTATACTGGTGGTGGTGAAAGGTCAGTAGTCTCGGTAGTAGGTGAATCTGGGGTGGTAAGCCTTGCACGCTTCCTGAGCGGCAAGAGTGAGGTAGATATAGGAGTAGTAGTGGGTATGGCTGGTGGTGGTGGTGTAGGCACAGTAGGACTAGGGAGAGTCCTATAAGTAGATGTAGCTGGGCGAACACTCTTCCTAGCAATACGAATGATGTTACTACTAGGAAACATAAGTCTCGGTTCTGAAGAAGTAGTAGTAGTAGGTGATGGTATGTCAGTGGGTACAGTAGGATGGACATGAGGAGTAGGAGCCGTCTCCTCCTCCTCGAAAGGCTCGGTGTCATCATCTGATGCCAAAAGTGGCAACTCAGGTGTAGGAGAAACAAGTGGTGAAACCGCAGTGGAGGAAATAGAGTCCTCATCATCGGAGTCTGATATAGTGTAAAGTATGACAGTGTTTGGATTCGAAGACATGTCTCTGTGATAACCAAGGTGAAATAAAAATAAATAACTCGTAAAATGGAATCACCTAAAAAATAAATATGCACTTATGATGAAATGATGATATGCTATGATGGTGTGGTTATAGTCTAGGGTCCATGATGCATCCTAGTTCTCTATAACCTTGGCTCTGGTATCAATCTGTCACACCCCCAAAATACCTGAATGGCAGCGGAATGGAATGCCTGAGGGTGTAACGGTCATAGCACACAAACAAGGATATATTGAACGACCTAAAGCGTCGTTTAGAAAATACATCGTTTGATTCATTCAAAATATTCAGAGTTATAAAACATAGATCCCAAAAGTTGGAAAAGGTTTAAGGAAATAATTTAGTACAATCAAACGATAGTTCATAAGTGCATGAAATCCAAAAAGAGACGCGTCATCCTTGATACACAAAATGACTCCATGCATGCCATGAGAATATGCCTTAGTTACCTGAGAAATACATTGCGAAAACGGTCAACATAAAGTTGGTGAATAATCATAGGTTTATAAGTAAATCGTATGTACATAAGCCACAAGTATACAGTAAAGTGACAAAATGTCAAAAAGCTACATTGTCTCTTAAGCTCATGACCCCGAAGCTAGACGTTACTTTGGCCCCAAAGGAGTGTTTACCAGACACTCAAATATATTAGATATGAAATGCATTCGTTTTCCTTATGGAGCAACCCAAACACGAATGGAGGAGTCACCCTCGATAGATCTATCCACTCACCCTCGCTTGCATCTTAATTAACGGTCCATGATAATAAAGGGGACTTAATGTGGTAGTAAGGCAACTTAAGCAATGTACGAAGTTTAATACTTGGGCATGTACGAAAAATAATTGTGCAATGTATTCTCCCCCGTGGGATTTGAAATCAAATAAGTAATTAAAACGGGGCTATGAAGACTCACCTCGAAATGATGGTACAAAGATGGTACAATGATTGTAAAAGTAGTCGGGACAATGAGGCGCGAACACTAGCCGCAACCTAAATGAATAATCGCGATCTAATTAAGATCAAGCCGTAATGAAATGAATGCACATGCACATGATACCCATACCACTCGTAATTTGGAAATACTAGTTATCGTCATAGTAAAATAGTTTCCATACTTAGGAAAAATAAGTCCATATATAGAAGTATATAACTTGTCGTATTATCTCGTATGAAAATGTTAGCGTTAAATTCCTTGTATCGAAAACCTTAAAATAACGTCGTTAAGTCGTATAAATATTCTCTTAGGTTATACGTATTCATCTGTTAAGAATATAGTCCTTAGTAACATTTCTAGAAAATATACCATTTAGTGCGTAAGTTATTATTTTTATTTGTGACCATATATATATCTATATAGTTTTGACGATGTTAAAACGGGTATAACTTGGTCGTTTTAAGCTCATTTTCCTTGTTCTTTATATCCACGGATTCGTTTTTGTATATACTAATATATTTTTGATAACTCGGCTCCTCTAGATTACGTTTAACACCTCTTTTTGTCCGTCGAAAACTGCCAAACAGCATGCAGTTTTTATAAAAATAGTTTTCGTCGTTAAATTTGCAAAAATCATATCTCCTTCGTTATAAGCTCGTTTTAATCCGTTCTTTTGCCTAAAGTTTCGTTTTTGAAATTATTTTCTAAATCTTTGGTCAAAACTTAACCACCATCTACTGATTTTCCCACGAAATAAAAATAGGGACAGTAGGTATTTCTATTGTTTCAAAAATCATTTCTAGGGTTCTAATCTAGTTCCATCTTCAATCAAACCACTTTCAATCACCACAAAGCTAGTCTAATCCTACCATACACCTTCTTAGGGTGTCATGGGTCCTTAAACATCATCAATCCACTAGGTCTAACAAGGGTTTCTCATGTGTTCATTTCTAGGGCTCAAAGTTAAATATGTACAAAATAGAGTGGTATAAACCATTATATGCATGAGTTCTTGTAAGAAAAGTATATAACCATAGTAATAACTTGTAAAAATTATAAAAATGAGTTTGTTAACTTACTTGAAGGTTTAGGGAGTTTAGATGATGAAAAACCTACTAATCCTTGAGTTTCTATTTCAAAACTCCAACAAGGATGACTAAGTGAACAAGTTTATATCTAGATCTTGGAAAAATTGTTGTTCTTGCTTCTTGGATCACCCTAGGCCGATTACACCATAGAGAAAAATGAGAGAAAAAGTTTACTTGCACTTAGATGAATATTTGTGAAAAATGGGATGAAAAGGGTTTAATATATACTTAGAGACAATAGTTAGGTTAGCATTAAATTGGGTTGGTGAAGTTTTAGATTATTAGGACCAAGGGGGGGGGGGGGGTTGGCCGGCGCAAAAAGGAGGGAAAGGGGGGGGGTTGTCTTGGGTTTTATTTAAAAAGTTAGTGGTATTATGATGTAGTGTTAGTTTTAGGTTTTATCGGGTACCGGGTTTGTTAGAAATAAATTTTATTGAAGTTATTCGGGACATAATAAAGTCGTAAAAATTGTAAAAATATGTCGGGTACAAGTACGGAGAGTTCGGGTGATTATTGTTTAATTTTTATGAAAACCGTCGAAATTAAATTAAACGTACGATACGTAATAAATAAATTTCCAAAATACCGGGTAAATTAATATTATAATTTTTATATTATTAAAATGAATATAAAAATACATTGGGATAATAGTCGGGAGTGTCGGACATGTTAGTCACATTTATAGTTCGTATATTAGTGTTTATTTAAAATAAACATACGTAAATCGTTAATTATACCAAAAGTATTAATTTAGTTATCCTACGAGTGGAATAGTATGCAAGTGCCCTAATGATGATATGCAGACTATTTCTAGTCCGTATGAAATGTCCCTGATAATAATGCATGAATTCGCTCCTGAACCAA